>OX608079.1:51732615-51877764 GCA_951509765.1 Sphenella marginata | reverse complement strand
TGAGCAGCCACCGTACCATAACCCTGAAAAATTACAGACGCAGAGGATGCAGGAGTAGAAGGTACTGCATTAGCAGAAGTGGGCGCCAACTTAGGAATCCTTTTTTTACTACTCTTACGACTCCGCTTAGACTGGTCAGTGGTCACAGAAGATGTAGAATGCGAATCACTGTCACACAGAGCTTCTTGCAAAGCAATATCAACATCTCGATTATTAACACCATCAGCCTCAATTACATGCACCAACGGAGCATGTTCGAAGAAACAACATTCGTAACAGCATTAGTAGAGGTTGGAACGACGTCAGCAGTAGAGACGGCACCAAGAGAGCACAAAGTAAAGGTTGATGAGCAGGGTAGACAACTATCAATCGACACCTTTTCCTGTTTTGGATTGAGACCAAAATTTGAGAAAAGCTCGCCCAAATCATAAGCAACACTTTTCAGATCTCTTAGTTCAGTAGTAAGAGTAGTTATAGCGTCATCTCTGATTTTAAGTTTATCACACAGCAGCATAATATCTGCTTGTAGATCAGCACACTTATTAAGCAGCTTAGCACTCTCAGCATTGAGTTGATTGCCCTCAGAATACAGTTCAAAAGCATTGTTATTACCACTCGCATTGCTAATATTCTCAGTTGAAGACTTATTGTTAGTGCCATTATTCTCTGAGCAAAATTCAACTGCACAATCAGATGAAGCAACGGGGGATAGTGGCGGGCGAAGAAATGACCCATACATATATTGCAGGATAAAGATTTACTTTCCGAAATCAAAAAGTCGACATCGGCTTGTACTAAGCCAACACAACGTAAATGAAAAATTTCAGCGCACTTTTCGCTCTGTATCTTTTGATCTAATCGATCAACTTTATGTCCACATGAGCAGGGCATTATTATTAAATTAATTATATTTGCAAGCATGCAAATTAAGTTCCAAACTAAGAGAAAATAAATTATGAGTATTAATTGGCGGAGCAAAAAAAACACGACCTTGCACGAGTATAAAAGTATTATTTATTCAATGCTACATCTTTGTATGTCTGGATTTATCTTGTACAGGTTGTGATAATGCGTGTTCAAAATCTGCATTGAATAATTTGTCAGTAACTAACAAAACAGGTACAATAACAGCAGATGATGCAATAACTAGCGAATAAGTTCAAACAGATGTGGTAAGTTGCTGAAAGCATCCATACGCATCCATAAATTGCATAAACTAAAAGGGCGACAATTTAAACAGGACACAAAGCGGCATTTCAAGTAAATGCGGACCTGCGATTGTGGCCAGGATTGTTGCGTGTTCACTAGCCCTACCTAACCAGAGACCTGTTTCCTTTATACGTAGAGCGGCGATGACGGCAAATTCCTTTGCCAACAGGTCAAGAGTTGGCAGGTGTAGCATTGTGTTGAGTGCCTCAGTCGGAGTGGAGCCGAGAGCCCTGGTGATGCAGAGCTCCGAGCTTTGTTGCACCTTGGGAAGCATATTAAGATAGGTGCTAAAGCAGGCCACAGACCAATATACAATTAAGAAGAATCGAGCACAATGGCTCTGTCTATCCAAGAAACCCCCTTAGGGGAGAATCCCCAGGAGGTGTCAATTGCCCTCTTGTAGGTGAACAGCGCTGTTGCTGCCTTCTTGGCTCGCTTCGTTATATTATCATTTCAAAGTAGCTTCCTATCCAGAATAACTCCTAAATACTTGCCTTTACCTCTTTCTGAAGAGGACGAGCTCTGTTTTATCCGGGTTAACTTCCAAACCTGTGGCTGTGGCCCGGTGTGATATTTTGGGTATGCTGCTTCCATTAAGTTGAAAAGAGTTTTCGGAAATTGTTTGACACAGATGTCATCTGCATACGCAATCACTTGGTGACCTTCTGATTCCATGACGCGTAGTAGTTGGTTGACGGTAACCACACAAAGTAGCGGGGAGAGAACGCCTCCCTGCGGAGTGTCTCTGCTGACGGGTCCGCTATATCGAGAAATGCCACCAAAGGGTATTATTTGAGGTCAAGTGACATTTCAATAATGGATAAAAGTGAATGTAAGGCCGTGTTGGTCAACCTTCCATGGAGGATACACCGCTTCTTGCCGGACTTAAAAGATGGACCGCCAACTACCTAAACGGCCGGCTAGAGCCAGTGAAGTTCCGAAACGAGAGATGTAGACCTAGAAGAATCAAACAAGGGGCTCCACAGGGTGGAGTCCTTTCACAATAGCCTCAAAGGTACAAAGCCGCAACAAGATCCTAAAGTCACTGGCCGGCGGTACTTTGGGGCAAAGACAAAGAAACGTTGCTTGCCACTATTGGCTATTGGCCTACCGGTTATTGACTATGCTGCGCCCATATGGTCGCTCACTACGCCAACTAGGCTGCTCAACCCAGCCCATTGTAAAGATCTACAAGTAAGTTATTTCGGCATCTCTTTCTCTTCCGTCCCTCTATAGCTCATAGGAGTTTGACACTCACTCAGATGCCAAACAAGCGTTTGAAACTCACTCGTAGCTGGGTTGCTGGCCGATTAAAAATGAAGGTATGCAACAGCTTAGTGATAAAATGGACTGAATTTTGCATATTGGTTGGTGTGCTACTCAATTTCTTTTACTGAATTTAGTATCAAAATGTATTAAGAAATTTGTAAAATAACTGATAATAAACCTCAGCTGAATAAAAATAAACATATTTTGCACATTAAAATAATAAAATGTTGTTTTCGTTGTTAACAAAGTTATTTCCATCATATGATATGATTAACCAGTTAGTAACTATCTGAATTATTTGCAATTAATTTGCCTACAACTCTGTTTGTAAGTATGTATCGTGTATACATATGTGCAAAACTGTCACAAGTGTCTGTCCGCCATAGTCCAAAATTTTATTTTTTTGTTATATCAATTTTTAATTAAGCTTTGGTTTCCTCGAAAGCGGTGCCGCTATATAGCAGCCGTCGCATAGGGGGGAGTAGGTTGTCACAAAATATTGCAATGTACAAGTAATTACGTGTAAAGTAAGAAGACGGTGAAGTCCGCCGTAATGTAATATAGCGGCAATCACCAAATATGCATAGGGGGGAGTAGGTTGTCACAAAATATTGCAATGTACAAGTAATTACGTGTAAAGTAAGAAGACGGTGAAGTCCGCCGTAATGTAATATAGCGGCAATCACCAAATATTACGGCCGTCATGATTGTGCCAATTTATTCGACAACGTTTTTTCTCACCGTAATATTCAAAACGGTGAGAATTCAATCAAATATTTCGAATATTTTTTACACAAAACAACAGGTTTGACATTTTCGTTGTTTTCAAAAAAGTATTAAAAATAAATAAATACAAAAAGATCCGTAAAAATCAAAAGATTATCGAAAAAATGTATCTAATTAACGAACGCTACATGGCGTTTCCGAGGAAACCACGGCTTTAGTCTAAGTGTCAGGTTGAAAAAGTCTGAAGTTTTCCGTTTTCATATGTGTATGTACATATCTTTTTTAATAGTCCGAGTGTTCTTCTGCCGGATTCAGTTGTTTTTTAAGCAGATTTCAGGTACTTTCGAAATAGGCCCCGCCATTTTCCCCTCCAATCTCATATATGCAGGAAAGTTAAATAGGGTTTCCCTGTTTGTAATTTTGTCAAGATTTATTTATTTTTCCTAGGAGTTTGTTTAATTTTTGCTTTTTAAAGTAGCTCTGTTTAGTAATTATTTTGCCAAGTGGTTTTGTTTAGACTTTATGTACCTGCAATTTTTTTTTAACCTGAATTTTTTAATTTTATTTGTAAATATTGCCTAAGTTAAGTATATTGGTGATAATAAGCAAACAGTCGGTAACGCGCCTACATTGCAGCCTCCTGGGTGGTGTGGAAAAGCAATGTTGTTGTTGTTGTTTTTAGCAGTGCTTCGCCCTGCCCAAAGGGCCAGAACACTCCTAGTTGTCATCGGGCTCTTCTAACGGAAGTCCAAGGAAACGCGCTGTTTCAACAGGGTTGGACCAAAGTGATAGGGGAGTTAGAAGAGTATGTTCCGAAGAACACGAAAAGAGATGTTGCGTGTCATGGGGGGCCATACCGCATGCAGGGCATGTGTTCGGTATGGTGGGGTTCAGTCTGGACAAATAGGAGTTCAGCCTATTGCAATATCCAGACCGAAGTTGAGCCAGCATGACTCTAGTCTCCCTCGGAAGGACACGTTCTTCCTCAGCAAGAACGGGTGGTTGGGCACCAATAACGGGGTTCACAGATCTGAGGGATCTGTCCACCGACTCAGTGTGGAGGTCCTTTAGGGCCCGCCTATGGTCCCGCAGATCAAACGGCAACGAGATGTAGTGCCGGATCTCATCATAATGCTTTCGGAGATGTTTCCTTATGTCTCTAGGGGGCGGAGTTTCCTCCAATAGCTGTCGATTTGGATGACTGGGTTCGTATGGCCCTAATTTCAGCCTCCCATCAACACATCCCGTCAGGTAGAATAAAGGAAGTGCGTCCATTCTTCCCCGCAGAGGCAGCGGCCCTGGCAAATGAACGTGACCATATTAGACGCCTTGACCCTACGGATCCTCAAATAAGGGATCTCAATGCGGAAATCAGACGCTTAGTAGACCAACACAAACGCGCTAAGTGGGAAGAGCACCTAAGGTCTTGCAACCTCTCGGCTGGAGTTGGCAAATTATGGTCGACGGTGAAATCTTTGTCCAACCCGACTAAACCTAACGACAAAATATCCATCGCCTTCGGTGATAAGGTTCAGTCGAAGCCTAAAAGATGCGCGAGCGCCTTCTGCCGACAATTTGTAATGCATCCTACGTTGAACAAAGATATTCGATGAGCCACCAGGGAAGCGCACAAACAGAAAAACAGCGATGCGCCCATTGCCATCTCCACAACAGAAGTTCATGAGGCTATTCGGAGATCCAAGAACACCAAATATATCGGCCCCGATGGCATTTCCATGCTGATGCTGAAACACCTCGGCGACGAAGGCATAAGATACCTCACACAAATTTTCACCCTTTCCCTTTCCACCTTTGTTATTCCTGAAAGATGGAAACAAGCAAAGGTGGTCCCACTACTAAAGCCTGGCAAGCCAGCTGCCGTAGGGGAGTCATATCGCCCGATATCTCTCCTCTCGCCAGTAGTGAAAGTGTTGGAATCCACCTTGTTGCCGTACTTCACCGCAAACCTGCGGCTCGCCGAACATCAGCATGGATTTCGCAAAAATCACAGCACCACCACCGCGCTGAACGCCATAACCACTCAGATAGGGGACGGACTAAACCAAAAGCGTCCAAACCACAGGACAGTGCTAGTTGCGCTTGACTTGGCCAAAGCTTTTGACACGGTCAACCATGCGCAACTAATGAAAGACCTTGAAGATTCGTCCCTTCCTCCCTGTCTTAAACGTTGGACTGCCAACTATTTGAGTTGTCGTCAATCGTCGGTTAAGTTCAGAAGCGCAAGATCAAAACCCAGAATAGTTAAACAAGGGGTGCCACAGGGTGGTGTCCTATCCCCGTTCCTGTTTAACTATTATATATCGAAACTTCCCCCCCCCCCCACCAGAAGGTGTCTCGATCGTCTCTTACGCCGACGATTGTACGATTCTGGGAACAGGCCCCTCCGTAGAAGAACTCTGCTCTCGAATTAACTCATACCTCCCAGCCGTGTCCGAATTCTTCGCCGTGAGAAACCTGGCATTGTCACCGAATAAGTCCTCGGCCACCCTATTTACGACGTGGACAACGCAAGTGAACATGGAATTAGACGTCTACGTTGATAGCGTCAAGCTACCAACTGTCACACACCCCAAAATCTTAGGGGTGACGTTTGATAACATGTTCAAATACGGCGCTCATGTAACCGCAATTGCCAATAAAGTCCAAAGCCGTAACAAAATCCTCAAGTCCCTAGCTGGCAGCACTTGGGGTAAAGACAAAGAAACGTTACATATAAAGCAATTGGCCAGCCGGTACTGAGCTACGCGACGTACATATGGTCGCCGGGGCTAGCTGACACACACTGGACGAGGCTACAGGTCTGCCAAAACACCGCCCTTCGTACCGCCACTGGGTGTCTTCTTATGTCTCCTGAGCATCACTTACATAATGAAGCGAAAATGCTCGCCGTTAAAGAGCATAGCGAGATGTTGACCAGGCAATTCCTGTTTAACTGTTGCAAACCGCAGCATCCGAACGGACGCCTGATCAACGAGGATCCGCCCCCCAGGAGCATAAGGAGCCATCTACGCAAACACTACGATGAGATCCGGCACCTGATTTCCACGCCGTTTGATCCTAAGGTGCACCGGCAGGCCCTCACCCTCATCCACACAAATTCGGTAAATTCTCATGTTGGCTCTCTCCCGGTGAACGCCGTTCTTCAGGCAACAACACCACCCGTTGCCGAAGAGGAGCGCGAGCTGCCTAGGGAGACTAGGGTGATGCTGGCCCAACTCCGGTCTGGATATTGTAATAGGTTAAACTCTTACCTATCCAGACTGAACCCCGACTTGCCTAATGTTTGTTCGGCATGCGGCTTGTCCCCCCATACTACTAACCATCTTTTTGTCTCCTCATCCGAGCCTACTCTTCTAACACCCATATCCCTCTGGTCCTCCCCTGTTGAAGCCGCTAGGTTTCTAGGACTTCCGTTAGAAGAGTTCGATGACAATATTGGGTAAGGTTGATACTGACTACCTAGGCAGGGCAAAGTAGTGTTACAACAACAACAACAACATGACTGGGTCGGTGACAGTTCAGAAGGAACTGCCTACTTAAGAGTTCCGCATGCTCGCGAACGTTGAGCATTTCAGCCTCCTGGTGAAGATGAGACTCAGGAGACATAAGCAAACAACCCGTCGCAGTTCTGAAGGCGGTGTTTTGGCAGACCTGCAATTTCCTCCAGTTGGTGTCGTGAAGGTTAGGAGACCATATGGGCGCAGCATAATCAATAACCGGTCGACCAATAGCCTTATAGCCATCAACGTTTCTTTGTCGTTTCCCCTAAGTACTGCCGGCCAGTGACTTGAGGATCTGTTGCGGCTTTGTACCTTTGAAGCTATTGCGGTGGCATGATTAGCGAAGGTGAGGCTATTGTCGAATGTAACCCCTAGAATTTTGGGGTGGTTGACAGTAGGTAGTGGAACACCATCTGCGCATTCCACGTAGTAAACAACGTCGCCGAAGATTTAGTCGGGGACAGGGTCAGGTTCCGCTCTGTGAAGAAGCGGGAAAGATCGCGCTGGTAGTCGTTTAGTCTAGTACAGAGTTCGTCCGTGGAAGGTCCTTTGCCCGTTGCCATCACAGTGCAGTCGTCAGCGTACGAAACGATGGAGACCCCCTCTGGTGGGGGAGGGAGACTCGAGATGTAGAAGTTAAACAGAAGGGGTGAAAGGACACCACCCTGCGGAACCCCTTGTCTAATTCTTCTAGGTCTACATCTCTCGTTTCGAAACTGCACTGACGCCAGCCGACCGTATAAGTAGTTGGCGGTCCATCGTTTTAGGCCGGCAGGAAGCGGTGTCTCCTCCAGGTCTTTAAGGAGTGTGGCGTGGTTGACTGTGTCGAAGGCTTTCGACAGGTCAAGTGCCACGAGATTCGTCCTGTGGTTTTATTGGTGTTGGTTCAAACCGAAGTTAATCTGCGTCGTGATGGCATTCAATGCTGATGTTGTGCTATGGTTTTTACGGAAGCCATGTTGATGATTGGCCAGCTGCAGGTTTACAGTATAGTATGGGAGCAGAATAGCCTCTAGCAACTTCACTACAGGCGAAAGGAGAGATATCGGACGATAAGAGTCTCCTTGATTCGCCGGCTTCCCAGGTTTTAGGAGGGGGACCACATTCGCGTGTTTCCAGATGTCTGGTATAATGAAGGTGGTCAGTGAGAGGTTGAATAGAGCCGCCAAGTACTTGTGCCCCTCGTGGCCGAGGGGTTTCAGCATCTTCATGGCATGTGTGTTTGTGTTTGTGCGCGCGTCGGATGGCTTTCCTCTTAGCCCTAGCCGCAGGAGAATGCAGTATAAATTGCCGGCAGAATGCGCTCACTCACTTCCTGGGGTCCGACTTGACGTTATCGCCGAAAGCAATGGCGACCTTGTCATTGTATTTGGTCGGGTTGGATAGGGCCTTGACTGTCGACCATAGTTTGCCGACACAGCCGGAGAGGTTGCATGACTCTAGGTGTTCTTTCCACTTTTTCAATTTATGATCATTGACAGTCCGGCGGATTTCTGCGTTGAGATCCTTTATTCTTGGATCTGCGGGGTTCAAGAGTCTCACTTGGTCACGTTCTCTTGCCATTGCCGCTGCTTCCGCAGGGAAATTCGGCCGAATTTCCGGGATTCTGCCAGCAGGGATGAAGCGGCCAGAGGCTGAATCGATGACTTTGCGAAACTCTTTCTCACCTTTGCATACGTCCGTCGGTGTGGGTAGGTCAGCGAAGGAGTGCTCTGTAAAGTCCGTGAAGCGGTCCCAGTCCGCTTTACTGAAGTTGATGTACGTTCGTTTTTCTGTCGTTATGAAGTCGGACGGTCGTTCGATGTCAAGTAGGATGGGTAGGTGGTCTGATGCCAGTGTAAGCATAGGTCGCCAGTTAACGTGGTTGATAAGGCCCGCACTTGAAATGGAGATGTCTGGCGAGCTGTGGCAGTTACCTGCCACCCTAGTGGGGGCATCTCCATTTAATGTAGAGAATGCCGAATTATCTATTTGCTCTGCGAGTGCGTGCCCTCTGCTATCTGCTGGCAAGTTGGAGTGCCAGAGATCGTGATGTGCGTTGAAATCACCTAGGATGAGGCAGTTATCGCGATAATCACGAGGACAGCACGTAACAGGGGGAATGTATATATTTAACACTCGCAGGTCGACGTCGCTGTCCGGACTGCTATGCCCTGGCATTCAAGGGTAGAGTCCCTGGGGTCAACGTCAGGTGCAAATAGGTTATACTGTACAGTATGGTGTGTAATGAATGCAAGGCCGCCCCCATGACCGCTGGGACGGTATTTCCTATGTACATTGTACCCATCTCGAGTACGTAAGTCCGAGATAGCATTCAGTTTGATCTCCTGAATGGAGGCCAGTTTAATGCTGTTCGACTTCATAACGTCTGTTATCTCCGCTATCTTTCCAGCTAACCCGTTGCAGTTCAGCTGTAGGATTTTGAAGTGTGTCGGGAGGGAGGGTGGAGGCATGCTGGTGGTAAGGGACGGATGCGGTTGCCTAGGTGGAGGTGGGCATAGTCCCAAGCTGTGACGCAGTCTAGGGTTCAGCGCGCCTTGGCCGATGTTGTGTGGCGTGGAGGGCGGCTGAGTACTGCAGCAAGGGGCAATAAATGCATCCGTTGTGGAAAAGCAATTGTGACTCTCTGTTCAAATCGTTTTAATTTTTCTAAAATATCAATCAAAAGCTAGCGCTGATGTTCACGTAAGCGCACCCTTAAGCAGCCATTATGCATGCTTAGCATAGACTTGACTTGGGAACTGCCACTTAGCGTTCTGTTCAATGAAGTTAGCATGTATCCGATTATCCTACTTGACTTGAGTTAGAATTCTGTTGAGTTTTGATTGTGATCTATGTAAATTCTAAGTTTAGTGAGCGCCGTGACTATTCTATAGAGATAAGAATTTTTGGATGTATATTATTCATATGGCAGCCGCAAAACTTACTGTCAAATAAATTGAATTCAAATTAGACTAAGGCTGTGTGCCAATCGGTAACATTTTACTCAGAGGAAAAATGAGGTGAACAAATTTTCTATGGTGTACAAATATTTTCCATTTTGCTGTGCCAAACGAAATGGGAAATTTTGACAGTTGAAAATTCTGACATATGTAAATGATCTGGCGAAAAGTAACATTTTGCGAATAAAATTTATTTTTTTAATTAAAAATAAATAGATTACTGCGAAAATAATTTTCCTGGCTTATTTCGTTGTGAATGGAAACAGAAGCCATATGTTCCTTTGATGATGTGGCTGTAATTCAGATCATAAGAGAACGTGTAAGCCGTCAGGTAATATCTTCGTTAAGAGAAGCTCGATCTTTGTTTGATTTTGAACAAATATTTCCAGGATATTGTTTACCTTCACCGGTGAGTTATGTCTGAAGATTTGAGCGACATTATGTCTGGTGATAGAACGAAAACTCGTGCACATTTAAGGATTTCGGGATGGTGAAGAGCAGATGGAGAAATGTTTTCAATCGAGATCTAGAGCTAGATTTAAAATTTTTTATTAAAACTGTGTTTAGTGCATTTGTTCTGCATAACCTTTGTGTACTGAATCTGTCTATTATTTCAGTGGACGAGTCTAACTATGTGCATGATCGAAACGAAGTAACGCTTTTCGATTCTGCTGATGGTTTGAGAGAAAGATCTGAAATTTTTTATTTTATTATTATATGAAGGGCTCAGAACCAAGTGGATCTAAGTGACTCCGAAATGGATTTGAGATATTCAAGTTTAAAGTTTACTGCCTTTTGAAAATTCTATGTAAAATCTGGGTAGGGCGTTTATTGTATGGGAAATAGATCGCATTCCAATATCCGAAATGACTCGGATCTCTTTGGCAACAAATAAACACTATATTTCACTATACAAATATGGGTATAACTCAATTTCAAAAAAAATGTCACTTAGATCCTTTTGGTTCTGAGCCCTTCATATGTAAGAAAATCATCAATGTAACACTTAAAAGAGCAACAATAAAACTCTGTAAATTTATAAGAATAACTTATTTAATTTAAATATATTCATTAAAAATGATGCAGGTAGGTAAGGCACAGCAGTTTAAAATTAACAGTCTCAGTTTCACCCATTCCACTGGGACTTACACGTCGGCCCATCCTTGGATTCAGGAAAGGATTGCGCCACTTTTCTGTAAATAAATATTTTAAATTAAATTAAAGTGGTCATTTCAAATTAGTCAAAATTAACATAAAAAGCACTACCGCAACTAATTTAATGTATTTATTATCATGATTATACATTAAATCATTGATATTAAAAAATTTTTAACAAAAATATTCATTCACATGTGAAATAATATGTATTTTATACCAATGTTTACATACGACATTGCACTAGAATACTGCTGTGGAGAGGTCATTTAAAATTAGTAAAATTTTACACAAAAAACACTGCCGGAACTTATTTGATGTACTTATTATCATGATTATACAGTAAATCAATGATATTAAACAATTTTTAACAAAAAAATTCATTCACATGTGAAATAATATGTATTTCATACTAATGTTTACATTCGACATTACACTATAACACTGCTGTGGAGAGGTCATTTAAAATTAGTAAAATTTTACATAAAAAACACTGGCGGAACTTATTTGATGTATTTATTATCATGATTATACTTTTAATCATCTACTTACTTCCAGCCATCGTTGGAATTGACGTTTATGGCGAGTGCCTCTTCCTCCTTGCATCTTTTAATTAGCAGAAGCCTTTCTGCATGATTCCCTTTAAATAAACATAAAATTAATACAATTCATATGTAGATGTAAACAATATAACTTACATGTTACATATGATGTCTTCCTTCTTTTTTCTGCCATATTTTTATAATAATACTAGCTGAGCCCGGCAAACGTTGTTTTGCCTTTGTTTTTTTGTTATTGTATACCTAGGATCATTATGAACCTAAGATCATTGTGAGCCTCGGTTAAAAAGAAAACTATGAAAATAAACACCACTAATTTTCTCAATTCATTAGGGGTATTCGGAATCACGATGCAAGGGCATATTCGGAATCACGATGCAAGGGCATTGCATCGTTGCATAGCAAATTATTATTGCAAAATAATGTCAAGCCAACAACAAAATACATGCGGATGCAAATGTCAAGCAGTTTGCAGAATGCAACACCAAAAATCTATTGCATAGCATATTTTGTTGCATTGCATTTCTAGAAACAGCTGTTGAATTATGACTGCTGTCACACGTTCAATATGTATCGCGATCCGTATTGATGGGTCGGCTTGAATTTAGAATAGCTCCATCTCCCAAATTAAAAAAAGTGACTGGGATCGATAGATATTATTAAGGTAGATATTATTTGTAAAATCTTGATTTTAAAAAACGTTTTAAATGAATTTTGACCCTTAATAACTCTAGTTGTTGTTGTTAGCTAAAAAAAATAGACATATTTGTTCTCATCTTAATGATATCTTATCGATCCCCATCCTTTGTTTATACTTGGGAGTTGCAGCTATTCTGCATAAAAGGCTTATTTACACGGGTCAATTTTTCTAGTCGATTTGTGTCGTTCCACCGTGTAAAGGTTGAACGTAAAATCGACACGTTTAAATCAGCGTTCAAGCCGATCCATCAATACGGATAACGATTTATATTGAACGTCTGCAGCATGCAATCGAACAGCTGATCTGCTCACACGTTTGCAATTAGAGTTGACAAAGGGCGCTCACGATTCGGTGCATTTTTATGCAATTGCATAATTTTGTCAACCCATATGCTATTTATTATGAATTCCCTTATTGTATTTCTTTAAAAAATAACGGTTATATAAAATGATTTAATTAGCCAATAATACATCCACAGCACATAAACTATTTTTTTCTATAACAAATTATTCAATAGCCAATATGGCAATATAACACCAGCACATAAACTTTTTTTAAATTAAAAATTATTCAAAAGCGAAAATATGCTCATTTGATGTAATTGTTTTTTCCCCAATCAAATTTGAAATAAAAATTTGTTAAATGTTAAAATATTTTGATTGAGAGGAAGAGGGGTAGTGATAGCTTTCTTACCTCGCGGCAGGCGCGTAGCCAGAAAAAAATTTCGGGGGGGGTTTGGGCCAAAGTCTCAGTAAATAAGAACTAGCTGTAAATACATACATATTTATATTTTTACATATTACATATTTATACTAAAAATTTGAGCCTATCTTTTAAACCATTCATTGTTTTACACAATTTTTAAACTTTTTGGTAATAATTTTCAATTCTTTCAATTTCCTACAAAAATTCTCAATTTTTTAAGACTTTACTAGGATAAACAGCGAATATGTGTACTTTTCGCACAAAATTCATGGTGCGCGGTATCTCACTAGGTAGAGCATTGCGCACTGAACATTTAAAAAAAAATAAAAAATTGTTAACATTTTCGGTTTAAAATTAAAATAATTTTATTTACGCTCATTTCTGTGACAAACGGCGTCAATTTAATTCTAAACCAAATTTGGTTTGGTCATACACCTTGTCTGCGTTCAAAAGGTTTTTGGAATTTCCAGTAAAATTAATTTCATTATTTGTGTATGAAAGTTTGTGTAAAAACACAATAAAAATACTGCAACTCAAAGTTCAGAACTTCATGAAAATTAAAGAAAACTCGAACAAATTTTATCAAAATTTCTAACTTTTTAGTAAAATTTTAGATTTTTTTCGCGTATGCAGTTTTGTAGTTCGTCCAATTGTAGTGAACAAAGATACCAATCTTAAGCTGCTAGAAGATTTATCCGATTTTAGCAATTTTAAAAACTTTTACTAAAAAGTTAGAAATTTTGATGAGAATTTTGCGAGGTTTCTTGAATTTTCATGAATTTTCCACAAAGCTCTTAACAAACCACACTTTGAACGCAGACATACTGGTCTGGATGCAGCCCCAAAAAGTTTTAAATCTAGGCTAAAACTTTTAGCCGTGTACAAAATAATATTTATTTTTCTTGTTTGTTTTGAAATTTTGTTTAGGATTTCTTCAGGAGTTACTTCAAAAGTAGAGTGGATGTTGAGTAGAGCCAGCATCTCCTGGCGAAGTTTTTAACCTTCGAAGGGAAGAGAAGGATCGTTCGCTAGGAGCAACGGAAACTGGAAGCGTTGCATCAATTTTTATGTATCGATGTACCATAGGGAAAAAAGACACGTGCTTGGTCCCTCCTCCTTTGGGATTGGAAAATATTTTTCTTTTTCAGTTCTTTTAGGCTGTTCAAAAGAAATCCAAAAACTCTATATAAAATGACACCTATGAAACGCTTAAGAAAAATTTCTAGTGTCAGAATCTCTTCTACTTTTCTACTGCTAATTTCTGGAAAATGTTTACAAAAACGAGACCTGCGCAACTCTGGCTTTGGCAAGAAATAAATAGTTGTCGCTTTAGAAAAACTGAAGCTTCGGAAAAACAAAAAAAAAAATATAGCAAAATAACACTGAAATTCATAGAAAAAGCGGGTTATTTGCAATTATTCAACATGGAGAACGGAACGTCAAAACTTCTTGGCTATTCATGACAATTTCATGGTCAAGAAATAATTGAAAATATTTCCTGAGCATTTTCTTTTCAAAAGCATACCGGGCTTTTACTTTTAAACTTTTTCAATCCTTTTTTGCCAAATTAGCGTCACTTTTTATTATCACCCCACAAGTATAAGTACAATTTAATTGCCACTTGCTCTGGTAATTCAATACCACTGCGTTGTGTACTACTTGGGAATTTTTGGTATTTTTTTTTAACTTCTTGGTAATGGTTTTGGTTAAGCTTATGGCAACCGTGACTACAATAACGAGAAGCACTCATTCTTACGATTTTTGCCTGCTGTATTAATAACTCGCAAAGCAGTTAATATGAATTTCAACAGACTTGAGTTCGAATCACTCTTGCTATTGTTAACATGCTATGTAGATGAGATGCTAAGTTGATCTTATGCAGAGCAAGTCTGATAATTTTGCGCGAGTTTCTTAATGCGCCAAATGAGTGAACCCTTGCAGGAATTTAGTTTCGACCTCTCAGACTTGCGCTGGTAATTGATTAGCGACTACCAATATCTTCTCTCAGTGTGAAATATTATTTAATTTTATTCTTTCGTGTTTTTATTTTGCAATTAATGCTAATTTCTTAACAGGGGTTTTAAAAATGAATAGAGTAATTATTATAGTACAGACGTATATTTTTTAATTTTCCGCAATTTCGGGGTGGGTTTGAACCCCCGAAACCCCCCCTGAATACGCGCCTGCCTCGCGGTAATACTAACCAAGGTTTATGATACAAAAGCTACAATAAATAAAAAGTTCTTAATTTTCTTGTCAAAATGATATACAGTGCACTCGCGAAAACTCGAACACACGATAACTCGAACATTCGGAAACTTGAACATTTTTTTTTCTCCATTGACTACTTTAAAACTCGAACAAAATGTAGCTACTCTAAAACTCGAACAATTATTTTCTTTTTTTCATGGAAAAACATGTTAGAAACTGTCGTTTTGCATGTGCTGTAACGGCCGATATTCAAATTTTTGTCGTTATGTAAGTCTTTTGTTTCATTCTAAGGCGCCGCACTGGCTAGGTTTCGTGCTAATTAAGGAACTTTTCTTTTAAGTTGATTGATATTTGTCAGTGATACACGGGATTTTGCGGGGTTAGGATCAAATTTATTTGCGTGTTATAATGGGACGAAAACTAAATGTTTTAAGTTTAGCAAAAAAGGCTGTATTGAATGCGGTAGAAAATAAGAAACATCAAACCAAAATCACTGCTTTTTTTTCTAATACATAATTTGTAAACAACATTCATATTTGCTAGCATTTTTTATTAAATAAACTGGCAATGAACTACAAAACATCAAACCAGAGAATCTCTTGGATTAATAATACCATAAAATTTGACAGGGTATAAAAACTGTTAAAAATAATACATATATCGATTAAAAATACATAACGTTCGAAAACTCGAACATTTCGATAACTCGGACAGGGCTGGTTTTCATTAGTTCGAGTTTTCGCGAGTGCACTGTATTATCAAAAGGATATATTATACTTTTATACGCTACGACATCCGTCAGCGTACCAAACCACTCTCTGTTGAAACCTTAGTCAACACCTTTCTTTTGGTATCCATATTGTCCAAACCCTTTCTAGGGTCACACATTTTGGTCGATATCTATTAAACGGGGTCCCATATTGGACTTTGAACAACTTCCTATTAAAACCCTCAACAACCTTTCATTTGGTACCATGTTGTGCAAACACTTTTTAGAGTCACGCCTGGTCCACATTTTGGTCGATATCTCGGGAACGGGGTCCCATATGGGACTTTGAACCACTTCCTGTTAAAACCCTCATTAACACCTTTTATTTGGTACCCATATTGAGCAAACCCTTTTTAGAGTCACGCCTGGTCCACATTTTGGTCGATATCTCGGAAACGGGGTCCCATATGGGACTTTGAACCACTTCCTGTTAAAACCCTCAACAACACCTTTCATTTGGGACCATGTTGTGCAAACACTTTTTAGAGTCACGCCTGGTCCACATTTTGGTCGATATCTCGGAAACGGGGACCCATATGGGACTTTGAACCACTTCCTGTTAAAACCCTCATCAACACCTTTCATTTGGTACCCATATTGTGTAAACACTCTTTAGAGTCACGCCTGGTCCACATTTTGGTCGATATCTCGGAAACAGGGTCCCATATGGTACTTTGAACCACTTCCTGTTAAAACCCTCATCAACACCTTTTATTCGATACCCATACCTTCTAGGGTCACCCCTGGTCCATATTTTGGTCGATATCTCGGAAAACGGGTCGCATAGGGTCTTGAAACTTCATATAAACCATAAGTGGACCACTGCCCACGTAGTGTATAAGTTTGGTTGAAATCGCACGACGCGTTTATGAGTAGTTCGGCGACGTACATATACGGGGACTTATTTTTATATGTATACTAGCAGACCCGGCAGACGTTGTTCTGCCTGACCAGTGACTTCCTTAGAAATACATTTTCAAATATTTTTCTATTCCATTCCATTTATTGCAGTGCTTTAGGATATACAATGTTTCCGGTTTTAACGTCTTTGTATAAACAAATAAATTTTTTGGATGTCCAACTCAAAAAACGTATCTTTTCAACTCAATGGGTATGAAAAAAACCATTATGCGCTGCTGAGCAGATGTCTAGTTAGTATTTATTTAATTATATCCTATACCTACCACTTAACGCCACTATTATGATTTTATGGAAATCCTATAATACTCTGGATATGTATAAACGGCAATAACAACCATAAAAAATTAAGTGCTTTGATTAAGATTTAAGAACGTTAAAATGTCACTAAAGCAAATACATTCAGGGATATAACGAATTGAAATATTACTTAGCTTGTGGTCTTGGAACTGCCCACTTTTTCAAAAATTTACAAATGTAGCCTATGTACATATGTCATTAGTTTAGACCAAATATATTCAAAGTTATGATGATTTAAATTTTATATAGCTTGGGGGCGTGGCACCGCCCACTTTTCCAAAAATTAATATAGCCTAAATCGTACACAACAATCTTTTGAACCAATCTGGAAAGTTTAAAAGAGATCGACCATAAACTTTGAACGTTATTGAAGTACAAACAAAACACAAAATATGTGGCCGTGGCACCACCCATTTTTCCAAAATACATAAATCTTGACCAAAGGACACACATCCAAAAATCATTAATTTGGACCAAATATGTTCAGAGTTATGAAGAATTGTAGTTTTATATAGCCTGGCACCGCCCACTTTTCCAAAAATTAATATAGCCTATGCTTTAACCCATGATCCCAAGAATATACTGTGAAAATTTCATAAAAATCGGTTGAGTACTTTGGACGCCTATAAAGGACACACAGACACACATTCATCTTTTTTTTTTATAAGATAGATAGATATGCTGATACCCACATATTTTTTTAAATTTATTTAAGAAAAAAAAATTCATAGGTTCCTCCCTAAAAATTAGTATATCTATCACACATTTTGGTCGATATCTAGGAAACGGGGTCCCATATTGGACTTTGAACCACTTCCTATTAAAACCCTCATCAACACCTTTCATTTGGTACCATATTGTGCAAACACTTTTTAGAGTCACACCTAGTCCACATTTTGGTGAATATCTCGGAAATGGGGCCCATATGGGACTTTGAACCACTTCCGTTTTAAACTGTCATCAACAGCTTTAATTTGGTACCCATATTGTGTAAAGACTTTTTAGGGTCACACCTGGTCCACATCTTGGTCGATATCTCGGAAAGGGGGCCCATATGGGACTTTGAACCACTTCCTGTTAAACCCCTCATTAACACCTTTCATTTGGTACCCATATTGAGCAAACACTTTTTAGAGTCACGCCTGGTCCACATTTTGGTCGATATCTCGGAAAGGGGGCCCATATGGGACTTTGAACCACTTCCTGTTAAACCCCTCATTAACACCTTTCATTTGGTACCCATATTGAGCAAACACTTTTTAGAGTCACACCTGGTCCACATCTTGGTCGATATCTCGGAAAGGGGGCCCATATGGGACTTTGAACCACTTCCTGTTAAACCCCCCATTAACACCTTTCATTTGGTACCCATATTGAGCAAACACTTTTTAGGGTCACACCTGGTCCACATCTTGGTCGATATCTAGGAAACGGGGTCCCATATTGGACTTTGAACCACTTACTATTAAAACCCTCATCAACACCTTTCATTTGGTACCATATTGCGCAAACACTTTTTAGAGTCACACCTGGTCCACATTTTGGTGAATATCTCGGAAATGGGGTCCCATATTGGACTTTGAACCACTTCCTATTAAAACCCTCAACAACACCTTTCATTTGGTACCATGTTGTGCAAACACTTTTTAGAGTCACGCCTGGTCCACATTTTGGTCGATATCTCGGAAAGGGGGCCCATATGGGACTTTGAACCACTTCCTGTTAAACCCCTCATTAACACCTTTCATTTGGTACCCATATTGAGCAAACACTTTTTAGAGTCACGCCTGGTCCACATTTTGGTCGATATCTCGGAAACGGGGTCCCATATGGGACTTTGAACCACTTCCTGTTAAAACCCTCATCAACACCTTTTATTCGATACCCATATTGCGTAAACACCTTCTAGGGTCACCCCTGGTCCATATTTTGGTCGATATCTCGGAAAACGGGTCGCATAGAGTCTTGAAATTTCATAAACCATAAATGGACCACTGCCCTCGTAGTGTATAAGTTTGGTTGATATCGCACCACGCGTTTATGAGTAGTTCGGCGACGTACATATACGGGGACTTATTTTTATATATATATGTAGATATAGATTAATATTTTTGGCAGTTTTATTTGCAATTGTCAGATATAAATACCAATTTGTCAATGTATGTGTACACATTCACAGTTGTCAAAATTTTACCTAATGTATGTGATCGGATCTTTCATCGGGGCTCGGAAAAGCAACTGGTGTGGTGTGGACATGCCGACCCACCTTTGATCGCTGGCAAGGAACGCAGTCAGGGGCCATTGTGTCACGTCTTTATTCATCGATGGCCATACGTATCGCTGGGCTATGATTTTAACTGTGGATCGACCACTAGGGTGGGCGAGATTATGCATCATGTCATATATTTTGCGCCAAAGTAAAAGTGGCACAAATGGGCGGATGTTGTTTGTTGACACATCGCAGTATACCGCTTGCTGGCCAGGGCCAAAGGTGAGTGTCTACAGTCTAAGCGACGCACAGTGTTTCGTGTAGAACAAGCTAGCTGGACAAAATTATTTTATTTTCCGTTTCAAATGCAGTCATTTATTACAACTACGTCAACTTTTTCAGCCATGTGTTCTTTTTTTCCAAAATTTTACTTCATATGCATACATTTGCTTATTTTATATACAGTAACTCATGTGAATAAGTGACATGATCCAATAAAAATTTAAGGGACTTAAGAATATTACTTTATTGTACTTAAATTGAATGGACTACAAATCTCAATACTCTAAAAAAATTCTAAAAATTCCGAAAAAAAAAAATTTTTTATGAAAATTCGTCGAATTTTTCAAACGTTTTTTAAATATAATTTAGTTTTTGTTACAGATCGTGACAAATTTTCTCATAGGAAATTAGTTAAAATAAATTTGCAAAAGCGAAAATTGTAGGAATGCTCCAAAAAGGGGTGTCTTTTTATTAATGTGAGTGACTGTACATATGTACATACATACATATTTTGTATTTATTTGAGTATTTATCCTAGCACTACAACTTTTACAAAATTATTTTATAGTACCAGTCAGAAATGAAAAAGTGAATTACAATAATTGTTGTTGTAAATGTCAATAATTAAATTAACTATGTGAAAATTACTTCGTACAAAAACTTAAAAGTAAAGTATCATACAAAGTAGAAAAGGCAATAGATTTAAATTAAATAAAACCTGATCCAACCAAAAGATATGGGATGATTTTACAATATCAGTACTATGCACTAAGACTTTATGAACTGTAACAGGCATATTAAGCCATGGATAGAGATCTATGTATAGTTTTTTAGTCTCGACCGCAAATTTTTCAAATGTTTGGATATTTATATTGTACCCAGATGCTACGGCGCGAAGGAGTGTGTCGAATCTTTTGATGAGCGTTACATCCAATCCCGTAATCTCAGTGTGGCCGTCATTGGTATTGCCGAAACCTGGTTTTGGTTTATCTACTATTAATCCAAGTACTCTTGTTGACCTTGCGCTTTTATTTTTGGGTGTTTTGTGGCTACGTGCTTGTTCCCTGTAGCTGGGAATTGGTTTTGCCATTTGTAGATCAGCTTTAAAGGTTCAAATATCTCGTCGGAGCAGGTACGTACATACATCCTATTTTATATGTAGAGATAACTAAATCTCCAAAAAAATTAAATGGTTTTTTCTTTTGATTATTAGAGAATACTTGTGAATGTAACAAATGTAAAATTTAGCCCAGATGTCGGCGGATGTATGTAACTTTTTTGTCTCTTAAGTTAAAAATATAGAGAAAAAATACCTTTTCTTCTTAATAACGGAATGTTAAATACATTGAAAATACTCTAATTGCGAAAGAATTACTATTAAAAAATTTTACTTACCTTCGAGCTTAGAATCCATCAAAAAAATTATATAAAAGTGTTCACTTAAAAGAAAAATGAAGCTTAAAATCCAACAAGAATTTTGCCAATTAATCAATGCATTTTAATGCCACTCCTGCCTTCTTATATCAATTACTCAATATATATGAGCAAAAATATCAAGAAAAAAAAACAAAAATCCCATTATTTGGTTTATTTTCTTTCATTTCTCATTACTGGTTTCTTAGATTAGCTTGTTCTACACGGAACACTGTGCGACGTGTCGTTGTGGGCTAGGATTCCTTGTAACTCCTCGTCTGTTGCGTGGCGCGGGATATTTCCTCGCCTGTGGTCGGTTCGTACGACGAACTCGTGGCCTTCAACCCTTCAAGGGCTATTGGATGGTCTGGCGTGCCCGAGTTCGACCATTAAACGAAACTCTTCTTTGGCTACCTTCAGGCGTTCCGGGCAGAGCTGACGCACCCTTTGGACGCAGGGTGGGCCGGTTGTTGGAATAAAATACTTGACTGAGTGTTTGGCCGCCGAACGATTGGGCGGGTTGCCCAATAACTCCGGGAATTGCTTCAGGATACGTGTAAATTTGCTCGTGTCGTTGACTGCTGTTATAGTCGTGATGGGAGCTGTTGCGTAAGCGCCTGTGATTCGCGAACCAGTATTGGGGTCTATGATGCAGCTCCGGCGAAGGTCGACGATTTCACCGTATTTGTGGATTAAGTCTGAGCCGATTATTGGATATGGCACCTTTGCGATGCAGAAGATCTAATGAATTGGTTGACGTAGTCCGATGTTTAAAGTGATTGCCTTTTCACCGTAGGCAGTGTTGACGAGGTATTTCGTGCCCGACGTGCGGTCGTAAATGAATAATCGGCGAGGTATTGATGCACCACCACCAGTTGCCGTATCTACTGGAGGCTGCTTGCGTTTCCCTGGCTCTGGGCACATGGTGGTGTGCATTTGTTCGCACGCACCCCGAACCTGCGGTGGTAAAAACAATATGTGTTGGCGCTAGTCGCTGCACTTGAATTGCTGTGAAGTTTCTGCCGTCGATGTGCGTCTTCAGCATGTGCTGGTTGGCTAAACCTTACTGATAGATTCTCTACTTGCTTTGCTTTGTTCATGTAGGTTACATGTGGAGTTGGTTGTGTTCTAAATTGATTCGCGCTGCATCTCCATCATCTGGTTTGCTACTTCTGCCAGTTTGGTGTTGTCTGGTTCGGTTGTGGCTGCCAGTGCCAACCGTCCTTGGAGAGGGAGCCGCTCCATCCAAATTGTGCGGACAAGGATGGGATCGAGTTTGTTTCCGCCCACAATCTGTGGATTTCCGCCATAAGTTCTGAAGGGCGTCGTTCACCAAACTCCAGACCGGAGAGTAGCTCCTGTGAAATACCATAGTGACTCACAAGAATTTCTTTTAATGTTTTATACTTATCCGTTTGTGGAGGGTTCGAAATGATACCCTTAACTACGATGAGCCCATCTTGGTCAAGGCGAGCGATGACTGCATAGTACTTCGTGGCGTCTGACGAAATTCTTCTCAGTGCCTCCACTGAGCTGAACCATAGTTGTACTTGCTGGTTCCAAAACGGGGGTAATTCCATTCGCTCGAACCTATCGACGTGTGTATTTGGGATGCTGACTGCTTCAAAAAAATCCTCGGTGCTCGCTGCGTTTTGTCCAGTAGAAGCATCATCGATGAGCGACGCGGTGCCTTCAGAGTAAGTCGACTTATTCCCTTGATCCGTCATTGCTTTTTGTATGCAATTGTAGGGGTCACCAATTGTGGCAACTTAAATAACCATGAATATTGCCACAACACCATGTGAACATAAAACGAAAAACAATAAATAAGCATGCGGATTTTAGACGAACCACTTTAAATGGCAGGGAAGTTCATTAATTGTGATTTCGTTTCAAAAAGAAAAATACACACTTGCACGGTGACCATGTTTACACTCTTGCACTCAACACTGTACAAATTTGCCCGCCTTGTATGAATGTGCTATCGATAAAAAGAACAAAAAACACTGCCCCAAATCAGCACGCGCCAAAATTAAAAAAATAAATAATTAGGTTTCGCTTATCACCCATTGGAAAACACAAATTATTTCACCAAATTCATCTGTCAAAAAAATTTTTTTTTTTTTAGCGGTAGCCACGGCTATGGCATACACCGGAGTTGGAATGGCGTAGCCCAGGGTTATTTTTTGAAGCGCGGCCGAAGGCCGCCTACGCGGAGAGGTGTTCTGCACATAAAAAACGTAGATCGGGCCCCGAATCGGGGATCTGACCCGGGTCAATTTTCGGGTTTTCACTAATAACTTTTCACAGAAACAAAATATTGCTTTTCCCCTTCGGATTATTGTTACGGAGGTCAAGACGCGTCTTTTGATACCTCTCTCAAGATATTTGGGCGTGTATTAACACTTGACGTTGGATGGAAAGTATTACCAGAAAATGATAATATTCTCACGTACAACTTCTTTGTAATCAAAGAAGAACAAGAAAATTGTCATGACAAAGTGAACTACATGGTTGCTTTTATAGGTAGCACAGATATTTTTTTATTAAGATTTTAAAGATATCAAAAAGTGGTAGTTAAATAAGTTAAAATATAGCAAAAATAATTCTAATTGATTTGATCCGCTTTAAACAATAATTTGCGGCAGCTAATTTTGCTTATTTATTAATTTATGATGCATATTCCAATAGCATCGTTACTTTTTTTCCTGCTTGCAATGAGTACGACTCTGCGTAGAGCAGCTTCTGAAAAGGAAGCTTTTTACACGGTCAAGCACAGCTGTGAACGAACAGCTGATACATAACTTATAGTTCAATTACTCACTATTATGGTTCAATTACCCACCGACTCAAGCACGTTTCAGCTGACACGACCTGTCTTATGAAAGTGCCATGTAAGTGATTATTAAACGACGTACGTGTACGTGAACGTAACGTAGAAATCGTATCACATTTTCGTATGCTCTTTTTATATCGTTTTTAGTTTTACAAAAATACCTTTTCAATCATGGGAATAATATGGAAATAACAAAAAATAAATTTTGTTAAAATTTGATTTCAAATAAATTGACCAATTATTATTTTTTAAGGTAATTCTTTACGACCGCACGTAACTGCTAATACACGTCCAAAAATATCGAGAGAGGTATCAAAAGACGCGATTTGACCTCTGTAACAAGAATCCAAATCCGGAAAACCAATATATTCAGTAGTTTGCGAGATATTTGCAATCAAAGTTCAGAATTTTCTGTCATTTTCATGTGGTTGTTGCAATCACACCAACCTGTGAGAAAAAAGTGGCACGCGGAAGGGCATCACCGTGGCGGTAGCCGCGGTTTTGGCAACCACCTGGAGTTGGAATGGCGTAGCCCAGGGTTATTTTTTGAAGCGCGGCCGCAGGCCGCCAATGCTGAAAGGTATTCTGCACATAAAAAACATGGATCGGACCCCTATATCAGGATTTGACCTGGGTCATTTTTTGGTTTTTTGTTAATAACTTTTCACTGAACTAAAATATTTCTTTTCCGGATTCGGCTTCTTGTTACAGAGGTCAAAACGCGTCTTTTGATACCTCTCCCGATATTTTTGGACGTGTATTAGCTGTTACGTGTGGTCGTAAAGAATTACCTTTTTTAATATCAGTTTCGGTCTTATATACAATGAAAAATACTCTATTAAAATATACATGTAGCATGCATGAAAACCGATCAATGGCAACATTGTATTAGATGTAAACAAAAGCAAATGGCTGATTTCTGCGTTAACATCACGGACATAAAAGTTCTCCCAAATGTACGTACGTACGTTATACGCACACGGACGTTACACGTCGGCTTTTGCTTGTATTTATCCAATGGCCAAAATGTTATCTGTAATGTTCGATACGCGATAGCATTGTCGGTTTGCTATCAACAATTTGACATTTCTAATAAGCAGTTTCATACTTTTCCTAGTAGAAAACTTCATACCTGCTTTAGTTTTGGTGCATATTTATATTTGCGTGATCAACAAGTGAATAAGTCATGTCTTCGGTGCAATTTGTAATACAGCCTTTACCAGGCACTGATGAACAATTCATTGAAAGGTATTCGTTAAACTCGAGGTTTATATTAACTTAACACGTTTGTATCAAAATTCACATTTCTTTGATGTTGGTTTTAGTTAGTATGCACACGTTCGGGTATCAGAAAATTGAATACTGCAACCACAATAAACGAAATTCTTCAATTTGAGTTTGGACATACCGCACGACTTAACCCGCGTTGTCAGAATTTGATTGTTTTGCGTTTTCTTTTGGTGACAACTGTTAAAACGTCCAGAAAGGCAATTGTTTACGATCAAAAAAACGGGTCCAAAACTGTCGGGAGAGGTATCAAAAGTCTCAGTTCGTTCCCAGAAATGCGAATTCAGTAGATGACACGATAGTAATTCTACGTAACTCCTAATACACGTCCAAAAATATCGGGAGGGGTATCAAAAGCGATGTTTTGATAATCGTTTACGTGGACTACCGAGTGTGTGTCCAAAAATGTCGGGAGGTGTAGCAACAGACGCATTTCGGTCTCAGGAGAATGAATATAACTCCGCTCAACCAATATTTTCATTATTTTGGAAAATATTTGGGAGCAAATGCAGAATACCGCAACCTCTGGAATAAAAAAAACAAAGGTAATTCTTTACGACCGCACGTAACTGCTAATACACGTCCAAAAATATCGGGAGAGGTATCAAAAGACGCGTTTTGACCTCTGTAACAAGAATCTGAATCCGGAAAAGAAATATTTTAGTTCAGTGAAAAGTTATTAACAAAAAACCAAAAAATGACCCAGGTCAAATCCTGATATAGGGGTCCGATCCATGTTTTTTATGTGCAGAACACCTTTCCGCATTGGCGGCCTTCGGCCGCGCTTCAAAAAATTACCCTGGGCTACGCCATTCCAACTCCAGGTGGTTGCCAAATGATGCCCTTCCGCGTGCCACTTTTTTCTCACAGGGTAGTGTGATTACAACAACCACATGAAAATGACAGAAAATTCTGAACTTTGATTGCAAATATCTCGCAAACTACTGAAAATATTGGTTTTCCGGATTTGGATTCTTGTTACAGAGGTCAAAACGCGTCTTTTGATACCTCTCCCGATATTTTTGGACGTGTATTAGCAGTTACGTGCGGTCGTAAAGAATTACCAAAACAAATATTGGGATCGATAGGTATTTTTGCACTGAACATAACGGTATATTTTTTTTTGGGGCAAACAACAACAACAAAAGTTATTAAGTGTCAAAGTTGATTTAAAGCATTTTTTTTAATCAAAATATCTTCAATACTATATAACCGATTTTTAAAATTGCATTGGATAGGTAACTAAATTACCTTTCATTTAAGATATCACATCTTTGGGTGCAAAACCGCGTATGTGCAATATTTGAAATTAAATTTTAAAAACAACCCTGAACTACACCATGCTAATTCCTTCTGCGTAGTACACACTTCTGCGTTGGCGGCCTTCGGCCGCGCTTATTATAAATAACCCTGGGCTACGCCATTCCAACTCCGGGTGGTTGCCCTGAACGTTGGCAACAGGCCACCGTTCCCACTCTATGGGCGGGATCCATGATATTTTTGTACAGAACACCTTTTTGAATTGGCAATAAAGATAACATAAAGGGAATAAAAATACCTATCAAACGCTGAAACAATTTTCAAAATCAACGCGGTGGTTCTGAGTTTTTTCAATTTGAAAGAATACTTCAAATGAAATTTAACCCTTACTTTAAATTTTGCACTTACACGGTTTTGCACCCAAAAGAGTAATACATCATATTAAAGGTTATTCAATTACCTACCCAACTGAAAAAAAAATTTTGAAAATCAGTTCATGGATTTTTGGGAAATTTTAATTTTAAAAAATGCTTAAAATAAACTTTGAACCTAAATAACTTTCGTTGTTGTTGTTTGCACCGAAAAAAATTTACATATTTATACTCACGTTACTTATAACTTTCGATCCCACTACTTCAATTTTTAATTCTAGAGGTTGCGGTATTCTGCATTTATGCCAATAAATTAGCTAAACATATGATGTATCAATGATCCGAAATCGAAATTTACTTTTTTTGGTTTAGTGAAAAGTTATTAACAAAAAACTACCCAGGTCAAATCCTGATTTAGGGGCCCGATCCATGTTTTTTTATGTGCAGAACACCTTTCGGCGTAGGCGGCCTTTGGCCGCGCTTCAAAAAATAACCCTGGGCTATGCCATTCCAAACCCCCAGCATCAACTCTACTCGCCCTTCGCATTTCGGTATCCTGCAATTTAATTGCAACGGCATAACTGGTAAAATTGTTGAAGTGACAAATTTAATGAAGCGACTGAACATCAAGATCGCGGTGATTCAGGAGACAAAGCTAGGTGGAAGGTCGTCTCTTCAGACCTGCAACGGGTACAATGTACACCGTTGTGACCGTGCGAAAGGACTTGGGGGTGGTCTGGCATTCATCACGCATCAATCTGTGCAGTATCGTCTATTTGAGCCTGACATCGACCCGAGGGACACCACCTTAAACCGTCAAGGTATGGTTGTCCGGTCAGGCGATGTCGACCTTGAAATCATAAACATTTACATAACTCCTGACACCTGTTGTCCCAGGGATTACCACCCTGACATTCGTGCGTTACTCAGGGGCGAGAACCGCGTCATCCTTGGTGACTTCAACGCACACCACGACCTGTGGCACTCGTGGCTTGTGGCTTGCATGCCTTGACCCTACGGATCCTCAAATAAGGGATCTTAATGCGGAAATAGATCAACACAAACGCGCTAAGTGGGAGGAGCACCTAAGGTCTTGTAACCTCTCGGCTGGAGTTGGCAAATTATGGTCTACGGTGAAATCTTTGTCCAACCCGACTAAACCTAACGACAAAATATCCATCGCTTTCGGTGATAAGGTTCAGTCGAAGCCAAAAAGATGCGCGAGCGCCTTCTGCCGACAATTTGTAATGCATCCTCCGTTGAACAAAGAGATTCGCCGAGCCACCAGGGAAGCGCACAAACACAAAAACGATGCACCCATTGCCATCCCCACAACAGAAGTTCATTAGGCAATTCGGAGATCTAAGAACACCAAATATATTGGCCCCGATGGCATTTCCATGCTGATGCTGAAACACCTCGGCGACGAAGGTTTAAGATACCTTACACATATTTTCAACCTTTCCCTGTCCACCTTTGTTATTCCTGAAAGATGGAGACAAGCAAAGGTGGTCCCAGTACTAAAGCCTGGCAAGCCAGCTGCCGTAGGGGAGTCATATCGCCCGATATCTCTCTCGCCAGTAGTGAAGGTGCGGCTCGCCGAACATCAGCATGGATTTCGGAAAAATCACAGCACCACCACCGCGGTGAACGCCATAAACACTCAGATAGGGGACGGATTTAACCAAAAGCGTCCAAACCACAGGGCAGTGCTAGTTGCGCTTGACCTGGAAAAAGCTTTTGACACGGTCAACCATGCGCAACTAATGAAAGACGTTGAAGACTAGTCCCTTCCTCCCTGTCTTAAACGTTGGACTGCCAACTACCTGAGTGGTCGTCAATCGTCGGTTGAGTTCAGAGGCGCCAGATCAAAACCCAGAATAGTTAAACAAGGGGTGCCACAGGGTGGTGTCCTATCCCCGTTTTTGTTTAACTATTATGTATCGAAACTCCCCCCCACCCCCCCCCCCCCCCCGCCCAAATGACAAAAACAAAAAAATTAAATTTCGAGTTCGCAGAATTGATACCGAGGTCAACACGCGTCTTTTGATACCCATATCATATTTTTAGCTAATTTATTAGTAGTTGAGTGCCAGAGGAAACAAATACCAAATTCTGATTTGGGGGCCCTTCGGCCGCGCTTAAAAAAAAAGGTACTGGTGAAGTTGGGCCCACCCAAAACAAGACAAAAAAAGCCGAGTGGGGTGTCAAAAGACGCGTATTCTCGTCTAGATTTAGAATCTGAAATGAGATTTTTGTTTTTTTCAACCGTTCAAAAGTTATGAGGGTAAAACTTTCCAACTCGGGGCGTGATCCATGTTTTTTATGTGCAGAACAACTTTTCGCGTAGGCGGCCTTCGGCCGCGCTTAAAAATATAACCCTGGGCTACGCCATTCTAACTCCGGGTGTGTTTTTTGTCTCAGTCTCATGTGCCATTACAACAACCACATGAAAACGACAGAAAATTGTGAACTTTAAGTGCAAATATCTCCACAAAAACAAAAAAAATTTAATTTCGAGTTCGCAGAGGTCAAAACGTGTCTTTTGATACCCCTATCATATTTTTATCTAATTTATTAGTAGCTGAGTGCCAAAGGAAACAATTACCAAATATTGGTTCAGTCATGCTCCTGGGACCAAAACGCTTTTTGAATGCAAATATCTCGCAACCTACTAAAATTTGGGTTATCGGAGTTAGGTTCATGCTACTGGGACCGAAACGCGTCTCCTGATACCTCTCCCGACATTATTGGTTGTGTTTTAGCGCTCGGTAGAACACGTAAACGGTGTTGGTCCGTCTGAGGGCTATGTTTTATAAGCCCGCCTGTGCCAGCAAGCTGGCATGCACAAATACCATATATCAAGTCTCCCACATTCCCACGACAGCCGGTTCTACGTACCGGAATGACTCGGGGTTTCCCCGATCAAGGGCTGTATTTCGCTACACCCCCGCCCAAACCGCTTAGAGCTTATGTGCTCTGCAGCAGGTTTCTGCAAATCTCTAGCGCTTAATCTCGATCGCCAAAAATCTCTAACTGCATTTTGGCAACTTTTGGCGAATTTTCCGATTCCCGTGAATGACAATCTCCTAAAATCTCCATTTTCTGGTTCATTTTGATTCATTTTTTGGCACATTTAAGCGATGAACACGAATGAACCAGATATCGTCATTAGCTGTTTTTGGCGACTAATTTAGCTAAGTTTGCGATTCTGGAATTTCAGCCATCTCGTAAAATCTCTATTTTTCTCCTAAAGCATGCTTATTTTGGCAACCAAAAAAATCTGTTGCTAAAATACAAAATATATGATAAAATGTTAGAATTAAGTTTTTTTATGTCAAAAAGACACTCATTGACATAAAATATATGCCATTTATAAGAAAAATAGAAATTGGTAATTGTTGGAAGGGGGTATCAAAGAAGCGTTTTCACCTCGGTATTAATGGTCTGATCCCAAATGAGAGGCGTGATCCAAGGAATTTATTCATAGGCAGAACATCGGCTTGAGAAGGTGGCCTTCGTTCGCGCTTCAAAAAAATAATCCTCCGATCCAATACGGACTCACAGAATACACTTTTGCACTTCTCGGAGGACTTTTTATCTGTGTCTGCAACAACCAAGGCCGTATATCTGTGTCTACAAATCAACCACTCAAAAAATCTCTTCACTCTACTAGCATTGAGAATATGTTAAAAAAATAACTGGGATAAAAACTCACCTAGGATGCATCCAAAGTTAAATGATCATATCGAGCCCTATGCGCAAAAAAGACGTATGAGCCATGATTTTCGATTTCGTTTTTTTTATAAAAATTGATAATTTATCATCACACGCACCATCCCTCAAAGTTTCAGCGCCATAAAAAGCACCGTTACGAATTTAGAGCAAAAGCAATTTAGCCGTAAGTGCCATTTTTGTTTGTTTAAAGTTTTTAGTGAGCAAGCAGTAGCTGATACGTCTTTTTTTTTTTTGAAATTAATGTGAATAATTGGTTAAATACTAATTTGCTTTGAATTTTATTGCAATTTTTTTAAATATGTATATGTATATTTAAATTCAAACGTTTTGCATTTTAATCAAACTATTTACAACTTATTTGAGAAGATTGTTCCTAAACGTAAAATAACATATGATCATCCAACGCAATCTTGGTTTACTAAAGAGCTTATGATGCTGAAAAATAGAAAAACGCGTTCTTTCAAATTATTTAAGAAATCGGGGCTAAACAAACACTACTTGTTGTATTCTGGTCTACGTAAGAGGTACATCGACTTAAATAAAAAGTGCTATAAAGCCTATATCTCTAAAACAAAGAGAGACATTATTCGCAATCCGAAGTCATTTTATGATTTCGTAAATTCTAAACGGAAAGTAGTGGGATTTCCCTCAGCCATGAAATATAAAGACATTTTATCTAGCGATAATCAAGATATTGCAAATTTCTTTGCGCAATTTTTCACTTCTAACTATTCTGCCGTCACCAATTCTGACTTTCTAAATTATCCCTATGAGCTACATGGGAACAATTTAATTAATTGTCCAACTATATGCGCCAATGATGTTCTTGTTTGTCTGAAAACCTTGAAAGAATCTTCTAAATGTGGTCCTGATAGGATTCCTACATGCTTCTTGAAGAAGTGCGCTAACAATATTTACAAACCCCTTACCAACTTGTTCAATCTGTCACTAAAGTGTGGTGTTTTTCCAACAGCATGGAAAGAGTCGTTTCTTCTACCGCTTCACAAAAGCGGAAGCAAGGCTTCTATTGAGAACTATCGTGGCATAGCAAAGCTGTCTGCCATCCCAAAAGTGTTTGAAGCTATTGTTACCAATCAGCTTACGAATCCTATCTCTGCCTTGATTTCTGACTGTCAACACGGGTTCTGTAAGGGAAAGTCCACCGTTCCAAACTTACTTGAATTTACAAATCATGTCTCAAATGGCTTTAGAAAAAATCTGCACACCGACGTTATTTATACTGATTTCAGCAAAGCTTTCGATAAAGTGTGTCACTCGTTACTTATTCATAAACTAGATCAGCTGGGTTTCCAGCCGGGTCTCAATCGCTGGATCTCTTCTTACCTTAGTGACAGAACACAAAAAGTAGTGTTTAAAAACTGTGAATCCGATGTTATTAGTGTCTCCTCTGGAGTTCCTCAAGGAAGCCATCTGGGCCCGATTCTGTTCTTGTTGTTTATAAATGACATTTCTACAGTAATAGAATTTTCGAAAATGTTAATGTATGCCGACGATGTAAAGCTTTTCATGTCATTCGCATCACCCGAAGATAGCAATAAGCTTCAATCAGACCTAAATACACTAGTTACTTGGTGCGATTTAAATTATATGCCGCTTAATCTAAAGAAATGTAAATACATGCGTTTTTCGAGAGGAATTTCACAGCCAGCTTCCTATACAATTAACAATTATAGTCTTGAGCAAATGTATGATTTTGTTGACCTTGGGGTTACTATGGATTACAAACTCTATTTCAACTGCCACATTAACGTAACAGTCAATAAAGCTAGAGGCGTTCTAGCATTTGTTAAACGATGGTCTAAAGAATTTAGCGACCCTTATGTAACTAAAACTCTCTTTACTACATTAGTCAGACCGATACTTGAATACGGTTCTATTATTTGGAACCCGCGTTACCAGGTCCACGTGGATCGCTTAGAATCAGTTCAAAAACAATTTTTACTATTTGCCTTAAGAGATCTTCACTGGGATCCCTTGTATAATTTGCCATCTTATACGAGTCGCTTAAAACTAATTAATCTTCACAGCCTTTCTAGTCGGAGGGAAATGCTTGGAATTGTCTTCATGATTAAATTACTAAATGGTTCAATCGTAAGCCCGTTTCTTTTGAGCGAAGTGAACTTCAATGTACCTTCTCGTCCATCAAGACATTTTAAACCACTTATCTTGAAACAGTGCCGAACTAATTTTGAATTAAATGAGCCTTTTCGTTGTTTGTGTCAAGATTATAATTCTCATTCTGGTACGTTTGATATCTCAGACTCACTATACAGCATAAAAAAGTCAATTCTTTCTATCCTGAATACATAGCAACAACTTTTTTTTTTCATATCCTTTGATTCTTATCTTTATTCTTAACAATAACTTTTCGCTGTCAACTAATTATTTATTAATTGTGGAATCTTTTGTACTTAGCTGATGAGGTTTTCTCTGTAGCTGAGCAGTTTTAGATCTCGACGATTAACAAACCAAAGCCTTTCAAAGACTCGGCACGAAAGAACAATCCGCGCGTCATGCGGATGCGCCCCTCGCGCCGGTCGGGCGGGATATGGTGGGTAATAATCCGTTGGGCAAAAAAAAAAAAAAAAAAAAAAAAAAAAAAAAAAAATATATATAAGTAATCTGAAGTGTTAAATAAAAAAAATTAACATTTGTTGAAAAAAATGTTTGACGTAACAGCCAAATCATCAGAAAGTAGCTTCATTTTGTGCAGGCAAAAAAGACGTATGAGCCAAAAACTACCCTTATGCTACGAATATTAAAATTATATTTTTGCATTATATAAATGAGAGCCAAATAAAGTTACTCACCAAATTTCATGACAATATATATACTGGAAAAAAAACCGTCTCCTGAACAATTTACTTTTTGGATCATACGTCTTTTTTGCGCACAGGGCTCGATATAGAGTATAAGTGCGGTATAGAAATGACTCCGAAACCCCATAAATACCGAATAAAGCTAAAGGGCCCAATTTTCGAAGTGAGACTAAGGTAATGCTGGGAGACTATAACACCAAATACCATCTTTTTGTCTGCTCAACCGAGCCTACTCTTCTAACACCCATCTCCCTCTGGTCCACCTCTGTCGAAGCCGCTAGGTTTCTAGGACACTACTGGGTAAGATACTGACTACCTAGGTAGGGCTAAGTAGCGCTACAACAACAAAATTATAACATCAAACGTAGTATTTAAGAATCCCATAGGTGTTCTCACAATCCATTATGGGATCAATACTTCCTAAACCGCAGTGCAGGCGCATACGTTAATTGAATCGTTAGACTTGTTGGAAGTTGGGAGGTTCATATGATGAGCTGTGAACAAGTTAGGGTCCAAACCTTAATCTATTATTTTACCCGATCTACGGAATCGCGCAACCATTTATGTCTTATATATATAACTTTTAGGACACTCGTGGCTTGGAAAAACATTTCTGAAATTGTCTGTAATTAGATTTTTCAGTGTTCTCTGCGCCCAAAGTATGGGGTTTACTTCTAGTAGCCTTTGTCTATTTCGGGCTTTTTTTTGGTGATTTATGGCATGTAAGGAATCACAACTAAATTGACAGATGGCGGTGCTATCCCAGCCATCAAGCGAAAAGATAACCGTACTACATTTTAGCTAGGCGACTTGCGTTTCAGAATCGCAAATAAGCGAAATCTCCTAATATTCTGAGAGTTCATTTTGCTTTGGCATTTTGCAGAATTTTACCATTTAGGCGATAGCGATGACTGGGTTGGGGCTTAGAATATGCCCGCGGTAGGCATACCGGTCGTAAGAGGCGACCAATATGCACAAAGGTAATGATGTGCAACTCGGTGGTTGATCTACGGATATGATGCCTCCCACCTCTCATTACCCATCTTCTCTTTCCTTTCGGAAGGAGGGATGACATGACCTAGAAGGTTGCACTGGTCATACCAAATCGCTCCCACGTCAGTCAGGCAGTACCGCAAGGGAGTACCGGAGCGTACCGCATTCATATCCGGCCAAGGACTGTTAATTCGAAACGAACCTATGGACTGATACGTACGTTGCGCCATGCTGTCGAGCTACGCAACCTTCAACGTCGTCTGACTCGCCTCTACCTTCTGGTAACGCGATTCCTTCGACTTCAACAATGCGCCGTAGTGCGCGACCCAGCCTATTACCACCTAGGTATACGCACCAGTCCTTGAACCCCAGCAAGGACTCTGCTGCATTTCGTTATCCTGCAATTTAATTGCAACGGCCTAACCGGTATAATTGTTGAAGTAATAAACTTAATGAAGCGCTATAACATCAAGATTCAGGAGACAAAGCTAGGTGGAAGGTCGTCTCTTCAGACCTGCAACGGGTACAATGTACACCGTTGTGATCGTGCGAGAGGACTTGGGGGTGGTCTGGCATTCATCACGCATCAATCTGAGCAGTATCGTCTATTTGAGCCTGACATTGACCCAAGGGATACCATCTTAGAACGTCAAGGCATGGTTGTCCGGTCAGACGATGTCGACCTTGAAATCATAAACATATACATACCTCCTGTCACCTGCTGTCCCAGGGATTACCACCCCGACATTCGTGCGATACTCAGGGGCGAGAATCGCGTCATCCTTGGTGACTTCAACGCACACCATGACCTGTGGCACTCCAGCTTGCAGGCCGATGGTAGCGGCAGGAGCTGGCTGACCAAATAGATGATTCCATTCTCCCTTGCAGAGGCAGCGGTCCTGGCAAATGCACGTGACCATATTAGAAACCTGAACCCTACGGATCCTCAAATAAAGGATCTTAATGCGGAAATCAGACGCTTAGTAGATAAACACAAACGCGCTAAGTGGGAAGAGAACCTAAGGTCTTGCAACCTCTCGGCTGGAGTTGGCAAATTGTGGTCGACGGTGAAATCTTTGTCCAACCCGACTGAACCTAACGACAAAATATCCATCGCCTTCGGTGATAAGGTTCAGTCGAAGCCTAAAAGATGCCCGAGCGCCTTCTGCCGAAAATTTGTAATGCATCCTCCGTTGAACAAAGAGATTCGCCGAGCCACCAGGGAAGTGCATAAACACAAAAACAGCGATGCGCCCATTGCCACCTCCACAACAGAAGTTCATGAGGCAATTCGGAGATCTAAAAACACCAGGTATATTGGCCCCGATGGCATTTCCATGCTGATGTTGGAACACCTCGGCGACGAAGGCATAAGATACCTTACAAACATTTTCAACCTTCCCCTGTCCACCTTTGTCATTCCTGAAAGATTGAGACAGGCACAGGTGGCCCCACTACTAAAGCCTGGCAAGCCAGCTGCCGTAGGGGAGTCATATCGCCCGATATCACTCCTCTCGCCAGTAGTGAAGGTGTTGGAATCTATCTTATTACCGTATTTCACTGCAAACCTGCGGCACGCCGAACATCAGCATGGTTTTCGCAAAAACCACAGTACCACCACCGCGCTGAACGCCATCACCACTCAGATAGGGGACGGACTAAACAAAAAGCGTCCAAACCACAGGACAGTGCTAGCCAACCATGCACAACTAATGAAAGACCCGGAAGACTCGTCCCTTCCCCCCTGTCTTAAACGTTGGACTGCCAACTACCTGAGTGGCCGTCAATCGTCGCACATAGAGGTATTTGAGCAATCTGGGCGGCCAAAATTATTTTTTGGCTTTAAATAGTTTAATTATGTTACTCATGGTGATTTCAGTTATATTTAACTATTTATTTTATTTTATTATATATACAGTGGTCCAAAAAAGTCTACGGACAGCAAAGTTTCTTAACAAATCCTTTTTTTTGTTTAAATAGTTTAATTATGTTACTTATGGTGATTTCAGTTATATTAACCTTTTTATTTTATTTTATTATATATACAGTGGTCCAAAAAAGTCTACGGACAGCAAAGTTTCTTAACAAATCCTTTTTTTTTGCTTTAAATTGTTTAATTATGTTACTTATGGTGATTTCAGTTATATTTAACTTTTTATTTTATTTTATTATATATACAGTAATCCAAAAAAGTCTACAGACATTCTAGTATAATAATTCATTCTAGTATAATAATGTACAACTTACAAGCAGATCGCACGTTTCGCTGATTTTTGGCATTTATTTTTATATGCCTGGAGTCAAGAATTCTAACACAATTTATTAAGTAATTATCAAAAAAATGTAAGCCTGCGGAAAAATAGTGAATTTTTATACATGGCTTACGTGTGCGGTATTACCAGACTAGTAAATAATCAATACTAAAGCTAAAACTCGTATCCCAATCCGATACACTGTTATTTGTAACAGAAGTCCAGTCGCATGGTTAGTTATCATTCTTTAGGGCTCATCATCAGAGGGTATGTCAGGCAGGTCATGATCACTACATTGAAGCATGGCAATTGTTTCTTTTACAAAAGGTTGCGATGTTTTCCTTCTTTTTGGCCTCATACCTGTCATCACTGGGTCAGAATTCAGAAGTAACCTGTAAACATTATAAAACATTTAGTTGCATTAAATTACATTTTCACTTACAAATTCAGTTTTACCTATTTAATATCTCCAGGTTGCAGGCTTCTCTAGAGAATTTTCTTGCAAAACTTTGCCGATATAGTCGAATGTATTTGTTTCTGGCTTCTGCTGCCTCTTCTGATAGTTGACCTATTGGCAAAAGAGCTTTCTCGATGACCTCAGGTCCATGGATCAGAATTTTGTGAAGTGTTGGCGTCATGGGATGCCATGAGTAGCGCTCTATATAAAGCTGCGCTGTTTCTCTGGCGTAAAGAGAAAATTGGTCTGTGTTGATGTCATATCCGCTTGAAAGTACCTCTAAAATTATTTTGAGGCGGTATATGAGGTTGATGTCGATACCAGTAATTTCAGCCGAGAGTTCATGATTTGCGAAAAATCTTCTACTACTGTTCCCATCGTTCGTGTTGCCAAAATTTGCCTTCGGAACATCTACTATGAGGCCCATCTTGGTTTTGAATTCTTCTTGTATTGCAAGCTTTTTCTGTTTCACAATGGCTTTTTCACTATCGGATCTAAGTTGCCACTTCTTTACTGGCAGTTTATAAGCTAGATGTAAAATAGATTCAAATAGACGAATCCTAGCATGTAAGATTGACAAACCAAAATCTAAAGCCTCCGCGTTAACTAAACCCTTTTTCTGTAAGCAGTTAAAATCCTTTGATGTCAAACCACAGATATAACATTTCATTGTAGATGTTGTATTAGTTGCAGCATTGCACACCTTCCCATCAATCATGGTAAGCATCATATTGTGCGCTACCGCATACGTTTTAGATCCAATTTGAATTTCAGTTTTTTGCAATTCCTTAACGGCATTTTGTATGCTGGTAATTTCGTCTTTAATCACATCTGCAGTTTCTTTAATGAATCGGAGTCTGATTGGACGGCAGTAGCGTGGAGAAGAGGGAGTGGGGTTCTACCATAAAACTTTGCTATTGGTGGAGCAAATAAGACGTAGGGGCACAAAAGAATTTTGGAACAAGTTGGCATCTGAGTCGGAGTCGCATTCAAATTTTTGTTTATATTGAGCCTGTCGCGCGCCATCACATCCCCACTTGCATATGAGCATCAGGGAACTGCGTTGCTCATCTTGAAGTGTTTCCAGTACCTCTTTAAGATCCATCAGTAGTCTGGAAGCTGTGTGGTTCATTAAACTCTGAAGCTTAATTTCGGCTAAAGTTTCCGTGACATGGAAGGAGTCCTTTTCAGGGTAACAATTTAGCTTTGCTTCTTGTATTTTGGTGTAGCAAGGATACATGTCGGGGTTATAGCTTCTAATGGTTTCATATTGTGATGTTGACAGTTCAGCTTCTATAAACATAGACAAAGCTTGTTTAGGACTTAACTTTTCCTTTACTTTTGATAAGCTCTCTCTAAATGCCTTCTTGTATTTCGTCGCTCGACGTGGTGACGAAACTATTTCCTTAAGTACTGATGCAGCATCTCTTTTTCCTTGCTCACCCAATTTGGATTGAGCAGCGAATGTGAGCACTTCCAAATTATTACTTCTTCTTAACCCCTCTGTCTTTCTCCTTTTGCTCCTCTCGCTGGAGTCGGAAAAAAATAACTGTGGTCGTCCTTTAGATAACTTTTTAACTTTTTAACTTTTTTAGGTAAGATGAACATTCCGCTTAGCCACAATTTGTATTTCTTCACAAAAACTTCCTCTTTGTTTTGCGAGTTCAACCATTTGCTCTTTATCTTGGATTTCAAACGACGTATGTGTCTTTCGAGTTTCACGGTATCTTTTTTTGAATAAGGGCCGAAGCTTAGAAGATATTTTTCTAAACTGTTTAATTTCTCGTTAATACTTGCCGCATCTGATTCTTTCATGTGATTGAATAATTCGTTATGGGTGATTACTCGACCAGAGAAACCTTAATTAAAAAAATCTTAATACATCTATATACAGAACATTCAAAAAAAAATGTTAGTCATCGATTGCAGTTTTTGGGGTACATTGCCCAAATAGATCTAGGATTCGGTATCAGCACATTGATTCACAAAACAAGATCAAATTCTACAATTGCGTTTCTAAACGTGAGATTAATGTCCAAACCGAGTTTCATAAAAATCAGACATCTTTTAGTATAACCTCCCACAAGAGTAGGTGGCACGATGCCAATCATCACCATATTGCATGTATATTCTTTTTATGCCACAACAAGATCACGCGCCGAATTTCAACAAAATTGGAGTACGTTTACTATTTTTTATTGCTCACCCTATGGAGATGGCACCACTGAGCAAAGTGTAAAATTACCATTTTTTTTTAAAAAGCGGGAATAAGCGGGACCAATCTTTACACTAATTAAATTAACAAAGCACAGGGTCTCTAAAAAAATTGGAATCAAGGGGGGGCAAAGGGGGGCACTAAAACAAAAACCTTTTGGAAAAAAAAAATTGGGAAAAAATTTTGCCCCAATACATCACTTTTTAAAAATTGTATTACGAAGGCGTTAAGGACTACATAAATCTTAAAATACATAAATATTATACACACTTACCTGTTTCATAAGAATCCATGGCTTCTTTTTTATAAACTTCACTGAAACCCGTAAAAATATCAATTGAAAATGGATATACTCTAAGAACGTGAAAAACTGCTGCAAGATACGAACGAATGGTCCAACTTTGAGTGGATGTCCACACTAGACATTTGAATTATGAAAATAAATAATTATTGATTCTAATACACTAGAGTATTGGCCTACTAAAAATAATTTTTTTTTTTTATTTGCTGCGTTTTGAAAAATTGATTTTTGGCCGCCCAGATTGCTCAAATACCTCTATGTGCGTCGGTTGAATTCAGAGGCGCCAGATCCAAACCCAGAATAGTTAAACAAGGGGTGCCACAGGTTGGTGTCCTATCCCCGTTTCTGTTTAACTATTATGTATCGAAAAATCCTCAAGTCGCTAGCTGGCAGCACTTGGGGTAAAGACAAAGAAACGTTACTAGCTACATATAAAGCAATTGGTCAGCCGGTACTGAGCTACGCGACGCCAATATGGTCGCGGGGCTAGCTGACACACACTGGACGAGGCTTCAGGTCTGCCAGAACACCGCCCTTCGAACCGCCACTGGTTGTCTTCTTATGTCTCCTGAGCACCATCTCCATAATGAAGCGAAAATGCTCGGCGTTAAAGAGCAGAGTGAGATGTAGACCAGGCAATTCCTGTTCAACGCCTGGTCAACGAGAATCCGCCCCCCAGGAGCATAAGGTGCCATCTACGCAAACACTTCGATGAGATCCGGCACCTGATTTCCACGCCGTTTGATCCTAAGGTGCCCCGGCAGGCCCTCACCCTCATCCATACGAATTCGGTAAATTCCTTCGTCGGCTCTCTCCTGGCCATCGCCGTTCTTCAGGCAACAACACCACCCGTTGCCGAAGAGGACCGCGAGCTGCCTAGGGAGACTAGGGTGATGCTGGCTCAACTCCGGTTATGGATATTGTAATAGGTTAAACTCTTACCTATCCAGACTGAACCCCGACTTGCCTAATGTTTGTCTGCTCAACCGAGCCTACTCTTCTAACACCCATATCCCTCTGGTCTACCCCTGTCGAAGCCGCTAGGTTTCTAGATCTTCCGTTAGAAGAGTTTGATGACAATACTGGATAAGATACTGACTACCTAGGTAGGGCTAAGTAGCGTTACAACAACAACAACAACAACATCAAGTCTCCCATTTGGCATCGGACCTTGGTAAATTTTTTGTTTTCCGCTTATAACTTTCTATTGAAAAAAAAAAAACATTTGTTTTCCGTATTCAGTAGTAGAATTCACTAACTTCGATTACGACATTCACAATTGACATTTTGTCATACCGATATTTATCACGATATTTAGTATTCACTAACTATTTTTTCCCGATTTTCGCAAACTAAACGACACACAATTTGCAGTTGTTTTCTATGTCGTTTAATAAAATGCACATAATTTGAAATTTTTATTAAAAATTTAAATAATATCATATCGATATTGATATTGTTAAAAATGGCATTTGAGTACTTAGAGTATGTTTTATCGCGGGATGAGAAATCTTTTGCCCGAATCGTTATAGATAAGTTAGTTAGTGAATCGCATTCGCATATTCGATAAGGCATCGCTATTGAAAATCTCGAAAAATCGAACAAACCGAATCGCTATAAGTTAGTGAATTCCACTACAGATTCTGGTAATTCTATACGATCGTATGCTACTGCGAATACGCGGTAAGAATCCGAAATCGGGAAACAAATAGTTCGTTTCAGTGAAAAGTTATTGGTAAAAACCGAAAAATTACTCACGTACATTCCAAAATTAATCTGAAACGCAAGGCCAAGGTAGGGACTATACTGCAGTTGCAATAGACCTAAGCATCTTTCAGAAGGAAAAACAAACTTTAAAAAATATTTGAAAGCAAAATCGTGCAAGGCTGCACCTATAGGAAGATAAATTCCTCTTATGCTATCAATTAAAAAAGGAAAATCTAAATTTTGGTTCTTACTGCAAATTGCCTGACAATACAAAACCGCTTAAAAACATACTTTTCACCTAAAGAATGCGTTGCATTCCTTATTCCAATGCACCTTTGCATTTATTCCAAACAATGGAATAAAGTCTGTAATCCTAAATTTTTATTCAGTGGAGGGGAATGTATGGATTGGATTCCCACATTAACAACTCTGACGTAAGCAGACATCCCGTGGGCTTTTTTGGTTGGAAATTAAATTACAGAGTTAATAAAGAATGCATTCCTTGTAACGTAACATCGCCCTTAGGCGATATTTTGTAATAGAGCAAAATACAGCCCTGTCGGTAGTTGGCACTACTGTCAGCTTTTGCTGAACCGCAGCCAACTGTCGACAGGGACACGAACGATTGAAGCGTTGGCGCGAACATCAAGTTCGTTGCCTACACTCAAACGCGCCGGTTCTATTTTACTTGCTCCTAAAACTAGCGTGAAACATAACTAAGTGTAAATTACTATAATATATTACATAGAACATATTACTGTAATAAAATAGTATAAGTGAACTAAATAAAACGGACTAAACTTAAATAAACAAATAAAGACATATAAGTGCGGAGTTTTAATTCGTGTGAACTAATTGGCAGATGCACCTGCGTGCAAGCCGCGCCATCATGGCCGGAAGCACCATGCTACATGGCGACCGTGACCGTGGGCCGGAGCCCTGCGTAAATGCATAAATAATGCCCTGCGGGTTGGGGCTTAGAATATGCCCGCGGTAGGCATACCGGTCGTAAGAGGCGACCAATATGCACAAAGGTAATGATGTGCAACTCGATGGTTGATCTACGGATATGATGCCTCTCACCTCTCATTACCCATCTTCTCTTTCCTTTCGGAAGGAGGGATGATATGACCTAGAAGGTTGCACTGGTCAAACCAAATCGCTCCCACGACAGTCGGGCAGTACCGCAAGGGTGTACCGGAGCGTACCGGATTCATATCCGGCCAAGGACTGTTATTTCGACAACACTCCGAAAAAGCTTCGGGGAGTGATTTTGTTGTTAAAAAACATGTGGTAAAAATAAAGAGGTGATATACGTAGTGACAACTGAAATGACATCTCCCTTACAGAACGAAGCATGAGAGAAAGGGGAAGAAAAAAAGAGGCCGTTTTTAAAATATGTAGTATTATTTGATACCATTTTTCTACCAAAGTACTAAATTTTTTAAAGAAAAAAATAACTGTTGTAATTTTCCCTATTAAATTCGTTGTGTTTCTTGTTAGTTTTTTATATCCAGGGTGTCTCAGTCCACAGGACATTGCAGTTTTGGCCATATAACGGTGGTTTGTAACTGCAAAAAATAATGGATAGATGTGGAGGTCCATATATCGAAGCTCTTAGAATGGACAGAGGAATCCATTAAAACATGTGATACATGCACTAACAGAAAAGTTCAAAAAAGTTATATGGAAAGGAGATAGATAAGGTCTATAACGATATAATTTGGTACTTACATACATCAATTTTGTTATGCTTTATATGTTTTTTGCAATAGAATGTGAGTCAAGCAATACTTGCCTTTTTTTAATATGCCATTCGCTGTATTAAATAAAGGATGGGCTATTTTTTAAAATAATGTGGCTTCTGAGGAATTAGGTGTTTTTTTTATTAATTTTATAAATGCTTACATAGTAATACAAGTTATTATTAAAATCACCGTTCCACTGGCTGGTGGAAATAATAAGTACAATTATTAATTTTTCATTAATTTGTTAAGTCGCTTTATGCGAAAGTGCATTCTTCCTCGGGAGAAAAGTGCAAACCGCATATCTTAGCTTCAGGGGACAGATCTATACCGCAGGCATCTGCCCATTTATTTCTTTTTATTTCATTTTGTGGAACGTGGTACATTTTTAAACCTTCATTTTTCCAGGTCTTGTGACAAAGGGCACAACTTGCTTTAGGCATTTTTTGAACTAAAAACATATTTCATCTTTAGATATTGTCTAACTATAAACATTTTTTCTTGAAAAGTTAGTTTATTCGTGTACTATTTAATCTACGTACATATATGTCTACAGAGTGATTCAAATTGTTTGTGTATGAACTACTTTTTTCGGCTATATTGATTTGGAAGACAGAAGATCTTGAGATATGTATGTTTGGATATTGGACATAGAAAACTTTTTTTGCTGTCTGATGTCTAGAACCGGATTAAAGTTTAGACAACGTATGCCCCAAGAATTTGTATGATTTGGGCATCAAGGTGGCTTGGCGAATCTCTTTGTCCAACGGAGGATGCATTACAAATTGTCGGCAGAAACGGCTCGCGCATCGTTTAGGCTTCGACTGAACCTTATCGCCGAAGGCGATGGATATTTTATCATTGGGTTTAGTCGGGTTGGACAAAGGTTACAAGACCGTAGGTGCTCTTCCCACTTAGCGCGTTTGTGTTTATCTACTAAGCGTCTGATTTCCGCATTAAGATCCTTTATTTGAGGATCCGTAGGGTCCAGGCGTCTAATATGGTCACTTTCATTTGCCAGGGCCGCAGCCTCTGCGGGGAAGAATGGACGCACTTTATTCTACCTGACGGAATGTGTTGATGGGAGGCTGAAATTAGGGCCATACGAAACGCCTTTTCCCCTTCTCGTACGTCAGTCGGGGTGGGAAGAGCAGCGAGATTTGTCTCTTGAATTGCTGCGATTTTGATGTTGTATGTAAATTGTAAAAATCTGTTGTGCAAATCTGAAAGGAAAGGGAAAATACGCTAGTTATGACACAATGTCTAAGAATTTATAGTTACTTACCCGTAACTTCACTATAAATCTGGGATAGTGAATCGAAACCACTGCACTTTTCCAAAAAACAACGGAATCCTGCAGATTGGTATTACTAAAGGACTGTTAATATTTATGATGTGCAATATTATAAGTATACTTACGTAGTAATTTCAGCAAATGTACACCACTTTAACACAATTAACGCGTTTTATTTGAAATTAAAATTTGTTTTTGTTTGAAAATTAAATTTTTGTATAAACTGACAACGAAAAGTCGTTAAAACAAAAATGAAAAAGTTGATCGGTGTGGCCAACCCATACATTTGTTAGGTTGAGTATCAGTTTTAGTACTTTTTGTAAAAATCGCCTGTAAAAAAAAAAGTAGTTTTGCAAAGAGGCAAATTGGATTCTGTAAGGGAGTTCAAGATGGCGAATTAGAAAGAGAAGCTGCCAACGTCAATCACCTTCTAGTAATTACACCATGGTTAAAACAAACAAACAAACAAACAAAATAATACAAAGGAAAACAAAAACCAAAAAAATGCAAAAAAAATATAAAAACCAACAAAAAAAATTTATAAAAGTTTTCAAACATCAAACCAAAATTACAAACAAAATTGGTTAAATCTTAACAAAAATTAACGTACACAAAATAAAAAATTTGAATTACAACAAATATTAAAAACTTCCAAAAATACAAAAAAATGATGAAATTTACAAAAAAATACACAAAAAAAATTATAAAATCAAGAAAAATACAAAAAAAGTATAAAATCTACAAAAATATCAAAAAAAAAATTACAACATTATCAAATTTACAAAAATTATAAAATTTACTAAAATACAAAAAAAGTTATAAAAACTTATTAAAATACACAAAAATAAAGTATAATATTTAAACAAAACAGAGACAAGAGAAAAATTAAAATAAAAATCTATGCAAAATAAAATTACAGTTTTTGAAATTTTTGTAAAATAATAAATTACAGTTTTTGTAAATGTGGAAAAATTTTCAAAATTAAACTACAAAAATACATAAATAAGAACACATTCCAAAAAAAAGAAACAACAATCATTTTTACCAACTTACATTTACAATACAACAAAGAAATGGACTCAACAAAAAACATATACATATGTATGTGTGAAGTGGTGGTATAGTGGTACAGTTGTCGAAAGTACAGTAACCAGCCTGAACAAACAGACGATTTTACATATAAAATGAATATCAAATAACACGTAAAATTAAAATTACTAAATCAAATCAGAGATAATAACAAAAACTAATAATAGACACTTTCGGAAAATAATCTAAACGGAGATAATACGAATTCTAGTGCAGCAAATATGCAAATAATTAAAACGAAAATAAACAAACTAAATTTAATAAAGAAACATAAGCGAATATTAATAAATTACAGAGATAATAAGGAAAAGTTTATAGAAACAAACTAAATATATATACATAAATAAAACGGAGATAACTTTAAATGAAAGTAAAACTGTACCAAAACCATACCACCTAAATAAATACATATAGACCGCGGCATAACGGTCCATGGCATCACTCCACGAAATAACGGCACACTTTAGTCACGCCAAGCCGGCGGCAGCGCAGTGGAGAAGAAGAGAAAAAAACAACAACAAAACCACAACCAACAACGGCAGAAGCAACGGCAGAGCGGGACAGCAAGACTTTCCAAACTGCAATGGCGGTAACATGGACTGGTGAGGCGAGTTAGGTATATAAATGTACGGTTATACATATATATTAGATGTGAAGGGTTTAGAACCAAATGGATCTAAGTGACTTCGAAATTGATTTGAGATATTCAAGTTTAAAGTTTACTGCCTTTTGAAAATTCTATGTAAAATCTCGGTAGGGCGTTTATTGTATAGGAAATAGATGTCACTACAATGTCCGAAATGACTTGGATATCTGTGCCAACAAATAAACCACATATTTCACTATACAAATATGGGTATATATCAATTTCAATAAAAATGTCACTTAGATCTTTTTGGTTCTGAGCCCTTCATATATAAAATATGTATACATATCAAATTGTAAAACACTATAAAAATTTAATGCATTTTTGAGTGAAACAGTGCGGCCGACACGTTAAATTAAATATTTCCTTTTTGAGTGAAACGGTGCGGCCGACACGTTAAATATATATACATTGTTTGAGTGCAACGGTGCGGCCGTCACGTAAAACAAATAAATACAATTTTGAGTGCAACGGTGCGGCCGTCACATAAAACAAATAAATACATTTTTGAGTGCAACGGTGCGGCCGTCACGGTAAACATTCATAACTTTAAAACATTTACAGCTTTCGAACATTTATATTTTGCAAACATCCATAACTTTAAAACATTTGCAATTGTCAAAGACCTATATTTTTCAAACATTCATAACTTTAAACATTACCAAATTTCCAACATTTATATTTTTAAAACATTTATAACTTTCGAAAATTTACAAATTATAAACATTATTAATTTTCAAACATTTACTACATTTTAACATACAATAAATATAAACCTGCAACAAATAATATCATCTCTTTGTACGACACATGGTAGAACACTCTGCAATTCAGGAACTTTTTCTTAAATTTTTCAAATTATCAACCAAAATTTATTAGATTTCCGAAATTTTGCCTTCAATTTCGACTGACTCATTTTCCACTTAACTTATTTTATTCCATTTTATTAAATTTTTCCATTCAATCTAAACTGGTTAGTTTTCATTCAGACTGTTCTACTGCTAGCTAATATCACTGGATCACAAATTCCAACTTTTTTTCTGCACCAGAGACGCCATAGTGAAATTCCTATGTAAAATCACCTCCTAATTCCGAAAATCAAAGTTATTTTTACTTAAATGGTACCGTTTTTGAGATATTTACGATTTACCGTTATTTCAAAAAACAAAAAAGATGGCTCCACTTAATCGTGTATATCTCAAGAACAAATTAAGCTATTCGAAAACGGTTTGAAAAATTTGAAAGCTTATAAAATTTACGATAATCATACAACACTTTTTGCTAGGTCCTGCAGATTCAAACATAGTGAACAATCATTACGGATTTTTAAAATTTTTTTGTAAACATATAAAAAAATTTGTACTTTGCGAGGAAGCATTTCGAAAACTTTTTGTTTTTTTGCAGATATTTCTTCCCCCTCTAAGCTCTGTTTTATTACAAAAAAAACACGCTATCAGTGAATAAAATCGATGAACTAATACAAAAGTTATAAGCATTCAAGTAAATATATCCATTTAATGCTTAAGTACCCTACTGGTACATATGTGTTAGTATTCGTATATCAGTTAGTTAGCAGGTAGATTTTCGAAAAGTTATTAGATACAAAAAGCTGTTAGTGTCGTTTTCTCAAACCTAGGTACATTTTAAACAAGAGCATATTTTTGAGGCAGGTAGTGTTTTCTTTGTAGAACTAGGGAACCTTTTTGTTTAGGTAGGCTTGAATTTTTACTGGATCTAAGTATAAATAAGAGTACATGCGCCTTGTTCCTTCATAATATCTGCAAGGCTCGCCGGATACTGTTCAGTTTATAATTGCAGTTTATAACCCGTCATTTACTTAAAAATAAAAAAATGAATAAAAGGGCGCGAGAGTTTGAGTGTACAAATGATCCAGATATGTTCTGTTTCATCTGCGGTCAATTTATTGTTAAAAGTATGAGACGTGTGTTTTCAAATAGCCGGGATAGCCGAGCTCGTCAAGACCACTACATCATAAAGGATTGGCCAGAACGAATCGAGTTTAAAGTTGGGGTAGATAACATAAAATACTCTCCACTTATAAAGAAGGAAAAAATAATTCTACCTCCGCTCCACATCAAGCTCGGCCTTATCAAAAACTTTGTGAAGGCTTTGGACAAAGAAGGCTAAGCTTGCCATCATTTGAAGACAATCTTCCCAGAGATTTCAGAAGCAAAAATAAAGGAAGGCATTTTTGTGGGACCGCAAATAAGGAAAATGATGACCAATAACCATTTCAAAGAACTATTGTCACCAGTGGAGGCAGCAGCGTGGGATTCTTTTGAAAAGGTCGTTACTTCTTTTTTAGGCAAACACAAAAGTCCTAACTACGAGATGATAGTGAACGACTTAATCAAAAACTATGCGGGAATGGGTAAATAAAAAAACATATTATAATAAATTATATATTACATAAATTTACATAAGCATCTATAGCAATAAAAAATCTTAATTCATCGTCCAGTTCCGAACAAACAAGAACGGGAAAAATATAAACAAAAAATTTGTTCTGAATTGAAAGATAAATCCAGCCTAAGAAAATTATATACTAATGTGTCACTTATGTATTTATCTAATTTACTTTTTTATTTTCTTTCAGGAGTAAATATGTCTTTAAAAATTCATTTCTTACACTCCCACTTAAATTTTTTCCCGCAAAATCTTGGCGACGAAAGTGACGAGCATGGCGAAAGGTTTCACCAGCAAATGAAAGTGATTGAAAGTCGGTATCAAGGATTCTGGGATGTCGCTATGATGGGCGACTACTCTTGGTTTCTCATAAGAGAAACCGATCCTCATCTAGATAAGCGTCAAAACAAGACACATAACTTTTTCAATTATAAAATAAGATCATAGAGTTAAGACAGAACCATATGTACATATGCTATTATTTGTAGGGTACTTAAGTATTAAATGGATATATTTACTTGAATGCTTATAACTTTTCTATTAGTTCATCGATTTTGTTCACTTAGAGCTTAGACGGGGAAAAAATATCTGCAAAAAAACAAAAAGTTTTGGAGATGCTTCCTCGCAAAGTACACATTTTTTAATATTTTTACAAAAAAAAAATTCAAAAATCCGTAATGATTGTTCACTATGTTTGAATCTGCAGGACCTAGCAAAAAGTGTTGTATGTACTGATTAGTAAATTTTATAAGCTTTCAAATTTTTCCAACCGTTTTCGAATAGCTCAATTTGTTCTTGAGATATACACGATTAAGTGGAGGCATCTTTTTTGTTTTTTGAAATAACGGTAAATCGTAAATATCTCAAAAACGGTACCATTCAAGTAAAAATAACCTTGATTTTCGGAATTAGGAGGTGATTTTACATAGGAATTTCACTATGGCGTCTCTAGTGCATTTTGGCTGTAAACCAGTGTTATTAATCATAAATCAAAAACCGCTCAAACTAGCTGTATATCATTTCTATTTCACCTCTAAAGTGTTCATGGGCAAAGAAAGTCGAATGCACAAAATTTTTGGAAAATGGGCGTAGCCCCGCCCCTTTATTGTGGGTTGTTCCAAAAAACTTTCCATGCCAAAACTCCGGTAAAAATTGATTTATTAAAACGATATTTGGAGAAAGTGTTCAACATATAAAGCTAACTCTTTGCTGTAAAAATAAACAAAATTGGGACACGCCCACTTTTTGAACACGGTTCTGAAAAATTTCTTTGTAAAATTAAAATCGCGATATTTCCATAATTGTATAAGTTATATAAATAAGATTTTACACACATAATAAGCAAAACTAAACTGTATCAAAATTTTGTGGATTTTGGTGAAGTAGGCGTGGCGCCGCCCACTTTTTAGCATAAAAGCTCTGCTATTTTCAAAAGCGATTGCTTGGTATTTCAAAAATGTATTTCAATGAAATTTTGTAAGATACTTCTTAATAGTATGTAGTATACTCCTGCCAAAAATAACGCAATTCGAATAACAAACAAGCAAGATTTACGGGCAAGTAGTTAAACCCTACTGCCTTTTTTAATTTTTTTTTTTTATTTTAATACCTTTCCTGGACATGAAAGCTATTTATATTTTGTTATTTAGTGATAATTTAATAAACCACTCACAACAGAAGTGTTTTTTATCGAAAAGAATCAGTTGCCTTTATAACAACTTTTCAGGTATTAAAATAGACCTGAGTAAATTTTGATACTACAACAGATCACTACTAGGTATTTAATGTTCGGTTCCACTCGAACTTAGACTTCTTTACTAGTTAGTTTTTATTATATAGTTTTAAATAATTGTTTCGAGAGATGTTGAATTCGACTTGTTTTTAATAAATATTTAATCAAATCAAATTTTGAAGTAAATATTAATATTATTTTGCCTTCACTTTATTTTATTTCATTTAATTGGCTTGGTTTCAATTCTGCTGGGAGGAATTTATAAATAAGGTGGTCAAAAACTGTTGAAACAATAATACAACTTATTTCAATAATCTGGTATATTACATATTTCGCACTTGTCCCAGGAGTCACAATTTAAATATTTAAAAATAGTTTATTGAATTTGGATATATAAAATATTTTTATAGAATATGGTACTATGCAGTATGTATTTTCGACCATATACATACAAATTGTAGGTGAAAGTTGAATAGTTGAACTAAAATTCGTATTCGTGCTCACAAAGATGCATGAAGGGATTTTTCGGTGTCCCAGGAGTCACACTCTTTCTTAGGGCCACTTTCATAAAAGCCGGTTAAGCCTAATCGGCGATTAATTTGACAGCTAACCATACAAAATACGTCAATTAAACTCTGGTTAGCGGTTACCGGCTTTTATGAAAGCGGCCCTTAGTAGTTACAAAGGCACTTGTTATTTGGCCAATTCTTTTAATGCATTAATTGTATTGGATATTTATCCCCGTCGATAAATATATTTCATATCAATTTAAGTCCCGATGTCAGTTTTTCAAGGCAAAGTTGACTCAGCTCTGGAGTCAAATGTCCCAGGAGTCACGATGGAATGTCCCATATAACTAGTGTAAACATACATAATATATATTTATTGCATAAAATGATGACTTGTCTAAATAATTGCTTTGAATGAACAAATAGGGAAAAAAGAAGGTACACCCTAAAAAAGTACCATTGGTTCATCCAAAACAATTAAATGGACAAGAAGAGCCCTATAAAGTTGATCACCTTGTCGAACTCTTCTTTTCCAAAGGGGGATGATGTACTGCATTACCCACATCCTATGAAACACAGCCCACAGCGACTCTGTTAAAATGGCACCACTGTTCGTGTTCACGATGGGTTTTAAGCATGTTTTATTAAAAGGTTCATGTCCCTCCATTTTTTCTATTGAATTCTCAAATATGCATTAAAATAAGATGATATGTTGATTTTTACCATTTTTCCCCGAGCTCTTTTTTAAAAAACTCATTTTAAAAATTTAAAAACCAAATTTTGAGATTTTTTGAATTTTTCTGGAAAGCGTTAAGTTGTATCTTAAAACTACCTGAGAAAAAGTTGTAGACCTGAAAATTCTCTACAAAAACGGAGTGAATAGTTTTTATCTACGAGTCACCAGTTCTAAGACATCGCGATTGCAAATCTAATTCTATACATTATATGCACATAAATGCCACGTATAGACTTCCGGATTTTTGTCGAAAACGGTTATATGTATCGAACATTTTCTTTTACCGTTTGTTCGTCACGAAGCTCCTCATTGACAATGAAAATAGTTATTTTTGTAAACCCTATAGTTCCCTAGCTAGAGCCAAATTTGCTCCATTCGTGATATCAAAAAGTAATAGTGGTTTAAATTTAGATATCTTGTATAACGAAATTTCGATAGAGCTAAATTTTTGTGGAGAGCTTAGGTTGATCCCGAGAAAGAAAAAGATTCTCATCGATCCCGTATGTGCTAAAAAAGTTATTCAGCCTCAAAAGACGAGAAAAATCCAAAAAAACCTAAAATATGGATATTTGACCACGATTAACTTTTTTTGCACAGGTGTGATCGATGGGTACTTTGAAATACGGTAGTAAGACAGACACCAACACTTTCACTACTGGCAGGAGGGTTTAGGCAGGGGGTAGCGAAATAACAGCCCTTGGTCGGGGAAACCCCGAATCATTCCGGTACGTAGAACCGGCTGCCGTGGGAATGAAAAAAACCACCCTCTAAACGTTTGGTGTTCATTCTACGAGTTATATAGCTGCATCAGTTGCGAATGCTCTTTTGCTTCGCTTAATTAACAATGCGTGCATGTTTGCCAAATGCTGACCAATACAATGTGAGTCCTCCACCTGTCGTTGCTCTGAACGCTGCGTGGAATCGCGTCCATTTCACCGGTACCACACATAATATCAAAGAATACAAATAGAGAACTGGAAAAAAGTTTGCCAATATGCTAATATCTCCAATCGGACGCTGCGCGGAATCACGTTCATTCCGCCAGCAAATCTCCATGCACAACATTTCTTAATAAATCTACATATGTATGTCCGTGAGCGGACGTGTTTTTGCCGTGCTCTAAGTTTTTCTTTAATTTTAATTAAACTTAATCTTTTTTATTTGTGTTTAATGGCGCAGACCTAACAATAAAACTGTTGTTTGAGACATTTTCCTTTGCTAATCATATTTTATTATTTCGGTTCACTATGCCGTGTTTCTGTGGCCTTAAAGTTGATCGTGTCCGAACTTCTGTGCAATGCGAAAAATGCAGAGAAATTTTTCATTTTAGTTGTGTTGTTGGTGACATGCTTGTCAACCTCAATTGCCTAACTGCTGAAAATATATACATATTCTCGCTTATTAGTGAAACCTCTAATTGTTGGGTCGGGCATTAATATCGTTTTAAGTGCTGTCTCGAAAGGGAAGTGGTTGCATGATGCAACTTGCATCTCTCGCCCTTCTCTGCCTCGGTAACATCCGATAAATTAAAAACCCACATTGCTCAGCATACCGGTATTGATGAAAACTCTATTGTTTGTATAGCGTCGGTAAAGAGTGGCGTGGATCCTAAATCTTTGCGCTATGTGAATTTTAAGCTGGGTGTTGAAGCCATTTCACTTCCGAAGTTATTGGTGCCTGAGTTATGTTGTCAGATGTGTCAGATCAATAGTTTTAAAAATAGTCTTATAGGAATATTAGATCTAATTTTTTTGAGTGATAATATGAACCTTTGCCTCCAGGAATGTTTAGACCCTTTGTCTATTCCTGGGTTCCATCATGTACCGCTTGTTCTTTGTTTGGAATTTTATGTGTTTAATACTTACATTGGTGATACACTTTCCAAGTTTTTTTTTTTAAATTACGATGCTGATATTGTTAATACGGCAATTGAGTCAATTGATCGGGATTCGCTATTTGCTGGGGTTGATTAATTTAAATTGCATTTGTAGTGAACATATTCCTAAAGGAAAAAAAGGGTTTACAAAATTCCCTGGTTCTCAAAGGAGTTGAAAAACTTAAGAATTTGAGAAACAAGTTTTTCAAAAAATTTAAAAAATCAAGGTCCTCGTTTCACAAAGAAATGTATTCAAAATATTCGAACGAGTTTAAATCACTGAGCAAAGTTTTGAAGCACAACTATATTAGTAAATTTGAAGACGATATTAAACTGAATACGAAAGCGTTTTGGTGAAGCCCTAGGTCAATAAACATATAAATGTACAAATACATATTTATGTATAGTAACGTTATAGTAAATGTCTATTTACAGCTTCAATTATTACCAATAATTGTATTTTATTATTCCCAAAACACTGTACAAATAGCTATTTAATTATTAAGATAGTAAGCCAAAAACTATTCAACCACCATTAACCGAATAAATACAACTATTCGTTACCACTATTCGAATAATGAAAGAAATATTGGTACTGCTTGGGCACACGAATAAACGAATAAAAAAAATTCTAATAAATACTATTCGAATTTTTTGCAACGAATATTTTTTTTCGTTTATTCGAATACTGTTTATTCGAATATTATTCGAAAAAAATCTCACTCCTACTGGCTAGGTTACTTTGTGCGAATAAATGAAGTTCTCCGACCCAGAAGCTATTCTTATCGACACCCGCTGGTGGAAGCCGATTGACCCAACGGAGAAATGACTTGCGAACTGTAATTTTATGCAGAATGGGAGCGTGACACCGCCCATTTTTCCACAATTATCTAAAGCCTATGGGTCATTATTTTACAAATCGTACACCTTTTAGGATTTCATAATTTTGATTGTTTCCACGAAATTAGTAAACACATATATCAGGATTTCGTCGAAAAAAAATTTCTTTCAGAGATATGCATGTTTTTAAATACGACGGTTAAGCAAATTTAAGCAAACTAGTCCACATTCAAAATTCTATAACTTTGGTTGTAGTAATCGTATCTTACTAATTTTTATCTTATTTTGAAGGTAACAATATTTACTTTATAACTGCTTTTAAGAAATATTAAATTTTACAAAATCAAATTTTTTTCTTTTAAGTAAATTTTCTTTTAACAATTATTAAAAACATGTCCAAAAAATATTTTTGAAAAAATATATATAATATGCGCTGAACTTTCATCTAAAAGAATAAATTTTTTCCAGGATGGAGACTTTTGTAGTTAAAAAGTTATTAAATCATAATAAATCCGCATGCGTGCATAAATTTATTTACATTAGACAACCCAAGTCAGAGATCCGAAACAATGGTAAGCATTCGCAATTCATGTGGTAGTTTCCCATAATTAAGGATCCTTAAGTATGTATGCCGCGGATTTATCGCTAACGAATGTTGGTAGAGGCACGCCTTGTTTAGCAACAATCCATTATCTATTTTTTAGCCTAATTACATACTTATAAAATGCATGTATGCGTTACAAAACAATAAATAAAAGTGCGGAATACATATGTAAATAGAGATTTTAAGTGAAAGAAGATCATTCCAAAGGAGAATTACATTGAAGTATCAACTGCACCACAATTAATTTTTTTGCGAGTTTTAAAAGAACTGCTAGTATATTTTCTAAATTGGATAAATAGGATTAGAAAAATGCCGAAGCCTGTACAGCGTAAAATATTTCCAAAATTACGATGCTTTAATCCATTTAATTTGTCTCCGCACCCAAATACAAAAAATTGCTCTCTCAGAAGGGTAACAGAAACCCATTTATTGACATTAAATATTCCTATATTGAAAGAAGCGATGGAACAACGAATTTGCAACTCATGCCGGCTTAAGCTAACTAAACTCAAGGAAGATAATAAGGTTTGTATATACTACATACATTGATTACGTATAAAAATTGAATATAAAAATTTAGAAACAATAAAATATTTATGGTACTCATCGTTAAGACTGCCCTAATGTATGTGCATATATTGTTTTCTATATTTTAACTTGTATCTTATTAAATTCGTGAAATATTAGGTACTTATCATAAATTTTATTCGTTTTTCTAGAGGAAAGAATCAGATGATATTCAATTCAATGAAGCACTTACTAAAACTGATAGCAACGTGAACTATGATCCACAATGTTCTACATCTGTATCATTTGGGAAAGACAGAGAAGCAATGTGTGAGGCGACTAATTTTATTAATTTTATTAGTTTAGAAATTACCGGAGTTTCACCAATCCTGAAAAAAAAAAGATTCATCAAAAACACTATTCGGCAGAAAAAATGCAAAACGTTTCTGAAGCAATTTCAGGAAAAATGTTTGGCATTACTAACTATGACAATGTTTGCTTCGAGGAAAATGATGGGAACGAAATATTGCAAACTCTAAAAGACGCATTTACTGCCACTAGTGATCGAGCAAAACAACTAAAAATTTTGACTATTTGAAAGATTGGCTTTTTCGAAAAATTCTGTATCATTTTCCTACTGCTACAGTTCATATGGTAACTGTTGCTAAGAAAATTGCTGAAGAAAAAGGAATTTTGGCCGAAGCGAACCCCAAGAGTCATCCGCCATTAGAAAAAGAATTTGTTGATTTGATAACACAATTTTATGAGGTCGATGAAAATAGTCGAGCGATGCCCGAAAAAAAGACTTCCTCGCCGTAAAAATTACTAATGAACGCATTCACATGCAAAAGAGGCTATTGTTAATAAACTTACGCGACCTGTATAAACTTTTTAAGGAAAAGTACCCTAACGTTAAGTGCAGTTTTTCAAAGTTTGCAACCTTGCGACCAAAACATTGTGTTTTAGCCGGTTCAAGTGGTACCCATTCAGTATGTGTTTGCACTATACATGAAAACGTCAAATTATTAATAGAAGGGCCTAACATCAAGCATCTGACTGCTGAGTCTAGGCACCCAATAAAAAGCTATCAAGACATTTTTACAACGTATGATATGTCTTGAACCATCAACAAATTGTTATTTCGGAAAATGTTCTAAGTGCCCCGGTGCAACAAATTTGATCGACGAAATAAGAACAATTTTGGAAGATAGCTTCATTGAAAATACAACCTACAGACAATGGGTTAACGTCGATAGAACCACTTTGCAACTAATAATATCCCCAATTAATGAATACTTACACAAATTGGAGTCCGGTTTGCAAAATTTATTGTTGCATTCATATCTAGTTAAAAGGCAAAACGAGTTTATAAACGCCAAAAAAGAATCCTTAACAGAAGATGAATGCATTGTTATCTGTGATTTTTCCGAAAACTATGCTTTTGTCGTACAAAATGCTGCTCAAGGAATTCACTGGAATAACAATCAGACAACAATTCATACATTTGCCATTTATTACAGGCATTCAAGCAGAGAAACTCGTATGAAAAGCTTTGTTGTCATTTCTGACTGCTTACATCACAACACAATTGCCGTGCATTTATTTCAAAAATACTTAGTGGAATATGTTAAAAATCACTTCGAAAATATTTCCAAAATTACAAATTTCTCTGATGGGGCAAGTGCCCAATATAAAAACAAAAATAATTTTGCTAATCTTACCCATCATCAAAAAGATTTTGGTTTGACTGCTGAGTGGCAGTTTTTCCCCACCTCACATGTAAAAAATGCATGCGATGGCTTGGGAGGGACTTTGAAAAAATTGGCTGCTAGAGCAAGTCTTCAGAGAGTGAATAATCCAATGCAAATGCACAAAGAATTATATGATTGGGCAAAAGGGGCCATAACTAATATTTCATTTAAATATGTGCAAAACGAGGAGTACTACGAAGAAAAGAACCTTGAAGATAGATTTAAAAAAGCTGTAGCGTGAAAGGGACTCCGACATACAACTGCATGATTCCAGTTGCAGAAGGAAGAGTAAGAGCAAAGCACTTTTCTTTGGATGAACATTCAATTGATGTTCAAGTTATGAAATAATTTTTATGAAATATGAATTTATGTAAATTAAAAAATATTTTGTGTTTGATGCATGGCATAGTAACATAGGTAAAATCACCCGCACAGCTGATATAATTTTTTTTTTTCTACACTAGAATCTTAATCAAACTTTGTTTATATTGGGTTTGTTTACATTATCTTTGTTTACATTTTATAAACAATTGTATTTTCACATTTTTGTTGATTCTTAGCCGAAGAAAAAATTTGATTTTTCAAGGTATGCCATGGATTTTTCATAAAAATTTAATTCAATTGAGTTGTCAATATCAGTTTTATTTGACAATAAAGTTTCTTCAAGCAACAACAAAATGTATAGCAGGGTTGCATTTCTCCTCCTGCTTCTACCTATTGGATATGCCTGGATTTGATGTATTTTACTTGAATTACAAATGCGTCTGCAGCCCTATTATATTTGTCAATAAAAATTTATGAAATCACTAAAAAATAAAACACGTTTATTTTTATCCTTATGTCTATATATCAACGTAAATACATTCGTTAAGAACAAAAATTGCTGTGCCGGAGTGGCACTTTTTTTTTGTACTACGAAGAAGAAAAGAACCTTGAAGATCGATTTAAAAAAGCTGTAGCAGTGAAAGGGACTCTGACATACCACTGCATGATTCCAGTTGCAGAAGGAAGAGTAAGAGAAAGCACTTTTCTTTGGATGAACATTCCATTGAAGTTCAAGTTATGAAATGATTTTTATGAAATATAAATTTAAATTATGTAAATTAAAAAATATTTTGTATTTGATGTATTTTACTTGAATTACAAATGTGTCTGCAGCCCTATTATATTTTTCAATAAAAATATATGAAATCACTAAAGGAATAAGATACGTTTATTTATTTTCACATTCACATGTATTCACATGAGAATGGCTTCATGCAGCCTCTACTACCTACCTATCAAACGTATGTACATATCTATGTATATTGCAGTTAACTAACATGCGTACGCAGGCACGCGTAAGTGCCTCGATGTCACATCAGAAATGATTTTATAACTTTTTAACTACAAAAGTCTCCATCCTGGAAAAAATTTATTCTTTTAAATGAAAGTTCAGCGCATATTATATATATTTTTTCAAAAATATTTTTTGGACATGCTTTTAATAATTGTTAAAAGAAAATTTACTTAAAAGAAAAAAAATTTGATATTGTAAAATTCAATATTTCTTAAAAGCAGTTATAAAGTAAATATTGTTACCTTCAAAATAAGACAAAAATTAGTAAGATACGATTACTACAACCAAAGTTATAGAATTTTGAAAAGATTCCCAGAAATAAATTTGGTGACTTTTAAAAATGTGAAAATTTTTTTTCTCCAAATCCGTACGATTTGTAAAATAATGACCCCTATACTGTAAATAATCATCTTAAGAGTCTGCTTTGAAAATTTCATAAAAATCGTTTTAGTAGATTTTTGTGACTCCTATTAAAAATTCAAATTATAAACAACCTATAACGAAGCAAGTGAACATGAACATCCACTGTGCAAATTTCATCGAGATCGGTTCAGTACTTTGGACGCTATTACACAACTGGGTATGTAATGTTCGGTTCCATCCGAACTTAGGCCCGCTTTCATAAAAGCCGGTTAGTGCTTAATCCGAATTTAATCCTGATTTGAGATAAAATTGATTGTTTGCTGGGTCGAGGTCAAAAAATGTAATAAAAACAAAAGTTTTAAATTTTGTTTTCGATATATTTCGGTTACACTTCGGTAACCGTCTTCAGGTAACTACAAAAATTGTATAAACAAATTATAAATAAATTATAAACAAAAGGTTTACATACATTTATTTTGACACGTCTCTTTGCTATGACACGGAGCTTAATACTGTCCGTTTGTTCGTAAACAAATGTCGGTAAAGGTGAGCGACGTTATGTCCGTTTTGTAGTTTAGTCTTATGTTTGGTGGAGTGTTTATTATATGTAGCATTTCCAGTGTGAAGTGTTTGTTGTACTGTTGTTCTTGCTGTAAGATTGATGTTTTTTTGAAGTTGGGAAAGTGGTCGCTATTGGCACAGTGGGCCATCAACGCTGTTTTTTGGGTATTGGAATAATGACATTGTTTTCCGTCGCTTTTGTGTTGCGCCAGTCTAGTTTTGAGTTTCGATTTTGTTGTCCCTACGTATATACTATTGCATGATTCGCGATTATTGCCGTTGCACGGAATTTTGTAAACCACATTGCTTTTATCTAATGGAGGTATCTTGGATTTGGTTCTGTTGAATATGGTTTTTAAAGTATTTGTAGGTTTATGGGCGTATGGTTATCCGTTCTGACAGGTGAGGTATATATGTAACTGCCTTAAAAACTATAGGGGGTTGCGATTTATTTGACTGGTTTTTTAGTTCAGATCTTAATAATGTTTTTATAATTTTTTCTGGAAAATCATTGTTTGTTAAAAGTAACATAATTTAATTTTTATTTCCGTGTGGTATATTTTTCCACCGATATTGTCAACATGCGTCGTATACAGCCCATTGCTGTATTCACTATCATCGTCTTAGGATGCTTGGAATAAAAGCTGATGATTCGTCCTGACGCTGTAGGCTTTTTATACCACTTAGTTTTCAGCTGATTTCCTCGTCTAATTACCATCGAATCTAGGTAAGGCAATTTTTCGTTTACTTCCAGTTCTATCGTGAACCGAATATGTCTGTCAAAGGAATTTAGTGCATCTAATGTGTTTTGGACTTCATTTTCTTGTATAATGGCAAACAGATCATCAACATATTTTGTAACTAATCTTGGTTTTTATCTAAGTTTTACCAGTGTCGTGTTTAGTAGTTCTTCCATTATAATATCTGCAATAACTGGAGATGCAGGAGATCCCATCGACATTCCTCTTAACTGTGTGTACACAATGTCATTAATTTAAAATATCTGCTCTCTTCAATACAAAACATTAATATTTCCATAAATGTTTGTTTCGGTATATTTGTGTGTTCTTTGATAATAGTCCATTTTTTCCGTATTATGTCTAATGCTAAATGTGTTGGTATGCTGGGGAATAATGATACCACGTCTAAAGAGATAAGTTTTTAATCATCACAAATTAATGTATTGTTGATCCTTTCTTTGAATTGTAATGTATTTTTTATGTTGTATTCGGATTTCGCTGTTAAATTTTTTAAAATATTCACCCCTGTCATGGAATCCAATATTTGTCGGAATTGGATTTAAAACCGACAGAAAAATTGCTTTGGTGTCATGAAATCCGATGCTATCGGTTTCATGTTCGAATCGGAATTATGTCGGATTAAGGTGTCGCAGAAACCGATAATATCGGTTTTGCTGTCGGAAATAAACCAAGCAGCTGGCAGCTATTGGATTTGCTTTTTTTTCAATTGCAGATAGAAAATTTAATAAAAATGTTAGTAAATGATGGTTTTAAATAAAAATAAATATTAATGAGGCTCATATTTTTATTCGTACTTGGGGAAAATATAAAAATCGCAACTTAGCTGCTAGCTGCAGTATTGGTAGAAATTGGGATCGTGCCAAGTGTTCGCCAATAGTGTCAAGTACCATTTGGAAAGCTTCTTTATGTAGCCTATAACACACTATGAACCTGCAAATACCATATAAGTATTTACAAGCGCACCTTGCAATAAATCTACTTACGCTGTGTCCGGCAGCTCAAGCGGGTTGCTGCAATCCCTAAAAATTTTCATTTTGACCTTTATTTCTATTCAATTTTTATGATTTATTGAAGAAAACAATGGAATTTCACAATTTTTTGTCAAAAAAGCGAAAATAAAATTTGCGATCCACACAAAACAGCTGATTCGAACATCGGTTTTGTTTACATTCGAAAATAACAAAACGGACACGGTTTCGTGACACCAAATGAAATCAATATTGATTTGCAATTCCGATAAAATGCAAAACCGACTTGGATTCCATGACAGCCCTGATTTACTATGTATTTGCATAGATTGTATGGTGGTGAATCAATCGCTAAGCAGATGGGTCTCAGGGGTGTTCCTTCCTTGTGAGTTTTGGGGAGTCCATAAATTCTAGGGCTTAGTGCGGTAGTGGTGGTAAGTCTGTATTTTTCCGATTTGGTAATGCATCCCATTTTAAAAAGCTTATCAACTAGACTGTTATTCTTACTTTGTAATCGTGATGTAGGATCGTGTCTGTGTACTCCATAAGTAGTCAAGTCGCTTAAAATATCACCCATCTTTTTCCATTGCTACAGTTTTCTTTCCCATGTCCGATGTTAAGATTCTAATGCTGTCATTTTTGCTCAGAAATTTCTGCGTCTGCTTCACTGTAGCCAATATTGCACGATCTATTGCACTTTCTTTGTTGTTTGTTGTGTGATCTTTTATTAAAAGTGTTAGTTTGGTGCGCGCTTCTTCTTGTTTCTCTTTATCGCCGAGAGTCTGTATTAGATCCTCTCCATCAGCTATATACTGAAAGAGGGAAAATTTTAAAGTAAAGCTTTTATATCTTGTGGAAAGTCAATAGTTGTATTATCTATAAACCAGTCTTCGTGGACTTTGTTGTTTAGTATGTTTTTGCTTTTTCTCCTCAAATTTTCGTGTTTAGACTCTTGTCGCTTTTTCACTCTTAATGCTAATTTGTTCCATGTTTACTTCGGTGACAGGTAATAGTGTCAACTTACGCTATTTCCAGGGTAACTTGGAAATAGTGTCAATTGACACTATTGCTATTTTAGGCAGCGGTTGTCTGCGCAGCGCAGTGTTGTAAGAGATGGATTTTTATTATGATTATTTACAAAATTATGGTTTCTCCTTTTACGAAATGTGCACTATTAGTGATTGGGGCCTACCACATTATCCCCAAAATCAAAATCCCCAAATCAAAACCCCCAAACGAAAAATCCCCAAAATCAGAATCCCCAAACACAAAATCCCCAATTTCGCATTTGTTACATTTGATTTATTTCATTATGCCAAGTCCTTCTGCGTAGTACACCACCATGCGTAGGCGGCCTTCGGCCGCGCTTATTATATATAACCCTGGGCTACGCCATTCCAACTCCGGGTGGTTGCCCTGAACGGTGGCAACAGGCTGTTAATGATATCCTATTCTTATTTTTGAGTTACCATGTGAGGCCCTTAGCTCGTTACGATAATAGCTGTCACGCTCTAATTTTACTTGCTTTCTTAAAATCCTACACAAGTTCTGATACCGGTTACGAAGATTTGCATTAGATGGGTGCTTAAGGCATTTCGTACCAAGCTTATTTTTTAGACGAATTTGTCTGACTAACTGATTGCTTATCAAAGGCTTTATTTTTGTTTGCTTTCTACAGGGTTCATAAGGAAAATGTGATTCTGCAAAATAACTAGAAAAGTATTGTAAGCATGGGATACATCTCCCTCAGCATACACCATGTCCCACGATTCAAACCGCAGTCTTACATTCAACAGGTCGAAATTTATTTTAGTCGAGCTTGAGTTAAAATTTCTTCTATTACGGCTTTGTTCGCATACATTTTCTATTATTAAACCAGTCATGGTATGGTCTGTAATTCTCAGATCAAAATTTATTGTATTAAAACTACTAACAGTATTATAACTACTCCGACAGAAGACATGATCTAAACAATTTCCAGAAATAGCACGAGTTGGTTCGTTTAAAAAGATGTGAAACCATGATTAGCCAAAAGGGTTTGATAGTTATCCACTGTGGCACTCAAGTTGAGGATGTCTAAGTTAAAATCACCTAATATAATGGTATTTGCAGAATTTTTCCGACAAAGAAGACCTGAAAACTCTTCCAAAAACGTTTGAACGGAAACCGCGTGTAGTCTATATACACATATGAAACTAAAAACCTTGCTGGAGATACTTAACGTAACCTTTAAGATATCAGCGCTCGTGATATTATATTTCACAAAATCACACTCGTACGTACTACTAACAAATACTCCAACACCACCTGCGGGATAGTGGTCATTATTTGCGAAGAAATTATATCCAGGTATTGTAAAATCTGAAGTTTCATGGGAGTATATCCAGATTTCAGATGCAGAAATTAATTCTGGAGGGTTTTTAAACACCTCCAAATTCCATACCAATAAGTCAAAATTTTGCCGAAGACTACGTATATTTTGGTGAATCACGGTAAAAAAATTATTTAACTCAGATAATAAATTTAATTCGCTAATGGGCTTGACTATGGCGTACTTGTTTTTCTCTAAAAAATTACAAAAAACCATAATAGGTAAAATTAATCTAAAAAAGCCATTTTTCACCCACAAATATTTATAACTTTTCGCTTCTTTTGTTTATCTCGCTACTGCAAGTAAAGCTCCGTTGTAGCCAGTGAGGCTGTTGTTTATGAAGATATTGTTTTTGTGATCATCACTAAATAGCTTTGCTGTTAATTTTCCCTTTGCTTTACGCGTTTTTGTCATCACTTTATTCTTAACCTCACTAGACGCAAAGTGAATACGGAGAACGTTTGTTTTCTTAAAATTCTTAACAAAGCACAAGCTTAGAGCAGTGCCCAAAATTTGCTTTGCGCATTCTCGCTTGTCAGCGCTGGCACGCCAGAATTATCGACTGCGCTGCTTAGAAGAATTCAAAACATTCTCCGCGGTTGTTGACTTAAGGATCGCTTGTCTGCCCATCCTAGATCCAGATGCCGGAGATGCATCATCTGCTGCAATCGCAGAAATGGTAGCCGGCAGTGGTTGTTGATGCAAAGACTTGCGGCGTGAAATAGTGCATGGTTCACAGCGATGCTTAGTGCCATTCGCTTTCATAAAATCCAAATCTTCGGCTGTAACATTGGCACAAGGGGCGTGAAAAAAGCTTCCACAGTCTGCACACGCGACTTTAGCCACCTCCGCGCGATCTACCCTTTCTTTGCATTTTGGACAAAACATTTTACTGATTTATTGCTTTTGTTTTTATCGTTGTTGATAAGAAAGACGTATGAACAATTGCGCGCACCCCACGACACAGTGAAAACACGTCCACTAACAACGAAAGCAGTATATTGATTGGTGGATTATTCCACAAAACTTTCCATGCCTTAACTTCGGTAAAAATTTATTTATTGAAACGATATTTGGAGAAAGTGTTCAACATATAAAGCTAACTCTTTGCTGTAAAAATAAACAAAATTGGTCAACGGACACGCCCACTTTTTGAACACAGTTCTGAAAAATTTCTTTTTAAAATTAGGTTCGTTTTCACTTATCTCGGAGAGCTATTGAAAATAGGCAAAGTCAGTTAAAAGCTACGCCCACTTTCTATACATATAATATTTTCGAAAATACAAAAAGAGTGATTATTCAGTACATAATACACCTATAAGGATATTATTTGGTGTGCACCTTAGCGTTAAGGCAACAAATACATTTTGAAGAAATTTTTAAAAAGCCGACTTTTGATTTAGTCAAATTTGGAAATATTATTAATCATAAATCAAAAACCGCTCCCCTTTATGGTGGATTATTCCACAAAACTTTTCATGCCATAACTCCGGTAAAAATTAATTTATTAAAACGATATTTGGTGAAAGTGTTCAACATATAAAGCTTGCTCTTTGCTGTAAAAATAAACAAAATTGGTGAACGGACACACCCACTTTTTTAACACAGTTCTGAAAAATTTCTTTGTGAAATTAAAATCGCGATATTCCCATATTGGTATAAGTTATATAAATAAGATTTTTCACACATAATAAGCTTTTTAAGCAAAACTAAACTGTGAAACAATTTTGTGGATTTTTGTGAATTTTCAACAAAAAAGGTCTGCTATTTTCAAAAGCGATTGGTTGCAATTTCAAGAAGGTATATCAATGAAAGTTAGTAAGATGCTTCCCAATAATATGTAGTATACTCCTGCCAAAAATTACGCAAATCGAACCACATACAAGCAAGATTTACGGACAAAAAGTTAACATCCTACTGCCTTTTTTATAAATTTTTTTTTTATTTTCATACCTTTCATGGACATGGGGTAATGATGTGCAACTCGATGGTTGATCTACGGATATGATGCCTCCCAGCTCTCATTACCCATCTTCTCTTTCCTTTCGGAAGGAGGGATGACATGACCTAGAAGGTTCCACTGGTCATACCAAATCGCTACCTCGACAGTCGGGCAGTACCGCAAGGGAGTACCGGGGCGTACCGGATTCATATCCGGCCAAGGACTGTTAATTCGACAACACTCCCCAAAACCTTCGGGGAGTGATTTTGTTGCTAAAACAACAACAACAACATGGGGAAAGCTATTTATATTTAGTTATATAGTAATAATTTAATTTACCACTCAAAACAGAAGTGTTTTAATCGAAAACAATCAGTTGCCTTTATAACAACTTTTGCTTTATTAAAATAGACCTGAGTAAACTGGGATACCAAAACTAGGTACTAGGTATTTAATGTTCGATTACACCCGAACTTAGACTTCCTTGCTAGCTATTTTTAAGATTTCCCAAATGGCAGTAGAAGATGATAATAACTTCTACAGGTCATATCTCTACAACAAGTTTTCAATGTACCACCACCACTATTACACAGCTGGGTATACAATGTTCGGTTCCACTTACACTTCTAGGGCGTGGCACCGCCTACTTTTCAAGGATTATATATACCCTACAATGTAGCCACTGAATCCGAAAATCTACTGTCAAAATTTCATAGAGTTGGGGTAATTTTTCGGTTTTTACCAATAACTTTTCACTGAAACGAACTATTTGTTTCCCGATTTCTGATTCTTATCGCGCATTCGCAGTAGCATACGATCGTATAGAATTACCAGAATCTGTAGTGGAATTCACTAACTTATAGCCATTCGGTTTGTTCGATTTTTCGAGATTTTCAATAGCGATGCCTTATCGAATATGCGAATGCGATTCACTAACTAACTTATCTATAACGATTCGGGCAAAAGTTTTCTCATCCCGCGATAAAACATACTCTAAGTACTCAAATGCCATTTTTTAACAATAATAATATCGATATAATATTATTTAAATTTTTAATAAAAATTTCAAACTATGTGCATTTTATTAAATGACATAGAAAACAACTGCAAATTGTGTGTCGTTTAGTTTGCGAAACAGCGAAAATCGGGAAAAAAAATAGTTAGTGAATACTAAATATCGTGATAAATATCGGTATGACAAAAAGTCAATTGCGAATGTCGTAATCGAAGTTAGTGAATTCCACTACTGAATATGGAAAACAAATGTTTTTTTTTTCAATGGAAAGCTATAAGCGGAAAACAAAAAATTTACCAAGGTCCGATGCCAAATGGGAGACTTGATTTTGTTGTTGTTGTAGCGCTACTTAGCCCTACCTAGGTAGTCAGTATCTTACCCAGTATTGTCATCAAACTCTTCTAACGGAAGATCTAGAAACCTAGCGGCTTCGACAGGGGTGGACCAGAGGGATATCGGTGTTAGAAGAGTAGGCTCGGTTGAGCAGACAAAAAGATAATTGGTATTATGGGGGGACAAGCCGCATGCCGGACAAACATTAGGCAAGTCGGGGTTCAGTCTGGATAGGTAAGAGTGTAACCTATTACAATATCCAGACCGGAGTTGAGCCAGCATCACCCTAGTCTCCCTAGCCAGCTCGCGGTCCTCTTCGGCAAGGGGTGGTGTTGTTGCCTGAAGAACGGCGTTCACCGGGAGAGAGCCAACATAGGAATTTACCAAATTCGTATGGATGAGGGTGAGGGTCTGCCGGTGCACCTTAGGATCAAACGGCGTGGAAATCAGGTGCCGGATCTCATCGAACTGTTTGCACAGATGCCTCCTTATGCTCCTGGGGGGCGGATTCTCGTTGACCAGGCGTTGAACAGGAATTGCCTGGTCAACATCTCACTCTGCTCTTTAACGCCGAGCATTTTCGCTTCATTATGGAGATGGTGCTCAGGAGACATAAGAAGACACCCAGTGGCGGTTCGAAGGGCGGTGTTCTGGCAGACCTGAAGCCTCGTCCAGTGTGTGTCAGCTAGCCCCGGCGACCATATTGGCGTTGTTGTTGTTGTTGTTTTAACAACAAAATCACTCCCCGAAGGTTTTGGGGAGTGTTGTCGAAATAACAGTCCTTGGCCGGATATGAATCCGGTACGCTCCGGTACACCCTTGCGGTACTGCCCGACTGTCGTGGGAGCGATTTGGTATGACCAGTGCAACCTTCTAGGTCATGTCATCCCTCCTTCCGAAAGGAAAGCGAAGATGGGTAATGAGAGGTGGGAGGCATCATATCCGTAGATCAACCATCGAGTTGCACATCATTACCTTTGTGCATATTGGTCGCCTCTTACGACCGGTACGCCTACCGCGGGCATATTCTAAGCCCCAAACCGCAGGGGCGTCGCGTATCTCAGTACCGGCTGACCAATTGCTTTATATGTAGCTAGTAACGTTTCTTTTTATTTACCCTAAGTGCTGCCAGCTAGCGACTTGAGGATTTTGTTACGGCTTTCGACTTTATTGGCAGTTACATGAGCGCCGTATTTGAACATGTTATCAAACGTCACCCCTAAGATTTTGGGGCGTGAGACAGTTGGTAGCTTGACACTATCAACGTAGACGTCTAATTCGTGAAAAGGGAGGCCGAGGACTTATTCGGTGACAATGCCAGGTTTCTCCCGGCGAAAAATTCGGACACGGCTGGGAGGTATGAGTTAATTCGAGAGCAGAGTTCGTCTACGGAGGGGCCTGTTGCCAGAATCGTACAATCGTCGGCGTAAGAGACGATCGAGACACCCTCTGGTGGGGGGGGGAAGTTTCGATATATAATAGTTAAACAGGAACGGGGATAGGACACCACCCTGTGGCATCCCTTGTTTAACTATTCTGGGTTTTGGTCTTGCGCCTCTGAACTCAACCGACGATTGACGACCACTCAAATAGGTGGCAGTCCAACGTTTAAGACAGGGAGGAAGGGACGAATCTTCAAGGTCTTTCATTAGTTGCGCATGGTTGACCGTGTCAAAAGCTTTGGCCAAGTCAAGCGCAACTAGCACTGTCCTGTGGTTTGGACGCTTTTGGTTTAGTCCGTCCCCTATCTGAGTGGTTATGGCGTTCAGCGCGGTGGTGGTGCTGTGATTTTTGCGAAATCCATGCTGATGTTCGGCGAGCCGCAGGTTTGCGGTGAAGTACGGCAACAAGATGGATTCCAACACTTCCACTACTGGCGAGAGGAGAGATATCGGGCGATATGACTCCCCTACGGCAGCTGGCTTGCCAGGCTTTAGTAGTGGGACCACCTTTGCTTGTCTCCATCTTTCAGGAATAACAAAGGTGGAAAGGTTGAAAATTTGTGTAAGGTATCTTATGCCTTCGTCGCCGAGGTGTTTCAGCATCAGCATGGAAATGCCATCGGGGCCGATATATTTGGTGTTCTTAGATCTCCGAATAGCCTCATGAATTTCTGTTGTGGAGATGGCAATGGGCGCATCGCTGTTTTTGTGTTTGTGCGCTTCCCTGGTGGCTCGGCGAATATCTTTGTTCAACGTAGGATGCATTACAAATTGTCGGCAGAAGGCGCTCGCGCATCTTTTTGGCTTCGACTGAACCTTATACCCGCAGGCGATGGATAGTTTGTCGTTAGGTTTAGTCGGGTTGGACAAAGATTTCACCGTCGACCATAATTTGCCAACTCCAGCCGAGAGGTTGCAAGACCTTAGGTGCTCTTCCCACTTAGCGCGTTTGTGTTTATCAACTAAGCGTCTGATTTCCGCATTAAGATCCTTTATTTGAGGACCCGTAGGATCCAGGCGTCTAATATGGCCACGTTCATTTGCCAGGGCCGCTGCCTCTGCGGGGAAGAATGGATGCACTTCCTTTATTCTACCTGACGGAATGTGTTGATGGGAGGCTGAAATTAGGGCCATACGAAACGCCTTTTCCCCTTCTCGTACGTCAGACGGGGTGGGGAGAGCAGCGAAGGTGCTCTCTGTGGTGGAAAGAAAACTCTCCCATGCGGCTTTATTAAAATTGGTAAAGGTGCGATTTTCAGCGGTGACAAAGTCGGTGGGGCGATCGATAGAGAGCACTATGGGTAGGTGGTCCGAAGCAATTGCAGCATCGGTCGCCAGTCAACGCAGTTTATAAGGCCTGCGCTGACTATGGTGATATCTGGCGAGCTAGAGCAGTTTACCGCCAGTTTATCAGTTCAATAATTTTACCGGTTAGGCCGTTGCAATTAAATTGCAGGACACCGGAAGGGGGAGCAGAGTTGATGCTGGGGGTCAAGGACTGGTGCGTATGCCTAGGTGGTTATAGGCTGGGTCGCGCACTACTGCGCAATCTTGAAGTCGAAGGAATCGCGTTACCAGAAGGTAGAGGCGAGCCGGACGACGTTGAAGGTTGCCGGTTCTACATACCGGAATGACCCGGGTTTTACCCGGCCAAGGGCTGTTATTTCAGTGTAACCCTGTCCAATTTGTCCAGTCCCACTCCTAAATTGTCATCCTCGGAGCAATCCCTTGCAGCAGGGTTGCTCCAATGTCTCTTGCTACGGGCTGGTATCGAATCCAACCCCGGACCAAGAGACTGGATCTGCTGCGTCTGCTGGAAGAAAATATATGCAGTAAATGCAAGAGATGGTTGCATAGATCTGGATGCTCAGGGCTTAACCCTGCCATCCCCAGAACCCGTACTTTTTTCAGTACTTTTGAGGCACCATGTTGTTCGCGCACAAGCGCGTCCCGCGGTTCTCGTCGCTCCGGCGCACACACACCGCACCTACCATCATCAAATGGCCACAACAGTGGCCCGGTCTTCACGACCTGCAGCCTTGCTGCTCCCGCCTCACCTCAGTCCCCACTCTCGTCCCCCCCTACTTCCAGCATGCACGTGGGTCAGGAACATAACCTCCTCGTACCTTTCACCACGTGCACTGTTTGTCGGCAAAGACTATATACGCCTGCGGCATCGGTTAAGTGCAATAACTGCCTTGGCCTGTGCCACATTCATATGTGCTCTGGGCTCGCAAACAGGAACCTTTGGACGGATGCATTTATTGCCCCTTGCTGCAGTACTCAGCCGCCCTCCACGCCACACAACATCGGCCAAGGCGCGCTGAACCCTAGACTGTGTCACAGCTTGGGACTATGCCCACCACCACCTAGGCAACCGCATCCGTCCCTTACCCCCAGCATGTCTCCACCCTCCCTCCCGACACACTTCAAAATCCTACAGCTGAACTGCAACGGGTTAGCTGGAAAGATCGCGGAGATAACAGACTTTATGAAGTCGAACAACATTAAACTGGCCGCCATTCAGGAGACCAAACTGAATGCTAACTCGGACTTACGTACTCGAGATGGGTACAATGTACATAGGAAAGACCGTCCCAGCGGTCATGGGGGCGGCTCGCATTCATTACACACCATACTATACAATATAACCTGTTTGCCCCTGACGTTGACCCCAGGGACTCTACCCTTGAATGCCAGGGCATAGCAGTCCGGACAGGCGACGTCGACTTGCGAGTGTTAAATATATACATTCCCCCTGTTACGTGCTGTCCCCGTGATTATCGCCCTGATATTAGTGCGTTGCTAAGGGGCGATAACTGCCTCATCCTAGGTGATTTCAACGCACATCACGATAGCAGAGGGCACGCACTCGCAGAGCAAATAGATAATTCGGCATTCTGTACATTGAATGGAGATGCCCCCACGAGGGTGGCAGGTAACTGCCACAGTTCGCCAGACATCTCCATTTCAAGTGCGGGCCTTATCAACCACGTTAACTGGCAACCTATGCTTCACTGGCATCAGATCACCTACCCATCCTACTAGACATCGAACGACCGTCCGACTTCATAACGACAGAAAAACGAACGTACATCAACTTCAGTAAGGCGGACTGGGACCGCTTCACGGACTTTACAGAGCACTCCTTCGCTGACCTACCCACACCGACGGACGTATGCAAAGGTGGGAAAGAGTTTCGCAAAGTCATCGATTCAGCCTCTGGCCGCTTCATCCCTGCTGGCAGAATCCCGGAAATTCGGCCGAATTTCCCTGCGGAAGCAGCGGCAATGGCAAGAGAACGTGACCAAGGGAGACTCTTGAACCCCGCAGATCCAAGAATAAAGGATCTCAACGCAGAAATCCGTCGGACTGTCAATGATCATAAATTGAAAAAGTGGAAAGAACACCTAGAGTCATGCAACCTCTCCGGCTGTGTCGGCAAATTATGGTCGACAGTCAAGGCCCTATCCAACCCGACCAAATACAATGACAAGGTCGCCATTGCTTTTGGCGATAACGTCAAGTCGGACTCCAGGAAGTGCGCGAGCGCATTCTGCCGGCAATTTATACTGCATTCTCCTGCGGATAGGGCTAAGAGAAAAGCCATCCGACGCGCGCACAAACACAAACACACAGCCGCGCCCATTGTCGTCTCCGCTGCAGAGGTTAAGGAAGCTATAAGGAAGGCTAAACCTTCAAGATCACTCGGACCCGACGGAATTGCCATGGAGATGCTGAAACACCTCGGCCACGGGGGGCACAAGTACTTGGCGGCTCTATTCAACCTCTCACTGTCCACCTTCGTTATACCAGACATCTGGAAACATGCGACTGTGGTCCCCCTCCTAAAACCTGGGAAGCCGGCGAATCAAGGAGACTCTTATCGTCCGATATCTCTCCTTTCGCCGGTAGTGAAGTTGTTAGAGGCTATTCTGCTCCCATACTATACTGCAAACCTGCAGCTGGCCAATCAACAACATGGCTTCCGTAAAAACCATAGCACAACATCAGCACTGAACGCCATCACGACGCAGATTAACTTCGGTTTGAACCAACACCAACCAAACCACAGGACGGTTCCCGTGGCACTTGACCTGTGGAAAGCCTTCGACACAGTCAACCACGCCACACTCCTTAAAGACCTGGAGGAGACACCGCTTCCTGCCGGCCTAAAACGATGGACCGCCAACTATTTAAACGGTCGGCTGGCGTCAGTGCAGTTTCGAAACGAGAGATGTAGACCTAGAAGAATTAGACAAGGGGTTCCGCAGGGTGGTGTCCTTTCACCCCTTCTGTTTAACTTCTACATCTCGAGCCTCCCTTGGGGCAAAGATAAAGAAACGTTGCTGGTCACCTATAAGGCTATTGGCCGACCGGTTATTGATTATGCTGCGCCCATATGGTCGCCTAACCTTCACGACACCAACTGGAGGAAATTGCAGGTCTGCCAAAACACCGCCATCAGAACTGCGACGGGTTGTTTGCTTATGTCTCCTGAATCTCATCTTCACCAGGAGGCTCAAATGCTCAACGTTCGCGAGCATGCGGAACTTTTAAGTAGGCAGTTCCTTCTGAACTGTCACCGACCCAGTCATCCAAATCGACAGCTATTGGATGAAACTCCGCCCCCTAGAGACATAAGGAAACATCTCCGGAAGCATTATGATGAGATCCGGCATCACATCTCGTTGCCGTTTGATCTGCGGGACCATAGGCGGGCCCTAAAGGACCTCCACACTGAGTCGGTGGACAGATCCCTCAGATCCCGGCCTGTGAACCCTGTTATTGGTGCCCAACCACCCGTTCTTGCTGAGAACGTGTCCTTCCGAGGGAGACTAGAGTCACGCTGGCTCAACTTCGGTCTGAACTCCTATTTGTCCAGACTGAACCCTACCATACCGAACACATGCCCTGCATGCGGTATGGCCCCCCACGACACGCAACATCTCTTTTCGTGTTCTTCGGAACATACTCTTCTAACTCCCTTATCACTTTGGTCCAACCCTGTTGAAACAGCGCGTTTCCTTGGACTTCCGTTAGAAGAGCCCGATGACAACTAGGAGTGTTCTGGCCCTTTGGGCAGGGCGAAGCACTGCCAACAACAACAACAACAACTGGTGCCAACGGCGTTTATAATCTTAACCGACAAACAGTGCACGTAGTATAAGGGACCAGGAGCTGATGGTTGTGGCTTATACTCGTGCTGATGCTGGAAGAAGAGGGGCTGACCGGGCGGGCGGGAGAGAGCGGACGCTCAGCATTGCTCAAATCCACTTGGGAAGTGCTACGTAGGGAGTAGCTGTGAGCTGCTGTGTGAGATGTTGACGCCTGGGGGCGTGAGCGGCCGCTCGGAAGGTCTACTTGCTGATGTGCATTGTTAGTACTAGTCGTGGAGACTGATGTGGCAGAGTCAGACATATGTGGCGGAGCGATACTTGATCGACGACGGCCACTGGACGTCGTAGGACGTGAACAGCAAGGGGCCACAAAAGTTCTATAAAAACTTGGGGGGTCTATGAGTAGAGGGATTTAGTCCGGAGCAACTAGTTAGATGCAACCATCTGCTACAATTAGAGCATTGTACAGAATGTGAACGTTTCACATAAATTTTCTTCCAGCATATACAGCAGATCCATTCTCTAGGTCCCGGGTTGGATTCAATACCAGCCCGGAGCAGGAGAGTCTTGAGCCTGCTGCCCGTCTATGTCTAATATATGTATATGAAAAAATTTTCCATTTAACGCCCTAAAAATTTCATAAGTAAATAAAACTTTTAAAAAATCGAGAAAAGCTTAGAATATAAAATAATCAAAGTAAAAATGTGTTTTTCGTAAAAAAAGTAAAGTTACCGGCCGATTCTGTGTTATTGATAAATTTCTCAATCTTGATAAATAATAAAGAAGAAATATTTTTATCAAGTGTTTTTGAATTTTGCGTCAAAAACAATTTTTTTTTTCTCGTTGTAGTCTATTTCTCGCAGAATTCAAAACAGTTGATACAAATATTTTTCCCTGATTATTTATCAATGTTGACAAATTTATCAAGCGCACAATTTATCGGGCTGTTAGTGTCATTTCAAATTGTTCTGTTAATTTTGAAATATGCCAATCACTTACGGATAATTAACGGCAAATTCCAGTGCAAGAATTATTTATCTAGATTTATATTGGAACGATTTTCCGTCATCCCTTGTCAATTTTTGTTTGTTTACAAACCGGTTTCGGCGATTTTTTTAATTTTGAATATGCCACTCAATTACGGATAATTTACGGCAAATTCCAGTGCAAGAAACATTGGTCTAACAGGTCTCTAAACTAGTTTTCGAAAAGTTGCCCCGCTAAGTTCATATGAAGTTAGCGGGACAAACAGAAAAAAAATAAAATATTTTGTTTTTTTAATTTTGAATATGCCACTCAATTACGGATAATTTACGGCAAATTCCAGTGCAAGAAACATTGTTCTAACAGGTCTCTAAATTAGTTTTCGAAAAGTTGCCCCGCTAAGTTCATATGAAGTTTGCGGGGCAAACAGAAAAAAAATTAAATTTTTTTTTTTATTTTGAAATATGCCAATCAGTTACGGATAATTTACGGCAAATTCCAGTGCAAGAATTATTTATCTAACTGTTCTCTTTACTAGTTTTTTGGAGTTTGCCCCGCTAACTTTATATGAACTTAGCGGGGCAATTTTCTAAAATAGGGCCGCGGCAAATTTTTTTGTTTCACGGATAATTTACGGCAAATTACCCAATTGTTTGTTTATTGCTACGTAAAAGTTGTCTTGCCAAGTTCAGAGAGGTTAACTTTTAACTAAACCAAATTTTTTTTTTCATCCTTCGGATTATTGTTGACGTTCAATGGAAAGTATTACCATAATTTCATTTATGTATTTGAGACCCTGCTTCCATAAAAGACGGATTTAATCTGAGCCAGCAAAAACTGCACGTAGTGAAAGGAGCAGTATCTAGCAATGTTGCATAATTCCCATAAGTTAGGCTCTCACTGCCTCCGACTTTAATCCGTCGACACTTCCGACATATTTGGGCTTGTTCACTCTTGAGAAGCACGACAATGGTTCGTCAATACCCAAGTGCATAACTGATTTATTTAGAAATTTCTTGAACATATTCCAGCCTGTAAAACATAGTTAAAATATGTATTTTTCATATTCTAAAGGAATATATTCTAAATAAAAAAGTACTTAAATAAAAAGACAACAGCAGAAATAGTCCATACCAAGACGGCAATATAACTTTTATAGGGATCTATCAATAAATACTATATGAAGTTGGGTTGCGAAAGTTACTATGGGGAGACTGTTAGCCTATTAATATATAGATATGTATAGATGTGGTCATGTCGTAGTAGAAAAAGTTTAAAACCTCTATAGGTCATAACTCCACAACAATTTACGAATTTTCCACTACAAATTTTACACAGTTGGGTATATAATCTTCGGTGCCACCTGTCTTAAACTTTTTTACTAGTTAATGATTGATTAAAATTACTAAAATATCTAACTATATCAAATATGAGCAGTAAATTAAAAGTGAGCACAAAAAGCCAAACATAAATAGCATAAGATATTTAAAAAAGTATTCTAGGCACTTCTACACTGTGGTAAATCGAACCAAACTACAACATAGAAGAAAAGCCTGGCATGTGAAGACTAGCAAGTTTAAACTGAAAACAGAGTGAGGCAAGGTTTAAAGACGTTTGTTTTGTTTTTCTTACAGATTTCGAGAAGTTTCTGACAAAGTTAACAGGCTTGGCACTGGAACTCACCGACTTTTTGAACAATTGAAAATACCCGTAAAAGAAGTTGTAATCGGCCCAAATCATATCGGAGTTCTCTTAGAAGATGGTACAGTTTTTCGAGTAGCTTTTTCTATTAATTCAGAGCGTCTTGATATAAGTAGGATTGATGCTAGGAAAAAGTAAGTACTATATTGAATTAAATAATGAGCTACAGCTGAGGTATTTTCTTTTATTTAGCAGCACCACTTCATCTTCTACTTCGAAAAATCCCAGCTCGACATCGGCCAGACAGCTTGCACGCTCGAGAGCGCGGCTTATGCGTACTACCGGAAGATCAGGATCAGGAAATCAAGGCTCGGGTTCACGTAGTACTGGTGTAATAATTGGGGGAGGCACATCAAGTCGTCCAGTTGTAACAATGCCGACAACATACGTTCCTGAAGAACTAGTATCACAAGCTGAGGTAGTTTTGCAAGGCAAAAGCAGAAATCTAATAATAAGAGAACTCCAGGTTTGGAAACTTGTATAAATATACGCCATTAATATGATATATAATGTTAATACAACTTTAGAGAACTAATTTAGATGTAAACTTGGCTGTTAACAACTTACTTTCAAGAGACGACGAAGAAGCAGACGATAATGATGAAGCAGGCGATAACTACGTTCCAGAAGATCTTATATCTCTACTTGATAATGGATTTCACGGTGATAATACCAGCGTGATAATAGATCCATCAGACGGCCTATTTTCGGAAGAAATATTCAGCAATTATTCCAGCATTCGCAAGTACTTTATCCGTTACTTTTATATGTAGGCTAGGTCATGCTGGTTGGTAATCGCAACGCTGACGCGGCTTAAAGAAAATGCATTTACTTTTGTGATACATCTAACTTTGAGTTCATGCGTATGCTTAGAGCGAGTAGAAGTAGAAAAGTCACAAATTACACTGGTTTACAGCCAAAATGCACCAGAGACGCCATATTTTTACTTGAATGGTACCGTTTTTGAGATATTTACGATTTACCGTTATTTCAAAAAACAAAAAAGATGGCTCCACTTAATCGTGTATATCTCAAGAATAAACTGAGCTCTTCCAAAACGGTTTGAAAAATTTGAAGCTTATAAAATTTACTATAATCAGTACATACAATACTTTTTGCTAGGTCCTGCAGATTCAAACATATTGAACAATCATTACGGATTTTTAAAATTTTTTTTGTAAATAAAAAAAAAAAATAAATATAAAAAAATTTGTACTCTGCGAGGAGGCATCTCGAAAACTTTTTGTTTTTTTTGCAGATATTTTTCCCCCCTCTAAGCTCATCCAGATATGTTCTGTTTCATCTGCGGTCAATTTATTGTTAAAAGTATGAGACTTGTGTTTTCAAATCCTTTGAAAGTTACATACTATAAGTGTTTTGGAATTGAGCCTAAAAACCATGGACACCGAACACTGTGTGCACCACACTACCTGCCTCAAAAATATGCTCTTGTTTAAAATGTACCTAGGTTTGAGAAAACGACACTAACAGCTTTTTGTATCTAATAACTTTTCGAAAATCTACCTGCTAACTAACTGTATACGAATACTAACACACATGTAGGTACCAGTAGGGTACTTAAGCATTAAATGGATATATTTACTTGAATGCTTATAACTTTTGTATTAGTTCATCGATTTTGTTCACTGATAGCTTATTTTTTTTTGTAATAAAACAGAGCTTAGAAGGGGGAAAAAATATCTGCAAAAAAACAAAAAGTTTTCGAGACGCTTCCTCGTAAAGTACAATTTTTTTTTATATTTTTACAAAAAAAATTTAAAAAATCCGTAACGATTGTTCAATATGTTTGAATCTGCAGGACCTAGCAAAAAGTGTTGTATGTACTGATTATAGTAAATTTTATAAGCTTTCAAATTTTTCAAACCGTTTTGGAAGAGCTCAGTTTGTTCTTGAGATATACACGATTAAGTGGAGCCATCTTTTTTTTTTTTTTGAAATAACGGTAAATCGTAAATATCTCAAAAACGGTACCATTCAAGTAAAAATAACCTTGATTTTCTGAATTAGGAGGTGATTTTACATAGGAATTTCACTATGGCGTCTCTGGTGCATTTTGGCTGTAAACCAGTGAAATTAGAGTGAACTGGCCCTCTGGGCAACAACAACAACTCTTTCATAAAGGATGGTTCGATAGTCATATCGGCCCATATGCCTGCCCAGAATTGTCTGAGAGCAGGGCCGTGCGCAGGAATTGGCCTTGGGGCGGGGTTTAATTTTGATTCGCATTCGCATGCACTTTTCGTTAAAATAAACATATTTGCTGAAACATATACCCGTATGGGTCACATCATAAATGGAAATGTTCTCTAACTTTTCTGAAACTGCATACTCTGAGGCCTAAAATTTTACCCAAGAAATTTTTTTTGGTTGTAACAATTTTTCTGTATTTGATACACGGCTAAAAAATTTTGCCTAAATTTAAAACTTTCTGGGGTTACATATGTATGTACATATGAAGGGCTCAGAACCAAAAGGATATAAGTGACATTTTTTTAAATTGAGTTATACCCATATTTGTATATTTAACATAGTGTCTATTTGTTGACCATGCGATCCAAGCCATTTTGGACATTTTGGCCGGGCTTAAAACGTATTAAATTTTATTGCATTAATGATTGGAGCCAAAAGGCCAAACTCAAGTTCGTTTGGAATTTTTTTTCTGGATCTAAGCGCACTTAGAAAAAAATTGCCAAAAATCAGCGAGACTTTTTACGAACTTAAGTTTAGCACTTAAAATTAATGGGGCTACAAAACTGTCTCAAACGCATTTACCTAGAATTTACAATAAGTAATTTACTTTAACCTTAATTATCTCAATTCAACGTCGATGTTACTTAGATCCTTTTGGTTCTAAGCCCTTTATATATGTCCAAGCCAAATTATAGAAATCAGGGTTCGGCTCTCCCCATAAATTCAGAAAACAAAAATTCAGAAACACATTTTTTCAGAAATCTTTTTTTAGAAAGTCAAAATTCAGAAGTAAAAATTCACGTTTTGAATGTTTAGGTAGATAGGCTACCTTGCCAAAGAACCTTACAAATATTTATAGCAACTCCTATTTAAAGAATTTGATTTTCAATGCTAAAAAAAAAATTTTCAGCAAAGGGTTAATGCATAATCTTGTGTTATAACGCTAAACATACCGGCAAAAAAATTTATTTAGAAATTATAAAAATAAAAATGTAGGTCACCAATGGGCTAAGGCATGGCGTTTAAAGGGTTAAAACGCTTAAAATCAACTACTTACATAAGCCTACGTAAAACTATTTTGATGTGAAAAATTTTTATTTCAGAGTAAAAGAAAATGGAGGTCGTCAATGGGTTAACGTAAGGCCGCTCATGGCTTATAATTTTAAATATTTAGTGCAGCACTCAAACCTAACCAAAAAATCATTCATGATATCGGTATAAAAATAAAAACGTAGATAACAAGTGGGTGAATTTTTGATTCTGAATTTTTGGTTTCTGAAAAATGTTTTCTGAATTTTTTTGAAAGTTTTCTCGAAATTTTATGTAAAATTGGCGAAAAAATAAGTAAGAAACAGAAGTTGACGCACACCAATTAAAAATAAAACTTTTTTCCTTTTGAAATTTTTTCTGTTTTGCTTGTGTTTATTTGTAAACAAACCAAAGCGATTTGATAGTCATTTGACATCTGAAACAAATTTCAACAACAATAGCAAACACACCAAGCTTCTGACGACGCAACCTGTATTTATAAACCTTGTTTCCTTCTGACTTTTGGTTTCTGAAAAATGATTTCTGAAAAAAATTTTCCGAAAAATTGTATTTCTGAATTTTTTCTGTCTGAATTTATGGGGGGGCACCGGCACACACACGCGTGCAAAAAAATCCTCACAAAATTTATTGCTCATGCACATAAGCTGTGCTTTTAAAAAATATTAAGCACACAGCACGTGTGTGCTACGACGCACTCATGAATTTTCTAAGAAAAGTACACATATTCGCTGTCTATACGAGTTTTGTTGTATTTTTGTTTATCCCAGTTAAGATTTAAATGTAAACCGCAAAAAAGAGATTTTTTGTAGGTGATTAAAGGGTTTGGAATTTATTACAAATAAGTTTTAAAAATTGTATAAATCAATGAATGGTTTACAATTTAGACTGAAATTTTTAGCCGTGTAGAGAATTGGTGATATGGTGGCATATTATTCGCACTTTTATGAATACATGGCTATAATTAAAGTCCGTTCAACATTGCGACTCTTCGAGGTACGAAAAAGAATTCTGTCAATACTGAATTTACATTGCGATGTACATATATTCAAGGACGCGAGTCCATTAAGACGATATTTCATTGTTGACATCAAATAAGATTTTAATCGTCACAGCGTCAAAAAGAACGGCATTAGTTGCTGTGGTAACAGGTAAAGCGGCCATGATACGAAGCACCTGATGATCGAACATATGCAACACAACTTTGTAATTTCGGAAAGCTCCAACACAGCAAACAACACAGCAAACAATTGCGATGCAAGCTGAAACCTCCTGTTATAAGAAATGACCACTTGCATGAAAATACGGTAGCATTAACTAAATACACTTTAAATGCAGAAACTAATTTCCCATTCTTTCGGCTTCGATACATTGTTTCAATAACGTAACCATTTTAAAAAAACGATCCCAAAATTTCTCCGTACATCCGTCCCGCTTCATCTGGTTTTCGCATGAGCGTTTCTATGCTTCTACTCTCAGATTTCTTTAAAATAATCTCACATGAGCGTCCAATATTTTCCATGACGGTTTTCTCCTCTTCAGTAAAATTGGTCTTAGCTAAAGCTAAGTGAATTAATTGATGCGGCTCAACTGCGCTGCCATAAGCGTGATGAGTCACCACAGCCTTGTTCAGACTTGATGTGATGTGATAGCAGAGATTTTGAATCGAACAGCTTCTTCTTCTGTTCAACACTGATACCAGTCCCACATGCAATGACGCAATGTACGATCTTGGCCGAACCGCTGCAATGATAGCATGAGCAATTCAACGGAGGCAAGTAGTGTTCACAATCCACTCTTTTGTTTTTTAGAACAATAGTTTTTAGGATTCAGGCACATTACTTGCAACTCTTATCAAAAAACTCGTGTGGAGATGGATAAGTATCCGGCTCATACAGCTTGAACCGAATGGCTTCAGTTATTATTTTCCTTGGTTCTTCTCCATAGTACAACAATCAAGTGACATATCTGTATCAGACGTCAAAGCGAACGCTAGAAAGGCAGTGTTGTATTTGGGGGCACAGGAGAAAGGGGGCACAAAAGAAGGCCCCTAGTAAAATAGTATTGAATTTCATACTACTATTTATTTAGGGAAAGTACTTTTTAATAGGATTTAAAAAAGAAACAGTTTTGTGACTCATTTTCGGAAATTTAATGGTTTATGCAGCAGTTCTATGTATGTATACATATGTACAGTAGGCATATAACTTTTTACAATTTTTGCAAATACGAAAAACGGCATACCATAGTCGAAAAGAGCATAAAAAAGTATGATCCCCCATTATTTTTTTGTTGCGAAATTGCAAAAAAGTTTCCGCGCAAAACGAAATTACTTTTTTTATGAGAACTGCTGAAAAAAAACAAAAAAAGGTTTGTACAGTGTACACGTTTTTCTTCATAATAATATATATTTATTTAAGTAATAATCTTCCTATTATTCCAAACGCCTTTTAATGAACCTAAGGGAAGTGCCCCACCAACCCCAAACTAATTTTTCTTCAGAAAATTCTGATTCAATATTAGAAAATTTAAAAAAGAAAAAGCAACTTATTCAAGAACTCGCATAGTCAAATAATAATAACACAGCTGTGCGCGCGACAATGTCTTTACATCTGACGAGACGAGAGCGTAGTTACATATTTCTTCTCTTTTATTTAATGTTCTCTATGCAAGAATGATAAAAGAAAGATTACGATAGTTGAATGATTTCCCGTTAGACAAGAATGTTTCATTTAGGAAATAAATATATATATATATAATATATATTAAAATACACAGATGAAGCTAAAGAAGTTTTACTTCAGTTGTGTGATCTTAAGCATATTTGTTTTATAATTCAATTTAGAAATTGAAATAAATATTTCAAACCTGTTTTTATCGGGATAACTAAATATTGTTTGTGTAAAAATGTTTAAGAAAAGTGCTAAAAATGTTTAAAAATATTGTAAGAGTATGAACAAAAGAAAGAGTGTATTAAGGTTGAGACCATTAAATGGATAAATGACATGCAATACTTATATGAATTGGTCGAATCATTTAAATACTTCGAGAAAAATGAACGTTTTCCCTACATCAAATTTAAAGCAATACCAGCACTCAGTAAAGCCCGTTGGAATTCTAGAGCTATTTTGGCACTTTTAGCCTTTATACTTATTCCGGAATATCGTTTGCTATTATCTCCATTTGTAAATTTGTGTGCGGTGCTTGGAGCGAAATTTGGCTTTCATACTTTCAACAAAATAATTTCGCCACACTGCAGAAATCTTGGGCCGGCTTTACAAAAGCAAATTAATGTTTTCTCAGACATTGGGTAAATAAACCATCAGCTATTGAGGAAGTTCAGCGAAGTAACATCTGCGCAGAGCGTGCAATTAAAATTGTGCAAGACATTTTACCATTGTGTAAATCATCACATACTTTAAACTTAAAACTTATTTCATATAACAATTGACAAAAATGTAAAAATAAAAACAATAAAAAAAATTTTATGTTTTTAGAAATACAATTTTTTGCGGAACGTTTTTGAACCGAAATCACCTAAAAAAGTGATATTCATTACTCTTACAATATTTGCCACCACGTGGTGGTGTGCCAAATTTTTCATCAACATTTGTTATATGGGTCAATTTCAAAAAAAACGCAATTTTTGTGTCCCCGCACTTTACACTACTATTTTAGGTAAAAAACAAATTAAAAAAAAAAAACAAAAATGGGACAGTGATCACCGAGGAATATGTAACAAAAAAACATAATTCTCAAATTTGTATATTTGTTTTTTTTGTTTATTCAGTATGGTGTTTTGTTTCTCCCTCTGACTCCTTTCATACAAAAGCATGTGTCCCCCGTTAGAATTTTTAGTAAACAAAATAAAATAAAATCAAGAAAAAAGTTACTGGGCAACATTTAATAACAGTTTTCGAATTATTGGGTATCTTTCTTTTGTTTTGATTTGATATAGTTGTCAAAAATTAATTAGTGCGAATTTGGCGTTGCAAAGAACAGTTGTCCCCACAATTTGCATTGAGCGTCACTTTTTTTATAAATCAAGAAATATTAGCAGTTTTCAATTTTCATTTAAATAAAGTAAATAACGTAATAAAAGTACAAACTTTAATTATTACAATAGTGAAAAAGCGAAAACAAAAACTATTAAAAAAAGTGTGGATTTGCGTAGTTTATGTGAACACCATGGTAAGGGCGCGATAAAAATTCTTGAGCGTCACGCTAATTTTTTTAAAAGTGAATATATTAAATGTAAAACATTAAAGTTGACAATCATTGTTTACATGGTCTCAACTCATTTTTTTATAATTTGTGAATTTGGGAAATAACTTGCCTACGGAAAAAACAAAAATAGGCAAACATTTCATGAGCATCACTTTTCATACATATTGCTTCATAGCTTAAAATGCTTAATATCGAGAGAAAATAAAGCTCGATAAAGCGCGTATGTGTATAAGTTTCTTCAAGAATTACTTCCTTTTTTAAAATTTTGTTAAAGACATCAAAGAATATGATATGTTTAGTTTCGTATGAAAATTTTTGTTTTTTGAAGAATTTTTGTTTTCTTTTATTTACTTTTTGTAAAAAATAAACTTTTTTACGTTACACTTTAAATTTGGCATTATATCTTGTTTACGTGCAACAAAATCTCTTGATCGTCACAAAATATCTTGAGCGTCACACTTAGTTTTTTTTTCCTTAAAACGCTTATATTTGCAGTTTTTTAAATACATTGTTACAAGACTATTACTTTGCAAGTAACCCCTTAGTTCAAATCTTTTTTTAACAAAAATTTACATATTTTCATCTTGATCGTCACAAAATATCTTGAGCGTCACACTCAGTTTTTTTCCTTAAAACGCTTATAAATGCAGTTTTTTTAAAATACATTGTTACAAGCCTATTAGTTTGCAAGTAACCCCTTAGTTCAAGTCTCTTTTTAACAATAATTTACATATTTTCATCTTAAAATTTGTAAATAACTAGTCACTTAAAAAAAAAAAATAAATCAAGGTGAATCGTGATTTTGTGTTTATAATCGAAAAGGTGATTTTGGCAGAAGTGAATCTTGAAAAACAAAAGAACAACATAGTAAACTTGAATCTCAAATATTTTTGCATTTTCAGCGATTTTTTATACATATTTGGTGTGTGACGCTCAAGATAGAAATCATAGAAAACCTAAAAAAAAACCAAAAATATTGATTTTTTTGAGAGCCTAAAGGTCCCACCGGATTCTTCATCAATTTCTACATAAATTGGCCACTCTTACAGGCGAATTGGAAAAACTTTAAAAATAAGCAAAAAAAAAACTCGTTGTGTACGTTTTTTTTGAAATTGACCCATATGCCTAATGTACAATATTGTGCATATCAATTGCAACAGCACAAAACAGCGAGTTTTGAACATTGGGGTTTTTTGCATTGAATTTTGCTTAATTTTGTTGACAAATATAGTTCACTAGCTACTTAATCCCGTTCAAGGAAATGTTTAAAAATTTTTCCAAATTTCCATATAAAAATAAAACGTCTGATTTCGTTATATTTAAAAAATGTGTAAGTTAGTCCGAAAAAAAATTTCCAAAAATCAACGATACATCGCAGCTACTTGAAACTTATTATACTAAAATTGTACGGGCAACAAAACTGCATAATTCGAATTTTTAAAAAGAGCCTAACTGAAAAGTTCAAATTTTAGGGTAAAATTTGCCGACTTTTGCTGAAGGTTAGCTCTGTCGGGAAAGATTTTGACATTTTGCGCCATCTTGCTCCCTGAAAAATTCTGGTTGCCTTTTGTCAAAATTATTTAAAAATAGTAGCTAAAAATGTATTATATTACAAAAATTTTAAAAAGGTGTATTCATTCACACTTATTAAGATTGACTTTTGGGAGATCTAATGGTGTACGTTTACGCGAGACCTTCCGTTATTTAGCAACTGCTGTGATTCGATTTCTGTTATTTTTGACAAAACTTGGTTACTATTATCCAGCATTGATAATAAGTTTTGGCTTAGATTATGTATAATAGGAGCTAATATTCACCCCTGTCATAGAATCCAATAGTTGTCGGAATTGGATTTAAAACCGACAGAAAAATTGCTTTGGTGTCATGAAATCCAATGCTATCGGTTTCATGTTCGAATCGGAATTATGTCGGATTAAGGTGTCACAGAAACCGATAATATCGGTTTTGCTGTCGGAAATAAACCAAGAAGCTGGCAGCTATTGGATTTTCTTTTTTTTCAATTGCAGATAGAAAATTTAATAAAAATGTTAGTAAATGATGGTTTTAAATAAAAATAAATATTAATGAGGCTCATATTTTTATTCGTACTTGGGGAAAATATAAAAATCGCAACTTAGCTGCTAGCTGCAGTATTGGTAGAAATTGGGATCGTGCCAAGTGTTCGCCAATAGTGTCAAGTACCATTTGGAAAGCTTCTTTATGTAGCCTATAACACACTATGAACCTGCAAATACCATATAAGTATTTACTATGAACCTGCAAATACCATATAAGTATTTACAAGCGCACCTTGCAATAAATCTACTTACGCTGTGTCCGGCAGTTCAAGAGGGTTGCTGCAATCCCTCAAAATTTTCATTTTGACCTTCCCGCAACTTCCTTCTTCCATCAACATGAACGCTACAACTGCAGATGCCATTTTTAACTCACATACTTTTATTTCTATTCAATTTTTCTGATTTATTGAAGAAAACAATGGAATTTCACAAGTTTTTGACACCAAATGAAATCATTATTGATTTGCAATTCCGATAAAATGCAAAACCGACTTGGATTCCATGACAGCCCTGATTTACTATGTATTTGCATAGATTGTATGGTGGTGAATCAATCGCTGAGCAGATGGGTCTCAGGGGTGTTCCTTCCTTGTGAGTTTTGGGGAGTCCATAAATTCTAGGGCTTAGTGCGGTAGTGGTGGTAAGTCTGTATTTTTCCGATTTGGTAATGCATCCCATTTTAAAAAGCTTATCAACTAGACTGTTATTCTTACTTTGTAATCGTGATGTAGGATCGTGTCTGTGTACTCTATAAGTAGTCAACTCGCTTAAAATATCACCCATTTTGCTATTATAGTCATCTTTTTCCATTGCTACAGTTTTCTTTCCCATGTCCGATATTAAGATTCTAATGCTGTCATTTTTGCTCAGAAATTTCTGCGTCTGTTGCGCGCTTCTTCTTGTTTCTCTTTATCGCCGAGAGTCTGTATTAGATCCTCTCCATCAGCAATATACTGAAAGAGGGAAAATGTTAAAGTAAAGCTTTTATATCTCGTGGAAAGTCAATAGTTGTATAATTTATAAACCAATCTTCGTGGACTTGGTTGTTTAGTATGTTATTCCGTTTTCTCCTCAAATTGTCGTGTTTAGACTCTTGTCGCTTTTTCACTCTTAATGCTAATTTGTTCGTAATGTTTACTTCGGTGACAGGTAATAGTGTCACTGGTAATAGTGTCACTGGTAATAGTGTCAACTTACGCTATTTCCAGGGTAACTTGGAAATAGTGTCAATTGACACTATTGCGCTTTTGGAAATAGAAATAGAGATGGATTTTTATTATGATTATTTACAAAATTATGGTTTCTCCTTTTACGAAATGTGCACTATTAGTGATTGGGGTCTACCACATTATCCCCAAAATCAAAACTCCCAAAGGAAAAATCCCCAAAATCAGAATCCCCAAACACAAAATCCCCAATTTCGCATTTGTTACATTTGATTTATTTCATTATGCCAAGTCCTTCTGCGTAGTACACCACCATGCGTAGGCGGCCTTCGGCCGCGCTTATTATATATAACCCTGGGCTACGCCATTCCAACTCCGGGTGGTTGCCCTGAACGGTGGCAACAGGCTGTTAATGATATCCCATTCTTATTTTTGAGTTACCATGTGAGGCCCTTAGCTCGTTACGATAATAGCTGTCACGCTCTAATTTTACTTGCTTTCTTAAAATCCTACACAAGTTCTGATACCGGTTACGAAGATTTGCATTAGATGGGTGCTTAAGGCATTTCGTACCAAGCTTATTTTTTAGGCGAATTTGCCTGACTAACTGATTGCTTATCAAAGGCTTTATTATACCTTTCATAAACATGAAATGGTATTATAACTTTGGTCCGATGTTTGTAAGTGTGAGAAGAAGAAGAGATAGACCCACCATTAAGTATACCGAAATGATCAGGGCGACGAGCTGAGTTGATTTAACCATGTCCGTCTGTCCGTCTGTCCGTCCGTCCGTCTGTCCGTCCGTCTGTTTGAACGCAAACTAGTCCCTCAGTTTTAGAGATATCCCGATGAAATTTTGCAAGCAGGCGCCATTTTGCATAGGATTAATCATTTGTCGGAACCAGCAAGATCGGACCGATACAAGGCATAGCTCCCATACAATCGATTGTTCCGATAAACGGGTTTTGGCCTATAACTCTTGCAATTAAAAAGCTATTAGAGCGAAATTTCGCAGGTTTAGTACATATTATATGCGTAATGTGTGTAGTGAAAATCACCTAGATCGGATCAACATAACATATAGCTCCCATATAATCGATAGTTTCGATAAATGGGTTTTGGGTTATAAATGGTGCAAATAGAAAGCTAGAAACGTAAAATTTTGCAGGTTTGGTACATATTGTATGAGTAATGTGTGTAGTGAAACTCGTACAGATCGGACTTACATAACATATAGCTCCCATATTACCGATTGTTCCGATAAATGTGGTTTGGCTATGTATTTTTAAATTAATAGTTTTGGAGAGTTTGTAAGTAATTGTAAGTAAGAAGCGAACACTTAGAAAAGTTGTGCATATTCATGAAAGGTATAAAGACTTCGGCACAGCCGAAGACAGCCCTTTCCTTACTTGTTTTTGTTTGCTTTCTACAGGGTTCATAAGGAAAATGTGATTCTGCAAAATAACTAGAAAAGTATTGTAAGCATGGGATACATCTCCCTCAGCATACAAAATATCCCACGATTCAAACCGCAGTCTTTCATTCAACAGGTCGAAATATATTTTAGTCGAGCTTGAGTTAAAATTTTTTCTATTACGGCTTTGTTCGCATACATTTTTTATTATTAAACTAGTCATGGTATGGTCTGTAATTCTCAGATCAAAATTTATTGTATTAAAACTACTAAGAGTATTATAACTACTCCGACAGAAGACATGATCTAAACGATTTCCAGAAATAGCACGAGTTGTTTCGTTTAAAAAAGATGTGAAACCATGATTAGCCAAAAGGGTTTGATAGTTATCCACTGTGGCACTCAAGTTGAGGATGTCTAAGTTAAAATCACCTAATGTAATGGTATTTGCAGAATTTTTAGGACAAAGAAGACCTGAAAACTCTTCCAAAAACGTTTGAACGGAAACCGCGTGTAGTCTATATACACATATGAAACTAAAAACCTTGGTGGAGATACTTAACGTAACCTTTAAGATATCAGCGCTCGTGATATTATATTTCACAAAATCACACTCGTACGTACTACTAACAAATACTCCAACACCACCTGCGGGATAGTGGTCATTATTTGCGAAGAAATTATATCCAGGTATTGTAAAATCTGAAGTTTCATGGGAGTATATCCAGATTTCAGATGCAGAAATTAATTCTGGAGGGTTTTTAAACACCTCCAAATTCCATACCAATAAGTCAAAATTTTGCCGAAGACTACGTATATTTTGGTGAATCACGGTAAAAAAATTATTTAACTCAGATAATAAATTTAAATCGCTAATGGGGTGCCCCCCATAAATTCAGAAAGAAAAAATTCAGAAATATTGTTTTTCAGAAACATTTATTCAGAAAACACTTTTCAGAAACAAAAAGTCAGAATGAAAAATTCAGAAAACTTTTTTCAGAAACAACAAATCAGAATGAAAAATTCAGAAATCACTTAACAGAAAAATAAATGAAAAATTCACAAAATCTTTATACTCCTCCGTAACAATAATCTGGAGGGGGAAATCCGATATTTTTAGAATTTTGCGAGATATTTTCAGTTAAAAATTACAATTTTCTGTCATTTTCATGTGGTTGTTGTAATCACATTACCCTGTGAGAAAAGAGTGGCACGCGGAAGGACATCACCGTGGCGGTAGCCACGGCTATGGCACACATCCGGAGTTGGAATGGCGTAGCCCAGGGTTATTTTTTGAAGCGCGGCCGAAGGCCGCCTACGCGGAAAGGTGTTCTGCACATAAAAAACGTGGATCGGGCCCCGACTTGGGGATCTGCGCAAAATTTAATGTTTTTTCTGCCATCTGGTTACTTTCTGAATTTTTACTTCTGAATTTTGACTTCTGAATTTTGACTTTCTGAAAAAAAATGTCTGAAAAAAAATTTCTGAAAATATGTGTTTCTGAATTTTTGTTGTCTGAATTTATGACGGGAGCCCGCTAATGGGCTTGGCTATGGCGTACTTGTTTTTCTCTAAAAATTACAAAAAACCATAATAGGTAAAATTAATTTAAAAAAAAGCCATTTTTCACCCACAAATATTTATAACTTTTCGCTTCTTTTGTTTATCTCGCTACTGCTAGCAAAGCTCTGTTGTAGCCAGTGAGGCTGTCGTTTATGAAGATATTGTTTTTGTGATCATCACTAAATAGCTTTGCTGTTAATTTTCCCTTTACTTTACGCTTTTTTGTCATCACGTTATTCTTAACCTCACTAGACGCAAAGTGAATACGGAGAACGTTTGTTTTCTTCAAATTCTTAACAAAGCACAAGCTTATAGCAGTGCCCAAAATTTGCATTGCGCATTCATTCGCATTCTCGCTTGTCAGCGCTGGCACGCCAGAAATATCGACTGCGCTGCTTAGAAGAATTTAAAACATTCTCCGCGGTTGTTGACTTAAGGATCGCTTGTCTGCCCATCCTAGATCCAGATGCCGGAGATTTGTAAACAAGAAAGACCGCAAAAACCAACAACAAATATTAAAAAGAACCATAGCACGGGTTTACGTACATAAATATGTACAAACAAACAAGTCCAGCAAACACATTACATACGTATATACTGTAGGTATAACAATAATGTGTGCTCACTGTTGGCAAGACAACAAACAACAAAGGGAATAAATTGAAGTGGAGATAAATACATTGTGACGTCACAGGGCATCATAGCTTAAGTGTTAGAATTTTCTAACAGCGGCTTTGGTGCAGACAATGATTCGCATCCCAGTGTCCGAAAAGGGATCTGATGATGAGTCTGGAAACTCTGAAACATGTAACCCTATCCATCGCTGTTGATTAAACTTTGTAATTTTTCTCCAATTATCAATTTTTCCCAAAAACTGACAGTAAAAATTCAACTATGAATTATTGTTCGCTGGGTCTCGAGCTTGCTTAGAACTTACAAATTAAATAATTTTAAATAAAAAGTTAAGGTTTAAAAAGGGTAATATATTTATTCGGTGTTGCTCAGGCGATATGCTACCGTTTTGCGATATATTTTATGAATTGTGATTTTTGTTTACAATGTGTGTGTGTTTGGTGTTGACAATTAGTTGGTGCGTGACTGTGTAAGTGTGTGTGTGTGGTGTTGTTGCTAATCTAGCCATTAAGCGACAAACAAAGGTAAAATGCACTCAGCAAAAGCAAATTGCAATTTTAGTTGACTTCATGCAAAAGCATCCTGATTTGTCCAAAGGATTGCTCAAGTCCGCAAATGGACGCAATACGGCGGCAAATTTATGGAAGCGACTATCAACGCAGCTTAATGCAGCTGGCCCACCCATATGCGACATTACAGGTTGGAAAAAGGAAAGTTTGTAATAAGAGCGGTGTATCTATTTATATACATAGTTAAATTTTATATTTTGCAGTTTTGGGCTGACTACAAGGTCCACCTGAAAGCAAAAATATGCCGCAACAAGCAAAGCATTTCAGGCAACAGCGGGGGTCCCTCTGTTTTAGTTTCGCTCTCACGAGAGCGTGAGTGAGGTATTGATCGTGGAAAAAAGATTAACTGGGACTTCTTCCACACTAGCGTTCGGGGCAAAATCGAAGGAACTACCCGACGTGTCTAGGAAAAGAGTTCTGTCAGAAAGGGAAAGCTCAGTTGAGTCTAGCGTAGGGTCTGATCTCAGTGAAAATAGTAAAAAAAAGGGGTTCAGAGCAAAGTGAGCCAGGAGAAGATCCCACATATTCACATGCCAGAAATACTCCGCGTAGGAAACAGAGTCTTCTGGAGTACCAGGTAGAAAATCAAATTGAGTATCAAACGAGCTCCAAAAAGATGTGCGACGAAATAAATAATAATTTAATAAATATTTTAAAAGTAATGAAATAATGCACAAAAATTGAAAAAAGAAGAGTGAAACTCGAAAAAGAAAAATTCATCTACCAACAAAAGGTGGATCAGCAAGAACTAACGCTCAGGCTAAACAAATTGGAACTGCAGAAAGACGCTCTCGACATTGAGATGAAAACTAAAGATTTAATCTCTACAAAATAGCAATAATTGTACCTGTTGATGTAAATATACATGCAAAAGTATTAATGTAAAAATGTATATACTGAAAACATATTTATGTACGTGAATTTAATTTATTTGAATAGAAGACTGAAATTTTATATATTTATATTGAAATTTTATATAGCATATTAGTGTGGAACGCCCACTTTTCCAAACTTATATATACCCTAGAATCTAGCCACTAAAGCCAAAAATCAAAGAGCCAAAATTTCAGCTTTTAGAACGCTGGGTATTTAATGTTCGGTTTCACCCGAACTTAGATTTCCTTACTTGTTCAGCTTAACTTAAATTTCTAGAACTTATCATACTATTTTTATTTTTAATTTGTTCCCTTATGTTCTTCGCGACATTAGAAATGTTTTGGCAATCAGGAGCTCCAACTCTGGCAGTTGAAGCTTCATTTGACTCAATAGCAATATTGCTAGGGTTCTTAACTTTGTACATAATGCAAAAAATTATGTAAAGCACTGCATGCGTTAAAAATTTGTATGACTTTTTCAGGGGCGTAAGGCAACTCCCTTGCAGCTAGGAGGCATCTAAACCTGCCTTTTATCACTTCGCTTCGAAAACTGGTTGTTAAAAAAAGTTCGGCGGAGTTCTCTTCAGCGTTTCTATAAGGAGTTAACAACCATGGTGATATCCACATCCAACGTGGGGATATCCAGAGTCTCCTATAATAATACAAATTATTAATATTCACCCCTATTCTGCATTACAATTACGTTCCCGCTCTACGCTCCGCTCGGATCGAAAATATGCATTCTGAGTTACGCTTGAGTCGAAAGAAGAAGATGAAGAGCTATGAGTTTTTCGAAGTCAGCTGTTTGCCTTGGAATGTGTGAAATTGAAACATAACAAAGCCAATTACACAAATTAGTGCTATTGTAATAAAAGTAAAATTGTATTATTTATTAACTTAATTACATATATTAACTAATTACATATGTATTGAGTATTATTAAATAAATTAAGTGAATTATAGCAGTCATCGGAGGACCAACAAAATCAAGAGGACACTGTTGGTGGATGTTACCACATCTTCAGTAGGTAGCTGGCATTTTCAATAGAGTTGGTGCTAGAGGAGTCTGCTTCGTCGACCAGGTACACAGATGGTTGGTGTCGCGTCGTGGGGCCACACCATACGCCGAGCAAACATTAGACATGTCAGAGCTAAGTCTGACCACAGGTGGAACTTTTCGTTGGATGGAGACATTGGCCGCCCCGGAACTGACAAAGGAGTTTATGTAGTTTGTGTGGGTGCTGTGGATTGGCTGCCGGTGAACGTTTGGCATAATGAAAAAGGAATGTAGGAGTCAAAGCCATTACCTTAGTTTTAATGGTGCTAGTAAAATTGTTAGATTGGTGTTTTGAATGCTAGTCCAATTTTCGGTAATTGTTACAACCGTTGCCGAGTGCTAATGCGTGCCCAAAAATGTCGGGAGGGGTATCAAGAGAAAACAATTATCTTTTAGTATTTTGCGAGATATTTGCAGTCAAAGATCAACGTTTTCTGTAATTTTCATGTGGTTGTTGTAATAAGGCGTCCAAAATATTGAAAATATTAGATCTCCGGAGGCGGATTCACATTCCTGGGATCGAAACGCGTCTTTTGAAAATATCGCGGAAATTAATCTAATATTGTTTGAAAAATAAAAAATAAGCAGCTATCCGCCAACAAAATTGCAACGTAGAAAAACGGAGCTACGATCGAAGTGCCGCCGTCTCCCCAGGTAGAACCCCACCAAATACCGCGGGTCAGTCCTACCCACAGCGTACCGCCCCCAGCCGTGACCACCCCGCCAGCCATTCAAGCTGCCAGCCCCAAAACTGAAGAATTAGTGTCACCTGCAATACGTTCAAGCGAAAATTCCGAAAAACAGCGAATTATTGAACTATTGAATTCAGTCGCCGAGCAGCGGCAGCTTGATGAAGTGACAGCGGAGGCCACGAGGTACCTCAACAGACTATCACAGGTCCAGGACACCCAAGGCGGTGCCAGGCCTCAGCCACGGCGGCGCGCTAGACACCCCCCCACCCAACCAAGGGCTTCCGATCGACTGCGCGACGCCACCAGGCTCCAGCGCCTCTATAGAAGCAATAGGAAGAAAGCTGTTCAAGAAATTTTGGCGGGGCCAAATAGGTCCTGTCAAATACCCTTAGCAACTCTAGAACGCCACTTTCGAATATTAGCTGCTGCTAGAGACGGTGAAGCCGAATGGCCCAACGTATTCGACCGGGGGGAACCCTCCTCGTCAAGCAACGAGTCTCTGGGAGGAAGAGGTAGGCACATTGAAGAAAAGGGCGAATTCATCCCCTGGCCCCGATGGCGTATCTTACTCCGACTTGCGGAAGGCCGACCCAAAGGCCCAGGTGCTAACGGCCTTATTTAATGCCGCTTTGCGGGTAGAGGGGGTGCCTACAACCTGGAAAGAGAGCCAGACAATATTGCTCTTTAAAAAAGGGGACGCAACGGATGTAACAAACTGGAGACCCATTTCTCTAGGCAACACCGTGCCAAAACTGTTCGCGGCAACACTAGCCGAGCGACTGAAAGTTTGGTCTACGGTGAATAACCGACTTAGCGCAACGCAAAAGGGTTTCCTGGAATTCGAAGGGTGCTTTGAACACAACTTCGTGCTCCAGGAGGTGCTACGGGACGCAAAAAAACGGGGAAGAGAAGCAGTCGTGGCATGGCTAGACTTCTCGAATGCGTTCACGTCAGTTCCTCACTCCTCGCTTTTCAGGGCCCTGGAGCTGCATGGCCTACCCCATACATTGTTAAATACAATAAAAACCACCTATGAGGGTATGATAACCACGCTGAAAGTGCCTGAAGGGCTATCTCAACCCATAACCCTAAATGCGGGGGTTCGACAGGGTTGTCCACTTAGCCCTATAGTCTTCGATCTCACCCTGGAGGTCATCATCCGTGAGATAGCCAAAGAAGGCCTCGGCTATAAACTGGGAAACGCCTTGATCAGCAACCTGGCGTATGCCGACGATGTGGTGCTGATCGCGGAATCCCCTCATGACATGCACAAACTCCTAGAAGCGGCAGAAAGAGGCGCACAGGCGATTGGCCTAAGTTATAATGCCACAAAATGCGCCACATTACACCTGACCGCCAGCGGATCAGGTACGGCCGATACTGCCTTCAGAATACAAGGCCGCGCCATGAGGGCATTGGGCCCAGGAGAGCACTACCAACACCTGGGAATTCCCACCGGGTTCCAGGTCCGGCAGACGCCGGTGAGCTCCATAGCCGGTCTACTACGCGATGTCCAAGCCTTGGACCAGTCAGGCCTGGCACCGTGGCAAAAACTCGACGCTACAGCCACATTTCTGCTCCCTAGACTAGATTTTGTGCTTCAAGGCGCTGACATTGAAAAAGGGTATTTGATCGAGGCAGACAAAACCATAAAAAAATTAGCAAAAACATGGATGAGTCTACCTCAAAGAGCAAGTGCTGAGCTCATTTTTCTGCCGCCCCATAAAGGGGGGGGCGGTTTACTACCCCTGGCCGACTTAACCGACCTGCTCACAATAGCTCACGCATTTAAGATGCTGAGCTCGAAAGACCCTGCGGTGAGCAGTATTGCAGTAGCCTCGTTGAGGAAGGCCACGGCAGAAAGGCAGAGAAAGCCAGCGTCATATATTGACATGGCCAAATACCTCTCCAGCGAGCTACAGTTACCTCGCTCAAGCTGCCTAGCAAACTACTGGTCGAAAGTCAGAACAGCGACCACAAGACTTCGCACCAAAATAGACTTGCGCTGGGTATGGGCCGCACCTGAAGGAGAGTTTTGGATTCAGTGCGGCCCACCAAACGACCCATCCTTCACCGTGATTGAGCCGGGTGATGGTAAGGGCATCGTCTCTGCGCTACGGCGATCGGTAGTGCGCCACTATGAAAAAACTCTTTTGGCCAAGCCCGACCAGGGGAAAGTGTATGAGATCACGAAGATAAACTCGTGCTCTAATCACTTTCTCCGGTCAGGGAAGTTCACCCGTTTTTGCGATTGGCGGTTCATACACAGGGCACGCCTCGATATTCTGCCTCTGAACGCCACCAAGCGGTGGTTAACAGGGAACGACAAAAGATGTCGAAAATGTGGGCACGACCTAGAAACACTCCCGCATGTGTTGAACCATTGCTGGTCACACTCCGCAGCCATCCAAGAGCGCCATAACAATGTACAAAACAGGCTAGTGCGCGCTATAAGATGCCCCGGGAATGTGCGCGTAAATCGCACAGTAGAGGGCACTCACGGTACAGCGGCTAATTTAAGACCCGACATCATCGTTATGGACGATGTGGGCCGGCGCGCTACCCTGATAGACGTGGCCATTGCATTCGAAAATAGAATGGAAGCCTTTAACGAGGCCCGTCAGCGAAAGCTAGATAAATATGGATCTCTAGCTGACCAGCTGACGGAGCTCGGTTACGAGGTCAGGGTGGACGCGTTCGACGACGAACGAACCATGAGCCTCCTCGGAGTATCTCGATACTATGCGAGACTGATGAGAAGACTCATGGTAAGCGACACCGTTCGATGGTCCCGGGACATCTACGTGGAGCACGTCAGCGGGATAAGGCAATACTCAAGGCCGTAGAAGCGATAGTTTTTTTTTTTATAAATAGCTATAAGACTTTTCAAATATATGTTGAATGTTAATTTTATATATGTAGTGAACTGTTAAATCCCATGAGGTTATCTAAATGTTATATGTTATATGTTTTTAGCTATTTGTCAACCTTCAACCTATAACTGTGGAGGTAATTGTAAGTAAATAAATGTAATTAGCAGAATTGTAAGTTTCGAAATTGAACGTAGCGGAATTGAAACGCAGAATACCAAAGTTTCCAAGCGGAGAAAATTTCGATCCAAGTCGAAATGCTGAATAGGGGTGATTAATTTATTATTATTAAGTTTTTAATAACACAAATCTTAATCTTACTAAGTATTCTGATTCCTTTGTCTCCATTTTCAAAATTTGTCTTCAAGCATTCACGCTCGGATGATAGATTCCATATTTGGGAAGTCATGCGAAGCACCTCCAAATCTACCATTTACTGCGTATGTAGTACATACATATGTAGTTGATTTAAATATGAATATATATGTATTGTGTGGTGCTTGGGTCTAGTTTGGAACCAACGAAATAGTACCCATAAAGTAACTAGTTCCAAACTGTAGAATTTGGAACTGGTTCGAAACTATTGAAATAGTAGTATAAAGTCAACTACACCTTTTCCAAGTGTACTTCAGAAACTGTAAAATGTACTTCAGAATAGTCAATTGTACTTTAGAATTTGTAAAATGTACTTCAGAATAGTCAATTGTACTTCAGAATTTGTAAAATATACTTCAGAATAGTCAATTGTACTTCAGTAGTTATAAAATGTACTTCAGAATAATCAATTGTACTTCAGAAGCTGTAAAATGTACTTCAGAATAATCAATTGTACTTCAGAAGCTGTAAAATGTACTTCATAATAGTCAATTGTACTTCAGAAACCGTAAATTGTACTTCAGAACCCGTAAAATGTACTTCAGAATAGTCAATTGTACTTCAGAAACCGTAAATTGGAATTCAGAATTAATAGGAATTTGTAATACTTCAGAGGACACCAGTCGAATGAAAAGTTTTTGGCCTAACAGTCTTTGGACGGTTTGCTCCTTTGCGATACTTATGACAAGTGAAACCTTCTAGGTCATGTCACGCTTCCGTCCGTAATGAAAGAGAAGATGGGTAATGAGAGGTGAGAAGCATCTGTACTTTGCATTTGAACTACTTGTCATTATGTAATTTTTTGCACGAAGTTGCCTCTGATGGCTTCATTCAATTGTGACATATTGCGTTTATGCAAAGAATTAATATTTGTGCTTAGTTATTTAAAAACTTAACGAATAAAAAGTATTGCAATGGAAGTGCAGGATAAATGCGTGGTTTGCCAAATAAGCATGAAACGTAAAAGTATACTCCGTCTTTTACAGTGCAATCATGTGTTGCATGTTGCATGCTCAACCGAGATAGTTGAGGCTGGGTATTGTGCAAAATGCAGACAAGTTATCACAGGTATTATTTTTCATTTCCATGCCCCATCAAGTTACTTAGAATATTTATTTTTAGATACGGAAATCGTTCAGCGGAATAAATATAAGGTGTACACAAACCAGGACAGGAAGCGCATAGTAGAAGCTGCCAATCGGAATGAGGATTGGGTAGGTTTGGCCGGCATACTCGGTATCAAGTACAAAACGGCCTATAGTTGGGTAACCTCCGGCAGGGAAAATATGCTCCAAAGAGGTTGCAAAAAGCCGAAGAGCATTACCGAGGGAGAATTGGAAAGAATAATTCAATGGGTAGAGGAAGACTGCACAATAACTTTAAGAAAAATAAAAATCAAAGTTCTCAGTGCTTTTCAAAAGGATATTTCAATATCCACTATAATGAACCACCTTCAATTTCAACCACCAGCCGGCAATCATCAACTGCTCCGCAAACAAACTCAAGCGTGCGGAATACGTTAGACATTTAAATGAATTTATCCAAGCAGGAAAGCAAATAATATTCATAGACGAAACTAATTTTAATTTGTTCTGTCGCCGTAAACGGGGTCGCGCTCGATCTGACTGCAGAGCAGTGCAAGTCCTTCAAGCTGCACGAGGACCAAATATTCATTTAATTGGGGCAATTGCCACTTGCTGAGTTGTTGCGATGGACCGCCGGCGCGGATCGTTTAAGGCTTCAGACGCATGTCAGTGGATAAACACTGTGCTACAAAAGTGGATAGATTTGGGAAATAACCTTGCCGATTTGGTTATAGTGTGCGATAACGCACCATGCCACTCCCACCTCGAAATCGCTCTTAATGATTCAGCCGACAAAGCAACTCTCCTACGCCTTGGACCATATTCGCCAATGCTGAACCCCATCGAAAACATCTGGTCTAAAATTAAAACGTATGTGAAGACCAACATTGGAATTCCCGAGACAGTTGGACCAGGCGTTGTTGAGCAACGGCTTTCTTACCTGGAGCAAATTATTGACGAGGCAAAGGCAACAATTGTGGGTGGAGATTGCGGTAGAGGTATTCAACATTCTACTACTTTCCATGCAGATGCGTTAAATTTGATTGATATTAATGTAGGAATATAATATTAATATAAATAATATTTGTATTAATTCGCAGTTACGTGTTTTATTCTTGTGATCAAAAATGTCTATACTAAAATAAAAAGCTTGTATACAAAGGTGCATGTTCATATTTTTTAGTCAGTTTCGACTTTTGGATTATTCTTTTTCATTCTGAAGTACAATTTACGTTTTCTGAAGTACAATTGACTATTCTGAAGTACATTTTACGGGTTCTGAAGTACAATTTACGGTTTCTGAAGTACAATTAACTATTCTGAAGTACAAGTTACGGCTTCTGAAGTACAATTGACTATTCTGAAATACATTTTACCATTTCTGAAGTACAATTGACTATTCTGAAATTCATTTTACCATTTCTGAAATACAATTGACTATTCTGAAATTCAATTTACCATTTCTGAAGTACAATTGATTATTCTGAAGTACATTTTACGGTTTCTGAAAATCATTTTACACATTCTGAAGTACACTTGGAAAAGGTGTAGATCTAAACAATTTCCACCGCCTAGGACATCGCCATGTTAAATTCGCCAGTTGAATACATGGGAAAGAGATTGAAGCCGAACTACTTGTGGTTCGAAAAGCACTACACCTTTTCCAATTGCACTTTCGAAAGCATCAATTTGATTTTAGAAAGCATCAATTTAATTTTAGAAAGCGTCATTTTGATTTTAGAAAGCACCATATTTACTTTAGAATAATCAAAAGTACTTTAGAAAGCGTCAAATGTACTTTAGAATAATCAAATGTACTTCAGAAGTCGTCATTTTGATTTTAGAAAGCATCAAATGTACTGTAGAATAGTCAAATGTGCTTTAGAAAGCGTCAAATGTACCTTAGAAAGCGTCAAATGTACTTCAGAAAGCATCAAATGTACTTTAGAAAGCGTTATATGTACTTTAGAAAGCATAAAATATACTTTAGAAAGCATCAAATGTACTGTAGAATAGTCAAATGTACTTTGGAAAGCATCAAATGTACTTTAGAAATCATCATATGTATTTTAGAAAGCGTCAAATATACTTTTAAAGTATCAAGTTACCTTTGAAACTTACAAAAATATTAATATTCATAAAATTTTGCTTCGCTTTCAATCAATTAAAAATGCAGACACAGGATAACTGCGTATTTTGCCTCATCTCCTTAAAACGCGGTGCATTGGTAAGATTACTGGAGTGCAGGCACCTTTTCCATAGAGATTGCTTTACAAACTTGACAACGGCAATGAATTGTCCAATTTGTCGAAGCGACATAACCCGTAAGTAGTTAATACATTACCAATTCTTTTATTTACTAAGCTAATATTATATCTCAAATTTATCAATTGTTTTGACGTAGTACATGAACCAGTAGAGCGACGCAGAAATAGAAATTACTCCGCTGAAGACAGAAAGAGGATTGTGGAAGCAGCCAATAAGGGGCTTGATTGGATACTGCTGGCGGATTCTCTTAACGTGAAATATAAAACAGCGTATGCATGGGTTTCCTCTGGCAACCCTGAAGCACTGAAGCGAGGTGGGGTAAAGGCAAAATCGCTGTCCGATGATGAATTGGGAATAGTTCTAACATGGATAGAGGAGGACGCCGCGATCACACTCAAAAAAATTTGTCAAAAAATTCATCAAAACTTTATGAAAAAAGTTTGCGTTTCCACCGTGGGAAATTATTTAGAAGGCAAAATGTACACGCTAAAAGGTATTCACAAGGAGCCTCTCTCCATGAACAGTGATGTGAATAAGGAAAAGCGCCGTGAATACGTATGTGCGTTGAACCAGTTCATTCAGTCTGGTAAACAAATAATATTTATCGATGAAACTAACCTCAATTTATTTTGTCGACGCTCACGAGGCCGTGCAAAAGTTGGGAGACGTGCAGTACAGGTTTTACCAGTAGCAAAAGGTCCCAATGTTCATCTCATTGGGGCAATTTCCGCATCGGGTGTTATAAAAATGACCACTAGAAGAGGATCTTTCAGGGCTGAGGACGCAAACGCTTGGCTTAGTGCTGTGTTACAGAGGTGGTGCGAAATGGGAAACCAAGTCTCCGATGCTGTTATTGTTTGCGACAACGCGCCATGCCACTCCAGGCTGCAACAGGTTTGCCAAGAAGCCGCCATATTACGTGTGGGGCCTTACTCTCCCATGTTAAACCCAATAGAAATAATATGGGGAAAAATAAAAGCAAGTGTAAAATCAAACCTACAGATTCCCGAGGTGCAGGGATCGGGTGTTGTTGATCAAAGGTTACAATAGTTGGAAAACGTTATAACAGACGCCGTGGTTACGGTTAATGGTGGAGATGGCGCCAGAGCAATACAGCATAGTACGTCCTTCCACGCTGCTGCTATTGCACTTAATGATATGCCTGTTGGACAATGAAATTATTAATTTTGTTTCTTATTTCTATGTTTATATGTATACACATATATTGTTTCTTATTTCTATGTTTATATATATATAATACACAATACAAAAATAAAATCATCTACTATATAAAAATATTCAACTTTTTAATTAAAATAATGTAAAAAAATTTAAAATATGATTATAAAACCCATTTGATAATTTCTAAAGTACATATGACGCTTTTTAAAGGACATCTGACGCTTTCTAAAGTACATTTGATGCTTTCCAAAGTACATTTGACTATTCTAAAGTACATTTGATGCTTTCTAAAGTACATTTTATGCTTTCTAAAGTACATATGACGCTTTCTAAAGTACATTTGATGCTTTCCGAAGTACATTTGACGCTTTCTAAGGTACATTTGACGCTTTCTAAAGTACATTTGACTATTCTAAAGTACATTTGATTATTCTAAAGTACATTTGATGCTTTCAAAAATCAAAATGACGCTTTCTAAAATCATATTGATGCTTTCGAAAGTACAATTGGAAAAGGTGTAGAAGCGCACCAGTTTTGAACTAGAGATTTTCCCCACAGGGTACATACATATGAGCACTTACCACCATCGCATAAATACTGTGCTTCAATTTTCTAGTGAAATATAAATGTTCATCCTTCACCGGCCGTATCATTTGTATATGCGTTTAATCGAGTGTACCAATCACCCCTAGAATTCCGCAAGCAGAGTAGAAACTTGTGTTTAACTCAATCTGTTCGGTCTCTGACAACGGAAAACAACAACGGAACAAAGCACCTTCTCAATGGCAGCACAGACATGCACCGGGAAACTGTTTGCTGGACCAAACCTGACTGGCGATCTTGACCAACCAAGTGTTGCTACGCTCCCTGACCAAGTAGCTTCAAAGTTGTTGACAACTTTAAAATATTGGGCACTGCAGTTGACATTTTGGGTTCTTTAAGTTCGGAACTTATACTTTCCAACACATATAGGAGTACATCCTTACTCAGACGGAAGTTTTGTAAAACCTAAACACGAAAAATATAGATGAAAAGTTTTCAAAGTTATAAATTTGTACATAACTTTTATCGCTGTGGCTCATCATCCCAGCCAGCAAAAAATCCATAATTGTATCCGAAAATGAAAGGAATTGCTGATATAAAACTTATTTTACATCGGTTTTCATATTGCGTTTACAGTACTTTTCTGGATCCGTTTTCCCACTAAAGTGTGCGAACCAAACGTATGTGTGTGAAAGTAGAAAAAACTTAAAACAAACTGACACATTTTCTCATGCGTTTTATGGGTATTATTCTTACATTTTAGCATGCGTTTTCTATACGTTTTTGAGATACTTTTTCGATCGGTTGTCGGATGCATACTAGCACATACTTTTGGATCCGTTTTCCAATCCTCTCTGCATACATTTTGTAGCCGATTTCTTACCAAATTATATTCTAAAAAAATGAAAACATTTCTTTTTTTATGCACATATGTAAGTACACGCATGTATTTTAATCTTATATTTCAATATTTATCTTTGGAAAAACAACTTATTAAAAGCTGAAGAGGGGGGGGGGGGGGGGGAAGTAGGGAATTGGATACGCAGATATTTCATATAGAGTATGTAAATGCCGGCACTTCTTCGAAATTCGGGTATATACCGCCAGGGAATACCGGGTTCATCTACAGCTGAATGTCACACTGACAATTGAAATTAACCTGCGACATTTCAAAAGGAAAAAATATGTGCATTCCGTTTCTTACAACTTTACAAAATCTTTAAGTACTCACAATTAACAGCTGCCTGATGAAATTATTTGGATTGTGAAAAAAAAAATCCAAAATTTTTTTTGTTTTTATTTTTCAAAATGAAAGAAAAATTTCACTTTTTTTCAGTCACATTAAATATGGTTGCCACATGTCTGCTGTTTAAATCAAAATTTGGTTAATTACTACAATCTGGTAAAAAATCAGCCTAACACGACGTTAAGCTGACGATTTTCGGATGGGAAAACCGACCAAAAAATGTGCTCTCTGTAAAACGTACGTAGCTCTGCTGGCTGGGCATGTTGGAACTGTCTCTAATGATTCTTCTCTCAATTATTCCATCGTTACCATCATCCCATAATGCCACAGTATCCATTTTTTTTTTTTTTTTTTCAAATTAATAAATTAATTTCAACTTTATGATATTTGTAAACTTCGAAGGTAAACAAATGCAATTGTCAAATTCTTATTTCATTTGCTTTGCTTTGTCATTCGTTGACGTTTTCTTGGAGTGATGCCAACCAACACATGAAAATACCCAAAAATTAAAGTAAGCAACATTTACTTGTCGCATCGCATTTATTTTCGAGTAAAGCCCCTGTTTAAACATAGCTGTGGAACATAGAAAGCCACAATCTAGTGAAAACAAGCTTGAGTTGTCACCAGTATTAAACATACATAAATGTGTCATAGAATTTCTGAAAAAATAGAAGTTTTATGTACCAGAAATAAAACCACTGGGCTGTTTTTGAGCTTGCATGTAACAACAACTTTTGTTTTGTAATATCAGCCAAAGTAAATTATAGTTTACGAATGCTCAAAGAACAACCCTATATAACAAATCAGAAAAATACTGACTTAAAAAATCAAGGCCCGTTTACTCAATGTTAATCAGACATTGAGTAAATGAGCTCATGTTGAAATCCGCATAACTTTAGGGCTAGCTAGAAACCATTTTGTATACATTTACTTAAATGTATTCTTTTGTAAGTTAGATGTGGCTAGAAAAGTATGTAAAATGACATTTGGGAAAATAAACGGGGTTTTGCTGGGCTTGGTGAAAATGGATACATTAAAAATTCTAGTATTTGGATAAAGTTATAAATGATTTTTAGTTCTTAAGGCAGTTCAAACTGTTATGTGAAGAATGTGTTCAAAATACAAGATAACATTTTTGTTTTAAACATTAAGGTGGAGTGAAACTATATGGAGATTTTTTTGTTTGTTTATTTTTGAACGTAATAGCGATAAAAACCTGCCTATATACATACGTGTTAATGAACCCCATAAAATTTTATGGCGATAGGATGAAGTTTTGATTTGACCCCAGCCCCTCAAAGTTGAAAGCAATAAGCACGATCTGGTCCAAATGTGAAATTTTGAAAATTATAAAATCAAAAAACCAAGTACGGGGATTGATAAACATGGTTAAGCTGAGTATCACTGTGATTTTTTTTTTTGGAAACCACAACCTCAAAAGTTATTAAAGGTGAAAGTTCATATTATGCATTTAAAAAATTGTTTTTTTTTTTCTTTATTTTTTGCGTATACGCACATAAACTGCTTATACATTCTCAAAAAAAATTAACATTTTTGTGGGAGAATTTATATCATTCAATTTACCATTTTATGTGTACAGTTGAGTGTTTACTGTGTTTTGTTTAAAAAATTTTACAAGAAAAAATAAAAAATAATATATATTAATATGTATAGTACTATTACTACAAGATAAAAATATAAGATATTACATTAATAAATAACCATATTGAGGAAATATGTATTTACTTTTTGTTTTTGGTGTTTTGCGAAAGGAAATATACTTGCATGAGATCGAGTTCAAAATGTGTCTTTTTGTATAAACATATTACACGGTGCTAAAATCATAATCTTGAATTAGCAACATTATCACGTTTTCCTTAAACAAAAATATGTTTTGGCAACTCTTGACATTTTCCGGTAATTTGTTGAAAAGTCTTACATATGTAGTTGCGTATTGAATTAGCACTTTTACTTGTTCTGAAACGTGTAGTTCTAATAGTTGTTGTGCTTCTAATAGCTGTATTCTGTAAGTCTGTCTCATCTCAAGTCACTAAATTTGAGATTTTTCATTAGAGACAATTTTTGTGACTTCCGCTGATTTCGGTATTCTGTAAGAGAAAATCACAAGTTCACCATTGATGTATGGTAAAAACAGATATGCATAAATCTGAAGTACAGCATTTGACAGCGCTCAAATAAATGGTGCAATACCACAGTAGGGATGGCCAAAGTTGAAAAAAACCGGTTTGTGATTAATCGCGGTTTTTTATTCCGGTTTTAAAAGCGAAAAACACGAAAAAACCGGTTTTTCGAAAATTTATAGAAATACAACAATGTAGATACTTACTATAGGGTTCTTCTCTCTAAATTTTTAAAAGAACTCAAGAAGTTCTAATTCAACAAATATTTATTTTTCAGTTCAAGTTAATACAGTTAAATCAAATTTTTAAAAGAGAAAAATTCTGAAAAAGACAATACTTTTTTGTACTAATACATATAAATGTGGGTGCTTGAATTCAAAAAAGTCACAGTAAACATGATTTCAAAAACTTGTCTGGAATTGGTGGCTGCCTATCAACAGTTCTGATTTCTTCGTTCGAATTAGAATCATCACAACACAACACATCATCGGTGCTCTTGTTGGTGTTACAAGGTAAATAATTTCTATCCCAACCGGCATGATTGCGCTGGAGGTGTCCTTTTAAGTTGGACGTGCCACCTCCCAGTTTTACTACCGCCCCACACAGCTTGCATAAAACTTCTGTTGGATCACAATTGCAACTCACTGTGCCCGAACAATCGTGGGAGACACTGTATTATCATGTATTGCCTAGTTAACTAATTTGCGCATATAACAACAACACTACAATACAAAATTCTCACTGCACATCTCATTACACACATACATACACATTCATACGTATATACTACACTAAATTAGTTGGCATTCTCTTTCTAAGATTTCTTTGCTTTGTACATATTTTAATAAGTTTGAATAAAGATTGTAATTTTGTCACTCAACAGAAGTGGTTCGCGCATTTCTTTATTTTCTTTATCGATTATCTTGTTTAGTGCAATATACATACATACACCCCCACAAATTTATAGTTAGTGTTTTCGGTATTCAAGAAAAATCTCTTGATTAAACATTTTGGCGCCCAACGTGGGGCACGTGTATATTTCCTTAAATTAAATATTGTGTCATTTAATATCGCAAATAAATTTACATCGCGTAAATTCGCAAATTACAATTGTCGCAACAATAAAAGTAGTGCTAACAAATCTACAATACACCAACATCAATACATATGTATATTGGACAAATTCTGCTGGAGAAAGCCGCAACAATCAACAAAAGGAGTTCACATCATCAAAGGGCATATTTGGACATCTCTACAAACAATTACATAATTGCTGACTCAAATCCATCACTTGGTAACGGAAAGACATATTGGTATTACATATATTATTTGGTATGTATGCATGAAATATAATTCCCTAAAGTGCCCAAATACATAAGTTCCGTAAGACTTTGAGTTCAATCGCCCTACCCATACATTTTGTTGTTGTGCTTTGCTATCACCGTAATCTGGTTTTTGGCGTTTGCCTGCATTCCCCACTCTCGCTAGTAGCTGCGCTGCCCACTTTAGCTAACGTCGCATTATTGTTGCTACCTATTTGACTTTCGCTATTTTCGCTCATCTGCATTCTCTGCCAGCACAAGTCACCGTCGCACTTTGCTGCTGTTATATTCGCTGCCCACGCATATTGGTATTGTGTTGCCTACCTTTCGTTATCGTCGCTGCCGTTGTTTGCGTCATTGGTTGACCGCCGGCAGTTAGTTCCCAACACCTACATCTTGCTAGCTCAGCTGTAAATTAAGCAGAGGATACCCACCAAAAAATCATGACGCTAGAAGAATGCAAGCGTAAGCGTTCTAACATTAAGCGAAACATTTCTCGCATCAAATCCATTGTTGAAGCAGCAAAGCAATCAGATGAAAAACTATCGAATGCTGAATTACAGTGCCGGTTAGGAATTCTCGAGTCCTATTTCAAGCAGGCGTTATCCGTTCAAGCGGACATTGAAGACTTAGATCCCACTGACAACGGACGCGCAGATCTGGAGGATAGCTACGTCGCCGTAAAACTTAGCATCCAATCTCAGTTAGGAGAAGATGCAAACAGCACCATGCACTATCCAGTAGCCTCGTCGCCAGCAGCTATTGCCCAATCACCCCATTTACCTCGATTGTCGTTGCCAACATTTAGTGGTGACTATGCCGACTATAAAAACTTTATAACATCGTTTACCCAACTTATCGTTCGTGAGTCCAGACTCTCAAATATTGAAAAATTTAATTACTTATTAACCTGTCTCAAAGGGCCCGCATTAGAAACGGTAAAAGCATTTCAAGTGACTAGTGAGAATTACCCAAAGGCCCTAGATAGACTACAGGAACGGTTCGATAACCCAACCCTCATATTTCTCGAAGGCGTTGCGTCGCTATTTACCTTAGAATCTGTTGAAAAATCAAACCCGCAAAAATTGCGCAGTTTAGTAGATAAAGCTTCAGCCATTTTTAGCTCCTTGGAGTCATTGGGTACCAGTACCAACATCGCACAGGCAATGCTCATATATCTCGTTGGGTATAAATGCAGAATAGCTCCAACTCCCAAATTAAAAAAAAAATGGTGAGGATTGATAGATATCATTGAGGTGAGTATAAATATATACATTTTTTTTGGTGCAAACAACAACAACGAGAGCTATTATGGGTCAAAGTTTATTTAGTTGAGTGTTTACTGTGTTTTGTTTAAAAAATTTTACAAGAAAAAATAAAAAATAATATATATTAATATGTATAGTACTATTACTACAAGATAAAAATATAAGATATTACATTAATAAATAACCATATTGAGGAAATATGTATTTACTTTTTGTTTTTGGTGTTTTGCGAAAGGAAATATACTTGCATGAGATCGAGTTCAAAATGTGTCTTTTTGTATAAACATATTACACGGTGCTAAAATCATAATCTTGAATTAGCAACATTATCACGTTTTCCTTAAACAAAAATATGTTTTGGCAACTCTTGACATTTTCCGGTAATTTGTTGAAAAGTCTTACATATGTAGTTGCGTATTGAATTAGCACTTTTACTTGTTCTGAAACGTGTAGTTCTAATAGTTGTTGTGCTTCTAATAGCTGTATTCTGTAAGTCTGTCTCATCTCAAGTCACTAAATTTGAGATTTTTCATTAGAGACAATTTTTGTGACTTCCGCTGATTTCGGTATTCTGTAAGAGAAAATCACAAGTTCACCATTGATGTATGGTAAAAACAGATATGCATAAATCTGAAGTACAGCATTTGACAGCGCTCAAATAAATGGTGCAATACCACAGTAGGGATGGCCAAAGTTGAAAAAAACCGGTTTGTGATTAATCGCGGTTTTTTACTCCGGTTTTAAACCGCTTTTAAAACCGGACACGAAAAAACCGGTTTTTCGAAAAACCGGCACAATTTTAAACTTCGAAAAGAAAATTTATAGAAATACAACAATGTAGATACTTACTATAGGGTTCTTCTCTCTAAATTTTTAAAAGAACTCAAGAAGTTCTAATTCAACAAATATTTATTTTTCAGTTCAAGTTAATACAGTTAAATCAAATTTTTAAAAGAGAAAAATTCTGAAAAAGACAATACTTTTTTGTACTAATACATATAAATGTGGGTGCTTGAATTCAAAAAAGTCACAGTAAACATGATTTCAAAAACTTGTCTGGAATTGGTGGCTGCCTATCAACAGTTCTGACTTCTTCGTTCGAATTAGAATCATCACAACACAACACATCATCGGTGCTCTTGTTGGTGTTACAAGGTAAATAATTTCTATCCCAACCGGCATGATTGCGCTGGAGGTGTCCTTTTAAGTTGGACGTGCCACCTCCCAGTTTTACTACCGCCCCACACAGCTTGCATAAAACTTCTGTTGGATCACAATTGCAACTCACTGTGCCCGAACAATCGTGGGAGACACTGTATTATCATGTATTGCCTAGTTAACTAATTTGCGCATATAACAACAACACTACAATACAAAATTCTCACTGCACATCTCATTACACACATACATACACATTCATACGTATATACTACACTAAATTAGTTGGCATTCTCTTTCTAAGATTTCTTTGCTTTGTACATATTTTAATAAGTTTGAATAAAGATTGTAATTTTGTCACTCAACAGAAGTGGTTCGCGCATTTCTTTATTTTCTTTATCGATTATCTTGTTTAGTGCAATATACACCCCCACAAATTTATAGTTAGTGTTTTCGGTATTCAAGAAAAATCTCTTGATTAAACATTTTGGCGCCCAACGTGGGGCACGTGTATATTTCCTTAAATTAAATATTGTGTCATTTAATATCGCAAATAAATTTACATCGCGTAAATTCGCAAATTACAATTGTCGCAACAATAAAAGTAGTGCTAACAAATCTACAATACACCAACATCAATACATATGTATATTGGACAAATTCTGCTGGAGAAAGCCGCAACAATCAACAAAAGGAGTTCACATCATCAAAGGGCATATTTGGACATCTCTACAAACAATTACATAATTGCTGACTCAAATCCATCACTTGGTAACGGAAAGACATATTGGTATTACATATATTATTTGGTATGTATGCATGAAATATAATTCCCTAAAGTGCCCAAATACATAAGTTCCGTAAGACTTTGAGTTCAATCGCCCTACCCATACATTTTGTTGTTGTGCTTTGCTATCACCGTAATCTGGTTTTTGGCGTTTGCCTGCATTCCCCACTCTCGCTAGTAGCTGCGCTGCCCACTTTAGCTAACGTCGCATTATTGTTGCTACCTATTTGACTTTCGCTATTTTCGCTCATCTGCATTCTCTGCCAGCACAAGTCACCGTCGCACTTTGCTGCTGTTATATTCGCTGCCCACGCATATTGGTATTGTGTTGCCTACCTTTCGTTATCGTCGCTGCCGTTGTTTGCGTCATTGGTTGACCGCCGGCAGTTAGTTCCCAACACCTACATCTTGCTAGCTCAGCTGTAAATTAAGCAGAGGATACCCACCAAAAAATCATGACGCTAGAAGAATGCAAGCGTAAGCGTTCTAACATTAAGCGAAACATTTCTCGCATCAAATCCATTGTTGAAGCAGCAAAGCAATCAGATGAAAAACTATCGAATGCTGAATTACAGTGCCGGTTAGGAATTCTCGAGTCCTATTTCAAGCAGGCGTTATCCGTTCAAGCGGACATTGAAGACTTAGATCCCACTGACAACGGACGCGCAGATCTGGAGGATAGCTACGTCGCCGTAAAACTTAGCATCCAATCTCAGTTAGGAGAAGATGCAAACAGCACCATGCACTATCCAGTAGCCTCGTCGCCAGCAGCTATTGCCCAATCACCCCATTTACCTCGATTGTCGTTGCCAACATTTAGTGGTGACTATGCCGACTATAAAAACTTTATAACATCGTTTACCCAACTTATCGTTCGTGAGTCCAGACTCTCAAATATTGAAAAATTTAATTACTTATTAACCTGTCTCAAAGGGCCCGCATTAGAAACGGTAAAAGCATTTCAAGTGACTAGTGAGAATTACCCAAAGGCCCTAGATAGACTACAGGAACGGTTCGATAACCCAACCCTCATATTTCTCGAAGGCGTTGCGTCGCTATTTACCTTAGAATCTGTTGAAAAATCAAACCCGCAAAAATTGCGCAGTTTAGTAGATAAAGCTTCAGCCATTTTTAGCTCCTTGGAGTCATTGGGTACCAGTACCAACATCGCACAGGCAATGCTCATATATCTCGTTGGGTATAAATGCAGAATAGCTCCAACTCCCAAATTAAAAAAAAAATGGTGAGGATTGATAGATATCATTGAGGTGAGTATAAATATATACATTTTTTTTGGTGCAAACAACAACAACGAGAGCTATTAAGGGTCAAAGTTTATTTAAAGCTTGTGGTAGTAGTGGTCCAAAAGGGGAAAGTGGGGCATCAAAAGACGCGTATTGACGAGTAGATTAAGAGTCCGAAAGCGAAAATTAAATTCTGTGAAGAGATATTTGCAATCAAAGTTGCGGTAATACTTTCCATCCAACGTCAAGTGTTAATACACGTCCAAAAATCTAGGTAGAGGTATCAATAGACGCGTCTTCACCTCCGTAACAATAATATGGAGGGGGAAATCCGATATTTTTAGAATTTTGCGAGATATTTGCAGTTAAAGTTCACAATTTTTCTGTCATTTTCATGTGGTTGTAATCACAAACTAGACTGTGAGAAAAGAGTGGGAAACTTGGCACGCGGAAGGACATCACCGTGGCGGTAGCCATCGCTATGGCACACACCCGGAGTTGGAATGGCGTAGCCCAGGGTTATTTTTTGAAGCGCGGCCGAAGGCCGCCTACGCTGAAAGGTGTTCTGAACATAACAAACGTGGATCGGCCCCCGAATTAGGGATCTAACCCGGGTCTATTTTCGGTTTTTCACTAATAACTTTTCACAGAAAGAAAATATTGCTTTTCCCCCTTCGGATTATTGTTACGGAGGTCAAGGCGCGCCTTTTGATACCTCTATCGAGATTTTTGGACGTGTATTAACACTTGACGTTGGATGGAAAGTATTACCTAATGATCATATAAAACATATGTATATCAAATTAAAGGTAATTTATATACCTATCAAACAACATAAATTTTTCGGTTTGTTAGTTTTTGAGAAATTTTGATTTTAAGAAATGCTTTATATGAACTTTCACCTTCTATAACTTTTGTTGTTGTTGTTTGCACCAAAAAAAATTTATATATTTATACTCACCTCAATGATATCTATCAATCCTAACCATTTATTTTTTAATTTGGGAGTTGGAGCTATTCTGCATTTGTTCCTCTCGTTGTAAGCAAATGCGACCAACAAGCACGCAAAAAATGGAATGAGTCCCTGGACTATAAATCGCTCCCTACATGGTCCCAATGTACCCAGGTATTGAGAAGGCACTGCCAGTTTCTTTATTCATCCGAATCATCAGAGTTGCGCAAACCCGAGTCTTCGAAACCCAGTCGTTCGACCAATCGCAATCAACAATCGTCTTTTGCAGTAACTCATTCGAATTGTGTTCTGTGTTCTAGCTCCAATCATAAGCTCACTGCCTGCCCTCAGTTTAGGGAAAAGAATACCAATCAACGTTTCGAAATTTCTAAAAAGCATGACCTGTGCATAAACTGTCTGAGTCACGGTCACCGAATGGCTCAGTGTCCTTCGAAACATCGGTGCCGTACTTGCAATCGGGCACATCATTCTCTATTACATCACGACGCTACCTCGCAGAGTACGAGTACTTCTCAATCGACATCTACAACCCCACATTCAGCTCCGCCATCTCAGACTCCTCTTACTTCTTCTAATACTTCTCCAGTCCCTCGACCTTCATGGCAAGCACCATCGTTCACACCGAATTCTTCAACCAAACTCCAGTCGGGAAATCAACAAGCCGCTACTCATTCGCACATGGAGACCTCTGATTGCGGACAAGTTATTCTGGCTACAGCTATGGTCCTGGTAAAAGACTCCACAGGTGCGTACAAGCTTGGTAGGGCTCTGCTTGACTCTTGTTCCCAGGTCAACTTCATTACTGACGACTTTGCGCAAAAACTTCGTCTTCGTCGAGAAAAACATCACCTCGGAATTCGCAGCATCGGCGAGTCACTCACAAATCTAAAATCTCGAACCAGTACGACAATCAAGTCCTGCACTTCAGGTTTTCAACTTCAGTTTGGAATTTTGTCACATATTGCGTACCAACCTGACAGCGAAATTGACACGTCTGCTTGGAACTTGCCTGCCAATACGAAATTGGCCGACGAAACCTTCTTTAAACCACGTCGAATCGATTTGTTGCTAGGAACAGAGGCATTCTTCGAAGCTCTCGCTGTAGGCCAAATTCGCCTCGGTCCAAATTTACCTACGCTTCAGAAAACACTGTTCGGTTGGATCGTCTCTGGTAGGTACCGTGGTGAACGTGATGTGGCGAGATCAGCCTGCTTGATGTCTGGTGAAGCTTCCATCGACGAGAACCTGCAAAAACTATGGCAAATAGAAACCATCAATACCCCATCAAAATCAGTTCTGCCTGATCATCGTGTTTGTGAGGATCACTTCGTAAAAACAACAACGCAAGATGCTAATGGTCGTGTAATCGTCAGTTTACCCTTCAAAGAAAATCCCACCTGCCTTGGAGATTCCTTCGATATCGCCCGTCGCCGATTTCTCGCTCTTGAGAAACGTCTCCTACATTCTCCCGAAATTCGTCCCCAATATATCGCATTCATGAAGGAGTACGAAAGTCTTGGTCACATGTCCGTCGTAGCAAAACCAAACTTGAAAGAACCGCATTACTACATACCTCATCATTGCGTACTCAAACCTAGCAGCACCTCGACCAAGCTTCGAGTCGTTTTTGACGCATCATGCCGCACATCTTCGCAAACATCATTGAATGATATTTTGTTGGTTGGACCCACCATCCAACAAGATTTATACATGCTTTTACTTCGCTTTCGCTTGTATCGTTTCGCCCTCACTGCAGATGTCGCCAAGATGTACAGGCAAGTACTCATGAACAGCAATGATTGTATATACCAATACATTCTTTGGCGAACTTCGCCTGACCTCGATCTCCAGACATTTCAGCTTAATACGGTCACTTACGGCACAGCCTCAGCCCCGTATCTCGCAGTACGTAGTCTTCACTATTTGGCAGATCAAAACATTAATGAGCTTCCAATTGGCGCTCCAGCAGTAAAGGCCTCATTTTACGTTGATGACTTTTTGTGTGGCGCAGATGATGTCGACGCTTTGCATGCGCTAAAGTCCCAAGTCATCGAAGTACTTCGTCGTGGGCAATTTCCGCTATCAAAATGGCACTCAAACCAGCCCGATTTCATGGAAAGTGAAGCTGCAAAAGAGCTTAACATTAACGACGATTTTGTAACCAGCACATTAGGGGTAACATGGCACCAACTTTCCGACAATTTTTCGTTCTCGTTCCAGCCCAAAAAGGAATACAATGCAGCAACGAAGAGAACAATACTGTCCATCGCCTCATCTCTCTTGTTTTTGTTGTTGTTTTAACAACAAAATCACTCCCCGAAGGTTTTGGGGAGTGTTGTCGAAATAACAGTCCTTGGCCGGATATGAATCCGGTACGCTCCGGTACTCCCTTGCGGTACTGCCCGACTGTCGTGAGAGCAATTTGGTATGACCAGTGCAACCTTCTAGGTCATGTCATCCCTCCTTCCGAAAGGAAAGAGAAGATGGGTAATGAGAGGTGGGAGGCATCATATCCGTAGATCAACCATCGAGTTGCACATCAGTGCAACAATCAATTTCGTCGGAGCTTCCAATCAATTAAAGCAATTAAAACAATTTCTTTTTGACTCTCACAATCAGAAAGAAATTTACAAATTTTGTTCATCTGAATTTATTAATTTTCATTTTATTCCTCCCAGGGCTCCTCACTTTGGCGGTCTTTGGGAAGCGGCAGTAAAAAACGCAAAGGGACTTTTGAATCGAACGCTAGCAAACACTCGATTGACATTCGAAGAACTTAGCACTGTTGCCGTCGAAGTGGAGGCTATACTCAACTCTCGACCAATTAGCCCGATGTCATCCGACCCAAACGATTTTGGTGCAATCACTCCCGCACATTTTTTGGTTGGCTCTTCGCTACGGGCCTTACCCGAACGCTCACTCGAAGTCATAAACATTTCCAACGTGGATCGGTACGATATGATCACTGCTATCAAACAACGTATTTGGCGCCGATGGTCGGAAGAGTATATAAATGAACTACGCTCACGGGTTAAGTGGACAACTCCTGTACCTAATATTAAAGAAGGGACCCTAGTACTTATACACGACGATAATCTGCCTCCACAACGTTGGAAGTTTGGCCGTATAGAATCCACAGTCCAAGGAAAAGACGGTCACGTGCGAGTTGTGCACCTCCGCACAGCTAATGGTACCTGCTGCCGCCCTATTCACAAGATTGCTATTCTGCCAGTCTCTTGAAAGCGAATGCTTTCAACGGGGCCGGGATGTTGGATCACAATTGCAACTCACTGTGCCCGAACAATCGTGGGAGACACTGTATTATTATGTATTGCCTAGTTAACTAATTTGCGCATATAACAATAACACTACAATATAAAATTCTCACTGCACATCTCATTACACACATACATACACATTCATACGTACATACTACACTAAATTAGTTGGCATTCTCTTTCTAAGATTTCTTTGCTTTGTACATATTTTAATAAGTTTGAATAAAGATTGTAATTTTGTCACTCAACAGAAGTGGTTCGCGCATTTCTTTATTTTCTTTATCGATTATCTTGTTTAGTGCAATATACACCCCCACAAATTTATAGTTAGTGTTTTCGGTATTCAAGAAAAATCTCTTGATTAAACAACTTCTTTATGCCCTTTTTCATCAAAATATTGCCAAAGTGGGCTTTTTTTTAGATGCGGGGCCATCACTTATCGCGAAAAATAATTTAATATTTACAATTCAATGGAATAGACGTCGATAGTTCGGTTTTCGGTTTTTTTGAAAAAAGATCGATTAAAGACAGTTGCGCTAAAAAGATCGAAAAAACCGAAACCGCGAATAGAAAAAACCGGTTTTTTTAAACACCGATCTTTTTTGGCCATCCCTATACCACAGGTAGTAAGTGTCTCGGGGTACAACGTGAGCGGTGCAAGTTCGAACCCAGGATCGGGGACAGTTTATTATTTTTGTTTTTTTCTTTTTTTTTATTCATTAATTATTATTTTTTTAAATATTTATAAATGATTTCAAACATAAAAAAAAATGTTTGCCTTATTTAATTTGTAACCCTATATTTTCTTGTTTGTGACCTGCCTACAACCAGCTGACAAATTAGTGACTCTTTTTTTGAGACTTGAGAGGTGAGACAGCTTACTCAATACCAAATTGTCTCAAAATTGAAATTGACTGCGAAATGTGTTTGTAGTATATTTATTTTTTTAATGCTTATTTTCATATAAATCTGCAGTAGAAGTTCTGATAGGAAGTGATAGTATGTTTTTAATTACTTTGTTTTGCAAACGCTGTAGTTCGTTTATTCTAAAATCTGTGCATCTGAAGTAGGAATTATATAATAGCGGTAACTGATCGCGGGGAATGATGTTTCTGTTTCTGTATAATGCAAAGTTAAAAGGGATTATTTCAATTTTAAATTATTTAAGTATTCGCTCCAATTTAAGTTTGAGTCAAACCATACTCCTAAATACTTTAGTTTTTCCACTCTACTAATTTTAATATTATTATACATAATTCCAGAAAACTCTTGGAATTCTTGAAGATTATAAAATTTGTTTTAGATAGATTAATGTTTAGTAGGTTTTTATCGAACCATTGCTTGACTTTCTCCAGGCCATGTGTAATACTCACCCCTGTCATGGAATCCAATAGTTGTCGGAATTGGATTAAAAACCGACAGAAAAATTGCTTTGGTGTCATGAAATACAATGTTATCGGTTTCATGTTCGAATCGGAATTATGTCGGATTTAGGTGTCACAGAAACCGATAATATCGGTTTTGCTATCGGAAATAAACTAAGTAGCTGGCAGCTATTGGATTTGCTTTTTTTCAATTGCAGATAGAAAATTTAATAAAAATGTGAGTAAATGATGATTTTATATAAAAATAAATATAAATGAGGCTCATATTTTTATTCGTACTAGGGGAAAATGTAAAAATCGCAACGTAGCTGCTAGCTGCAGTTCTGGTGGAACTTGAGATCGTGCTAAGTGTCCGCCAATAGTGTCAAGTACCATTTGGAAAGCCTCTTTATGTAGCCTATAACACGCTATAAGTATTGACAAGCGCACCTTGCATTAAATCTACTTACGCTGTCTCCGGCAGCTCAAGCTGGTTGCTGCAATCCCTCAAAATTTTCATTTTGACCTTCCCGCAACTTCCTTCTTCCATCAACATGAACGCTACAACTGCAGATGCCATTTTTAACTCATATGCTTTTATTTCTATTCAATTTCTATGATTTATTGAAGAAAATAATGGAATTTCACAAATTTTTGTCAAAAAATCGAAAATAAAATTTGCGATCCACACAAAACAGCTGATTCGAACATCGGTTTTGTTTACATTCGAAAATAACAAAACCGACACGGTTTCATGACACCAAATGTAATCAATATTGATTTGCAATTCCGATAAAATGCAAAACCGACTTGGATTCCATGACAGCCCTGATTTTTCGAGTGAATCTTCTGCGTATAAAAATCTACCGTCATCCGCGTAAAACTGCGGGGTTCCTTTTAGGTTAAGTTTAAGAACATTATTTATATATATTAAAAATAAGGTTGCTGCCAACTTGGACTCCTGTGGAACTCCTGTCTTTCATGTTTCCACTTTTATATCTTCCTATCTCAACGTACTGTTCCCTATCTGTAAGAAAACTTTCAAAGAGTTTCAGTTCATTCCCACTTATGCCCAATTCCACGAGTTTTTTAACATTATTTCTAAATTTACAGAATCAAATGCCTTAGCGAGATCAATTGCCAAGAGTGCTACGTATTTCTTCATGTCTAGATTTTTATATAAAAATTCTGTACAACATAAACATGCTGATAAAGTACTTGAGTTTTCTACAAACAAAAATTGGTGTTTATCTATGATTTGATTTTCGTTTAGAAATAGTTTTAGTATACTCAGGAAGATGCCTTCAAAAATTTTGTCGACCGTACTCAACTTTGTTATTGGTCGGTAGTTGGAACACAGTTCCTTACTTTCACCCTTGTGAATTGGCACAACTGCACCTATTTTCAACTCTTTAGGATATTCTCCTCTTTGAAAACATTGATTAATAAAAAGACATAGAGGTTTACTTAGGTATTCTCGATATCTGTTTAAAAAACGAGCAGAGATGCCATCTGGCCCGTTTGCAGACTTTAAGTTTAAAGCTTTTATGACTGACTCAACTTCTAAGATGTCACACTCGTAAAGTGTGAACGGCTGAGAGATATTTTCGGCTTGTTCGTCAAAGTATTGTACGTTTGACGGAGATTCAATAATAGTTGTGAAATACTCATTGAAGCAGTGTGCAATTTCAATTGGGTCTGTTACAACAACATTTCCCTTATGTGGTACTTGAATAATTTCGTTGAAGGTTCATTCATTCATTCATTTATTCATATCCTTACCATAAATTATTTCCTTTAATATACACCAGGTTTAATATACACCAGGTGCAAATTCAAACATATTGAACAATCATTACGGAATTTTGAAATTTTTTTTGTAAAAATATAAAAAAATTTGTACTTTGCGAGGAAGCATCTCGAAAACTTTTTGTTTTTTTTGCAGATATTTCCCCCCCCCCTAAGCTCTGTTTTATTACAAAAAAAAAAAAGCTATCAGTGAACAAAATCGATGAACTAATACAAAAGTTATAAGCATTCAAGTAAATATATCCATTTAATACTTAAGTACCCTACAAATAATAGCATATGTACATATGGTTCTGTCTAAACTCTATGATCTTATTTTATAATTGAAAAAGTTATGTGTCTTGTTTTGACGCCTATTTAGATTAGGATCGGTTTCTCTTATGAGAAACCAACAGTAGTCGCCCATCATAGCGACATCCCAGAATCCTTGATACCGACTTTCAATCACTTTCATTTGCTGGTGAAACCTTTCGCCATGCTCGTCACTTTCGTCGCCAAGATTTTGCGGGAAAAAATTTAAGTGGGAGGGTAAGAAATGAATTTTTAAAGACATATTTACTCCTGAAAGAAAATAAAAAAGTAAATTAGATAAATACATAAGTGACACATTAGTATATAATTTTCTTAGGCTGGATTTATCTTTCAATTCAGAACAAATTTTTTGTTTATATTTTTCCCGTTCTTGTTTGTTCGGAACTGAACGATGAATTCAGATTTATGGCTATATATTCTCATGCAAATTTATGTAATATATAATTTATTATAATATGTTTTTTTATTTACCCATTTCCGCATAGTTTTTGATTAAGTCGTTCACTATCATCTCGTAGTTAGGACTTTTGTGTTTGCCTAAAAAAGAAGTAACGACCTTTTCAAAAGAATCCCACGCTGCTGCCTCCACTGGTGACAATAGTTCTTTGAAATGGTTATTGGTCATCATTTTCCTTATTTGCGGTCCCACAAAAATCCCTTCTTTTATTTTTGCTTCTGAAATCTCTGGGAAGATTTTCTTCAAATGATGAAAAGCTTCTCCTTCTTTGTCCAAAGCCTTCACAAAGTTTTTGATAAGGCCGAGCTTGATGTGGAGCGGAGGTAGAATTATTTGTTCCTTCTTTATAAGTGGAGAGTATTTTATGTTATCTACCCCAACTTGAAACTCGATTCGTTCTGGCCAATCCTTTATGATGTAGTGGTCTTGACGAGCTCGGCTATCCCATTTGCATAGAAAGCAACAGTATTTTGTGTATCCACTTTGTAGACCACATAGCATTCCAACGACTTTAAGATCGGCACATATTTTCCAATCATGTTCTTCGTATTTGATTAACTTGAGCAATGTTTGAATTATCTCATATGTTTCCTTCGTATTTACTGCATGCGCGATCGGGATAGATGGCTTTTGGTTGCCAATATGCAATAATACGGCCTTAAAACTTAATATATTGAAGTCTATGAACAATCGCCACTCTTTTGAATCATATGGTTCACCAAATTGTTTGAATAGACCAGCAATGTCTTTGCAGTAACAAACACTGTCCTCCTTCGTATAGTACTTGGAAAATTCTTCGTGACGAGTTCTATAATATGTTACCTTAACATCGTATGAAACAAATTTAAGTTGTTGCATTCGAGAGGCGTGTAGTTCGGCCTTTTCCTTTGACATTTCCAAATCCCTTATCCAATCATTGAGTTGTGCTTGTGACAAAGAATTTCTTTCGTTTTCCGTTTGAAATTCAGTACAACATGATGCCGCGTAATCAGATACTACTGTTGACAATGAAACTGGAGCCGGAACTAAAGTTAAATTTTATTCTGGCAATGTCGCTTCTGTTGAAATTAGTTCTGGTAATGACACTGTAGATACGCTCGCATAGGTTACTTTTCTGGACTTTCCAACCCCAAGTACTTTTGTAGACAAATATAGCAGTCCGTTGAATGGCAAGTTGGTTCCCCCCACTTCATTGGTGTAATAAATTTCACACGTCGCCTAAATAGATAGTTTCAGAAATTAGTCAGCTATGCATTAAAAGGGAACAAATTCCTAATTTTTACAACGTACCTTTTTGTTCCGGTTTCCGAAGAAATCAATTCGACTCGGCATGTGGTGCACACAGTGTTCGGTGTCCATGGTTTTTAGGCTCAATTCCAAAACACTTATAGTATGTAACTTTCAAAGGATTTGAAAACACACGTCTCATACTTTTAACAATAAATTGACCGCAGATGAAACAGAACATATCTGGATCATTTGTACACTCAAACTCTCGCGCCCTTTTATTCATTTTTTATTTTTAAGTAAATGACGGGTTATAAACTGCAATTATAAACTGAACAGTATCCGGCGAGCCTTGCAGATATTATGAAGGAACAAGGCGCATGTACTCTTATTTATACTTAGATCCAGTAAAAATTCAAGCCTACCTAAACAAAAAGGTTCCCTAGTTCTACAAAGAAAACACTACCTGCCTCAAAAATATGCTCTTGTTTAAAATGTACCTAGGTTTGAGAAAACGACACTAACAGCTTTTTGTATCTAATAACTTTTCGAAAATCTACCTGCTAACTAACTGATATACGAATATTAACATATACATATGTACCAGTAGGGTACTTAAGCATTAAATGGATATATTTACTTGAATGCTTATAACTTTTGTATTAGTTCATCGATTTTATTCACTGATAGCTTATTTTTTTTGTAATAAAACAGAGCTTAGAGGGGGAAAAAATATCTGCAAAAAAACAAAAAGTTTTCGAGATGCTTCCTCGCAAAGTACAATTTTTTTTATATTTTTTTACAAAAAAAATTTAAAAAATCCGTAATGATTGTTCAATATGTTTGAATCTGCAGGACCTAGCAAAAAGTGTTGTATGTACTGATTATAGTAAATTTTATAAGCTTTCAAATTTTTTAAACCGTTTTGGAAGAGCTCAGTTTGTTCTTGAGATATACACGATTAGGTGGAGCCATCTTTTTTGTTTTTTGAAATAACGGTAAATCGTAAATATCTCAAAAACGGTACCATTCAAGTAAAAATAACCTTGATTTTCGGAATTAGGAGGTGATTTTACATAGGAATTTCACTATGGCGTCTCTGGTGCAGAAAAAAAGTTGGAATTTGTGATCCAGTGTAATTGATCGCATCATTACTAACTTTAAGGAGATTTAAGTTAAAATCACCCATAATAAGGCAGTTTTTCAGTTGCAGAATTTCCATTTCAAACGTATGCACAAACGACGGAATATCGGATGAGTAGTTTCTGTATATACAACCAAGGTGAAACTCAAGTTTAACTAATTTAATTATAAGAAACCTACTTTCTTCGAACTCTGAACAAGATACCAGAGTTTAACTAACCGTTTCATGCACAAAAAAAATACAACCTGCTCTATTTGATTCTTGATTTGCAAAGTATGATTTGTAATTAGGAATGTTAAAATATTCATTTTCATTTTCATATATCCATATTTCGCTCAACGCTATCACATGAATATTTCCTTTCTTTTTCTTATTGTCTTCAATTAGATTTTTTATATCAGAAAGTTTATTTCTGATACTTTGAACATTTAAATATAATACGTTAAGATTGTTTTCATTATTTTCAAAACTAATTCACTACATCTATACATAATATTTTCCCTAAAAATTTCACTGTTTAGATATTCCATAATTGACAGTTGTTGTTAACTCTTTTCGTCACGGTGGCCACTACAGATAACCACCTATATTTTGATGTTTTACTCAACACAGCGCTATCTTACGGATATCTTAGGTAACGGCGGCTTTAAATAAGTAAGCGATGCGATTCTTAGGAAAAAAAATTTTTGAAAATAAACAGAGCAACCGTCGATTGCAGTTATGAAAGTTTAGTAAAAATCGTAAACTTCACAGTCGTAGGTGTATGTGCTCATTTTATCTTTCCTTTTGAGCACAAAATAAATATTGTGGTTTAATTTTGTGCAAATTGCGAATATTGTTATTACTGTTGTGAAAAAAAAGTAAAATCTTTTAAAACTTTTCAATAAATCAGTCTTATTCCAAGTGGTTAGCAGCGGTAACCACCGTGCGGTAAGTAGCTAAATTTTGAGAAAGTTCACGGGTAAGTACAAGGTAGAATAAATTTACTCTTTTTAGGTAAAATGGCCAAGAACAAGATGTCAGATCGCGAAATCGAAGCTTTCTTGTATGAAGATATACCTTCAGACATAGATAGCTGTGCAGGTGGTGATCTGTCTGATGAGGATGATCAATGGGAAGAGGATTTTCCTTCATTAGACCAGAATCTTCTTCCGTCAGATGACGAGTTTGATTCTGGCGATGAAATTCCATTATCTGAGCTACTTGGAAGTAATAAACCGGCTAAACAAGTTGCTCCCCTACCATTTCATTCATTGCCTCCCAAATGGAAGAGAGCCTATACAATTTTGGATCCTGATAACTTTGAGCCTTCATCTCAATTGCCGAACGAAACATATGATTTAGTTATGAGCCAAAATCTGACACCTCTCAAAATTTTTAATTTATTTTGGACGGATAACATTATGCAACATATAATATTTCACACGAACCTATATGCTCAACAAAAGGGAGCTTCTTACAAACCAGTCAGTGTAGAAGAGATGTCAATTTTTATTGCTCTGAATTTAATAATGGGTATAAAGAAGAGTCCAAGCTATAAAGACTACTGGTCATCCTCACCTGATTTGCATGACGAATATATATCACTTTTCATGCCATTCAACCGTTTTTCATGGATTCTTGGAAACTTACATTTGAATGACAACAATCTTTTGCCTTCACGGAACGATCCAAATTATGACAAATTATATAAGGTGCGTCCTTTTATAGAAATGCTTCGAGAATCTTATAAAAAAAACTACAACCACTCTGAAAAGATCGCTATCGATGAGTCAATGATCAAATTCAAAGGTAGAAGCAGCCTGAAACAATATATGCCGAAAAAGCCCATCAAAAGGGGATACAAGGTATGGACAAAGTGTGCTTCTTCAGGGTATTGTCTGGATTTCAATATATATGCAGGAAAAACCGCAAATAAGGTGGAAACTAATTTAGGAGGCAATGTCGTAAAGAAATTTTGCGAGGGATTGGAAAACAAGAACCATAGAGTATATTTCGACAACTACTTTAATAGCTACGAGCTCCTAGTCAATTTACGCCATAAAAACATATATGCATGTGGAACAGTAAAAGAATCGCGTAAATACCTTCCAAATTTGAAGCCAGATAAGCATCTGAAGCGCGGCGAGTTCGATTATCGAGTCAGCGATAACCAAATGGTTTCATTTCTAAAATGGAAAGATAAACGTTCTGTTTTCATTCTAAGCAATTTCCACGATCCTAGAAGCGAAGTTCATGTCCGAAGGACAGAGAAAACTGGAGAGAAAATTGAAGTACCTTGCCCTCAAGCCTTGAAAGATTATAACGAGAACATGAATTTCGTAGATAAATTTGATCAATTGAAAAGTACCTACGCGATTGATCGAAAATCTAAAAAGTGGTGGCACCGCATATTCTTTCATTTTCTAGATTGCACTGTGGTGAATGCATTCTTAATATATAAAGAGTGTCAAAAAGACCCTATATCGGGATTAGAAGAACTGTGCCTCAAGGATTTTAGACGTCATGTTTATCAAGATATGCTTGCACCAGCCTATGTCAGCAAAAAGAGACAGTTTTCGCAAATCTCTGGCAATTCTTCACCTAAATGCGCTTCTGTAAAGAAGCACAAGCCCGAGGTACCTGAATCAATACGACTTGCTGTAGGTAACCATCAACCAATAAGAGGTACTAAAAGGCGATGCAGTGCATGTAGCACGAAAACGAAACCAGTACGCACAGTATGGAGCTGCATAATATGCAAAGTACCTCTTTGCTACAGGGAAGGCAAACAATGTTTTAATAATCACCATAGTCGTTTGTAATATACTTTGTATTTTATTGTTTTAAATAAAGAAAAAAAAACAAAAAATTTGAACACTTATTTCACAGTGGTTACCCTAAGTAACCACCTTATAACGGACCCCCCCCCTGACGTACAACAAAAAAAATTGCAGCTATCTCTTAATTTGACCCTCCTAACAAGAGTATACTAGAATTTGTGTTTCTAGCACTGCCACATAAAAATCGTGACGCAAAGAGTTAACTGAATATAACCAATATAAAATAAGTAATTGTTTGAGTTTTTTTATATCTTCTGCGGATATTATTTCGATTGTTGCGTTCTCATTCTTTCTTACAAGTATTTTTTTTCCCCTCATCCAAACATATTTGTTTTCTTCATGATTTCACTCATCTCCTTTTCCATAAGATGATAAAAGCTTATGGTTTTGCCTTTCATGTCGGTGTTGGGAATTATTTTACTTGCGTCTATAGTATATCCAGTTTTCCTGAATTCTATACATCGTTTTTTAAACTCACCGGTGCATAGTTTAACCCTTTCGTGAAATTGATGCCATATGGCAACAGTCAACTTTGAGGCGCTGTGGAACAAAAACCGACTCAAATATTAAACATTTTTATTGAAAAATTATTTTATTGAACCCTTAGGAGTATTCAATTTACTTAGTTTTATATTTTTGGGCACTTTATAGCAAAAAAATTTTTTTTGTGATGCCCACCATCACTAAAATCTTTTTTGAAAACATGCTTGTAGAAATTCCCAATATTTTCTGACGCAATTAAATGCAATAATATAGCTAAATAATTGTAAAAACTTTTTGCATAATTTTTATTTTTTCAAAAAAATTCTGTAGCTTTCTACAATTTTTCAAACTTTAACTGATGCCATATGGCATCAATTTCGTTTAGGGGTACACAAATACATATGTGACATTGGCATTCACAAGAATATCGCATTAAGTGCGGCAGAAACATTTATCGTTATAAGTTGAAAAAGAAAAATTTAAGATTCCGAAATAGAAAAAATTCTAAATAACTTTGATAAGTCTGATATCTCTGACTTAGAAAATTCGGAGGAACCCGATTTGTTATTAGATTTGTTTGATACTCTTGAAGGAAATCAAAGCTTTGTAGAAGAAGAGTTATCTCGACCAGGGCCTTACGAAATAAGTGCCGGAAATCTTGAAGAAGATAAGATTGATATCTTTATTCACTACAATTGAACGAGCTACGAAACTGTATACGCGAAAAAAATCTAAAACAAAGTTCTTAACTTTTAATTGCAGTACTTTTATTGTGCATTTACACACACTTTCATTCAAAAATGATGAAATTAGTCTAAAGAAGTTAATTTTTCTGGAAATTCCAAAAACACCCTTTGAACGCAGCCATACTGGTCTAGGTGTATGAACAACCAAATTTCGTTTAGAATTAGATCTACGCCGGTTGTCATAGAAATGTGCGTAATAAAAATTATTTAGATTTTAAACCGAAAATGTCAAGTTTTCTATTTTTTTTTTAAATGTTACGACTCGATCCGTCGTTCCCTAAATCAGTGCGCAATGCTCTACCTACTTAGCTACGGCACACTCATGAATTTTGTGCGAAAACTACACATACTTAAGTTTTATTGATTTAAATATGTTTGACTTGTTTCAAGCTTAAATATCTAATTAAATAAAATTCAAAGCTTTTATACCTTAGTTCATAACTGTGAAAATGAACGCATATTCGCTATTCCAGTGTTTCTCTAATCGTCCTCTATCCTAGTTCTCTAACCTGATTTTCGATTAGAGATACATTAGAGAACTAGTACATTAGAATTCTAATGTAAAACTACAATATTTCTCTAACGTTCGAGACTGTGTTGGTGGGCACTTTCCCCCCCACATGAATATGGCCTATATGTTTAATCGAAATTTTGAATAGCAACATTTTCATTTTTCAAATGTAAACAAAAAATATTATGTGACCATAAAATGGCAGCCTCATTATTAAAGCAAAAAAAAAGTTTAAGCAGCTGATCATTTTTGAATTCGCCTTGGATTTATAACAGTTTTTTCTGAAGTTTTGAAAAAGTTTACTTTAAGCTTTAAAATAAATTAAAACTTAAAAAGTTTACATATCGCTTATTGTAGCAAGTTTATTTTAAATAACTATTCTGGATGCCCAAGAATTTGCAACTACATAATTGCAATCAATTTATCACGAAGCGCAATTTAAGTAACTGTAATTGTGGTGCGGAAATGTAAATGCTTATAAAGGAACTTGAATACGTCATAGATTTGTTTCTTGGGAGCAGTCGTACGTGGGGTATGCGCAACTTATTTTGTTTGAGGGAATATTAATTGTTTACTATGACGACTTTTTTACTGAACAAACCAAGCGAAAATTCTAAAGATTGAAAAATTCGGGCACTGCTCCAACAATAATTTCTCAACATCGAATTAAGTTTGTTCATATAATTAGAAACAACAGCGAGAAGTTCAGCAATATTGACAATATCTTTAATATTTTGTTATACAATCCTAATTTATTTTATCAGCATTGTTCAGGCTTCGTGGTGAACTCTCTTTTTTTGTCAATATCTCTCATACTCGTATGAGACTAAGAACAACACCTTGTTTAAACGCTCATCAACACCTTTTGTTTGATATCCATATTGTATGAGCACAGGGTACCCTGGTCCACATTTTGTGGGACATCTCTCAAATCTTTCCATATTCCTTAATTTCTTTTAGACTATGTTTCGAGCTCATGCAAGATCTACTTGGTATATTTCATTTTATTCGGTCAAACCAGCATTAAAAATACTTATACATACATATATATGGCGGCCACCGTGGTGTGGAGGTAGTGTTGTCGGCCTACCACACCGAAGGTCCGAGTTCGAGCCCTGGTATAGGTTACATCAAAAAGTAGTTTGAAAAAGTTTTTTCAAAACGGGGTCGCCCCTCGGCAGTGGTTTGGCAAACGCTCCGAGTGTATTTCTGCCATGAAAGGCTTCTCAGCAAAAATTCATCTGCTTTGTAGATGCCGTTCGGAGTCGGCGAAAAACCGTAGGTCCCGCCAATTTGTAGGAAAAATTTCAAAGCGGCACACCACAAATTGGAAGAGAAGCTCGGCGCAAAAATCTCCTAGGAGGTTAATGATATAACTGTTGTATATCGCGCCATATATATATATATATATATACATATATATTAGTACCGATTTCAGTGGGCCTCTGATAAAATTTTACTCTTTGAAATATATACTCCTTGGGGCGTTTTCTGAAGTAAACTTAAAATATACATATCTGCCCAATAAAAAACATTTTTGTTAAAGAACATTTTTGTTCACCAGGCATATTAATTAAAAGATTTCTTGAGAAAACGGCCCATTCCAATTGCTAGAAACAAAAAATGTATTTGTATACATCATTGATATATGTAGCTGAACAAATTTTCCAATTTAGTTTGCTCTTCGATCGTATCCGCAGTGAAAGGAATCAATCAAGCTCTAATAACCCAGAAAGTCAAGTAAGACCATCCACTCACTCAGGTGGTATATTATCTGCAAATAATAGCTTGTCTTCACAAATATCCGCCGTAAGTGTTGATCGCGAAGCATTCAGCCGATGGAGAGACCATCAATACTATGGACCACGTCGTTGGCTAAACAAAGATGAAGCTTGGGATAACAACGGAGGTAAGTGTTAGACGTAAATATGTAATGAGTTTACAGTTTTATTAATTTTCAAAAATAATGATTGTTCTTCATTATTTCAACCAAAAAAAACACAATGTTCCCAACATTGCAAAACAATTCTAAATACACAATCACATGTGTTATGTTATAAACTGTGTAAATCTGCATTGATTTTTATTTTTTTAGTTTTATCCATATAAATCACAGATAATCATTAAAACTTGAGTAAAAATGTTTGATCATAATTTAATTATTAAATTAATTATTAATTATATATCGATTTAAATATTTTTGATCGCGAATAACACTGGTTTACAGCCAAAATGCACCAGAGACGCCATAGTGAAATTCCTATGTAAAATCACCTCCTAATTCCGAAAATCAAGGCTATTTTTACTTGAATGGTACCGTTTTTGAGATATTTACGATTTACCGTTATTTCAAAAAACAAAAAAGATGGCTCCACTTAATCGTGTATATCTCAAGAACAAACTGAGCTCTTCCGAAACGGTTTAAAAAATTTGAAAGCTTATAAAATTTACTATAATCAGTACATACAAGCATCTCGAAACTTTTTGTTTTTTTTGCAGATATTTTTTCCCCCCTCTAAGCTCTGTTTTATTACAAAAAAAATAAGCTATCAGTGAACAAAATCGATGAACTAATACAAAAGTTATAAGCATTCAAGTAAATATATCCATTTAATGCTTAAGTACCCTACTGGTACATATGTGTTAGTATTCGTATATCAGTTAGTTAGCAGGTATTCGTATATCAGTTAGTTAGCAGGTAGTTATTAGATACAAAAAAGTGTCGTTTTCTCAAACCTAGGTACATTTTAAACAAGAGCATATTTTTGAGGCAGGTAGTGTTTTCTTTGTAGAACTAGGGAACCTTTTTGTTTAGGTAGGCTTGAATTTTTACTGGATCTAAGTATAAATAAGAGTACATGCGCCTTGTTCCTTCATAATATCTACAAGGCTCGCCGGATACTGTTCAGTTTATAATTGCAGTTTATAACCCGTCATTTACTTAAAAATAAAAAATGAATAAAAGGGCGCGAGAGTTTGAGTGTACAAATGATCCAGATATGTTCTGTTTCATCTGCGGTCAATTTATTGTTAAAAGTATGAGACGTGTGTTTTCAAATCCTTTGAAAGTTACATACTATAAGTGTTTTGGAATTGAGCCTAAAAACCATAGACACCGAACACTGTGTGCACCACATGCCGAGTCGAATTGATTTCTTCGGAAACCGGAACAAAAAGGTACGTTGTAAAAATTAGGAATTTGTTCCCTTTTAATGCATAGCTGACTAATTTCTGAAACTATCTATTTAGGCGACGTGTGAAATTTATTACACCAATGAAGTGGAGGGAACCAACTTGCCATTCAACGGACTGCTATATTTGTACTACAAAAGTACTTGGGGTTGGAAAGTCCAGAAAAGTAACCTATGCGAGCGTATCCACAGTGTCATTACCAGAACTAATTTCAACAGAAGCGACATTGCCAGAATCAAATTTAACTTTAGTTCCGGCTCCAGTTTCATTGTCAACAGTAGTATCTGATTACGCGGCATCATGTTGTACTGAATTTCAAACGGAAAACGAAAGAAATTCTTTGTCACAAGCACAACTCAATGATTGGATAAGGGATTTGGAATTGTCAAAGGAAAAGGCCGAACTACACTCCTCTCGAATGCAACAATTTAAATTTGTTCCATCCGATGTTAAGGTAACATATTATAGAACTCGTCACGAAGAATTTTCCAAGTACTATACGAAGGAGGACAGTGTTTGTTACTGCAACGACATTGCTGGTCTATTCAAACAATTTGGTGAACCATATGATTCAAAAGAGTGGCGATTGTTCATAGACGGCAATAAATTAAGGTTAAAGGCCGTATTATTGCATATTGGCAACCAAAAGCCATCTATCCCGATCGCGCATGCAGTAAATACGAAGGAAACATATGAGATAATGCAAAAATTGCTCAAGTTAATCAAATACGAAGAACATGATTGGAAAATATGTGCCGATCTTAAAGTCGTTGGAATGCTATGTGGTCTACAAAGTGGATACACAAAATACTGTTGCTTTCTATGCAAATGGGATAGTCGAGCTCGTCAAGACCACTACATCATAAAGGATTGGCCAGAACGAATCGAGTTTCAAGTTGGGGTAGATAACATAAAATACTCTCCACTTATAAAGCAGGAAAAAATAATTCTACCTCCGCTCCACATCAAGCTCGGCCTTATCAAAAACTTTGTGAAGGCTTTGACAAAGAAGGCGAAGCTTTTCATCATTTGACGACAATCTTCCCAGAGATTTCAGAAGCAAAAATAAAGGAAGGGATTTTTGTGGGACCGCAAATAAGGAAAATGATGACCAATAACCATTTCAAAGAACTATTGTCACCAGTGGAGGCAGCAGCGTGGGATTCTTTTGAAAAGGTCGTTACTTCTTTTTTAGGCAAACACAAAAGTCCTAACTACGAGATGATAGTGAACGACTTAATCAAAAACTATGCGGAAATGGGTAAATAAAAAAAAATATTATAATAAATTATATATTACATAAATTTTCATGAGAATCTATAGCCATAAATCTGAATTCATCGTCCAGTTCCGAACAAACAAGAACGGGAAAAATATAAACAAAAAATTTGTTCCGAATTGAAAGATAAATCCAGCCTAAGAAAATTATATACTAATGTGTCACTTATGTATTTATCTAATTTACTTTTTTATTTTCTTTCAGGAGTAAATATGTCTTTAAAAATTTTTTCCCGCAAAATCTTGGCGACGAAAGTGACGAGCATGGCGAAAGGTTTCACCAGCAAATGAAAGTGATTGAAAGTCGGTATCAAGGATTCTGGGATGTCGCTATGATACGCGACTACTGTTGGTTTCTCATTCCCACGACAGCCGGTTCTACGTACCGGAATGACTCGGGGTTTCCCCGCTGTTATTTCGCTACCCCCCTGCCTAAACCGTCAGTTATCTTCCCCCCAATAATGTCATCCTCCGAGCAGCTCCTTGCAGCGGGACTGCTCAAGACTCTCCTGATCCGGGCTGGTATTGAATCCAACCCGGGACCAAGAGAATGGATCTGCTGTATATGCTGGAAGAAAATTTATGTGAAACGCTCACACTCAGTACAATGCTCCAATTGCAATATGTGTTTGCACCTAACAAGTTGCTCCGGACTAAATCCCTCTACCCATAGGCTCGCTAGTTTTTATAGAACTTTTGTGGCCCCTTGCTGTTCACGTCCCACGACGTCCCGTGGCCGTCGTCGATCAAGTATCGCTCCGCCGCATATGTCTGACTCTGTCACCTCAGTCTCCACGACTAGCATTACAAATGCACCTCAGCAAGTTGACCTTCCTAGCGGTCGCTCACGCCCCCAGGCGTCAACATCTCACACAGCAGCTCACAGCTACTCCCTACGTAGCACTTCCCAAGTGGAATTGAGCAATGCCGAGCGTCCGCTATCTCCCGCCCCCTCAGTCAGCCCCTCTTCTTCCAGCATCAGCACGAGTATAAGTCACAACCATCAGCTCCTGGTCCCTTATACTACGTGCACTGTTTGTCGGTTAAGATTATACACGCCTTTGGCATCGGTCAAGTGCAATAACTGCCTTGGCCTGTGTCATATGCGTATATGCTCTGGACTCGCAAACAGGAACTTATGGACTGATACGTACGTTGCGCCATGCTGTCGAGCTACGCAACCTTCAACGTCATCTGAATCGCCTCTACCTTCTGGTAACGCGATTCCTTCGACTTCAAGAATGCGTCGTAGTGCGCGACCCAGCCTACTACCACCTAGGCATGCACATCAGTCCCTGACCCCCAGCATCAACTCTACTCCCCCTTCGCACCTCGCAATCCTGCAATTTAATTGCAACGGCCTAACCGGCAAAATAGCTGAGATTACAAACCTCATGAAGCGACACAATATCAAAATCGCTGCTATTCAGGAGACAAAGCTCGGTGGAAGGTCAACTCTCCAGACCTGAAACGGGTACAATGTACACCGTTGTGATCGTGCGAGAGGGCTTGGGGGTGGTCTTGCATTCATCACGCATCAATCTGTGCAGTATCGTCTATTTGAGCCTGACATCGACCCGAGGGACACCACCTTAGAACGTCAAGGTATGGTTGTCCGGTCAGGCGATGTCGACTTGGAAATCATAAACGTATATATACCTCCTGTCACCTGCTGTCCCAGGGATTATCACCCTGACATTCGTGCGTTACTCAGAGGTGAGAACCGTGTTATCCTTGGTGACTTCAACGCACACCACGACCTGTGGCACTCCAGCTTACAGGCCGATGGTAGGGGGCAGGAGCTGGCTGACCAAATAGACGATTCGACGTTCTGCACAGTTAATGGGGATGCCCCCACTAGAGTGGCGGTAAACTGCTCTAGCTCGCCTGACATCACCATAGTCAGCGCAGGTCTTATAAACTGCGTTGACTGGCGACCGATGCTGACGCTTGCTTCGGATCACCTTCCCATTGTGCTCTCTATCGATCGCCCCACCGACTTTGGCACTTCTGACAACCGCACCTTTGTTAACTTTAACAAAGCCGACTGGGAAAGTTTCTTAACATCTACAGAGAGCGCCTTCGCTGCTCTCCCTACTTCGTCTGACGTACGAGAAGGGGAAAAGGCGTTTCGTATGGCCCTAGTTTCAGCCTCCCGTCAACACATTCCGTCAGGTAGAATAAAGGAAGTACGTCCATTCTTCCCCGCAGAGGCAGCGGCCCTGGCAAATGAACGTGACCATATTAGACGCCTTGACCCTACGGATCCCCAAATTAGGGATCTTAATGCGGAAATCAGACGCTTAGTAGATAAACACAAACGCGCTAAGTGGGAAGACTTAGCCCAACGACAAAATATCCATCGCCTTCGGCGATAAGGTTCAGTCGAAACCTAAACGATGCGCGAGCGCTTTCTGCCGACAGTTTGTAATGCATCCTCCGTTGGACAAAGAAATTCGCCGAGCCACCAGGGAAGCGCATAAACCCAAAAACAGCGATGCGCCCATTGCCATCTCCACAACCGAAGTACAAGAGGCAATACGGAGATCTAAGAACACCAAGTACATAGGCCCCGATGGCATCTCCATGCTGATGCTAAAACACCTAGGCGACGAAGGCATAAGATATTTAACACACATTTTCAACCTTTCCTTGTCCACCTTTGTCATTCCTGAAAGATGGAGACAGGCAAAGGTGGTCCCACTATTAAAGCCTGGCAAGCCAGCTGCCGTAGGGGAGTCATATCGCCCGATATCACTTCTCTCGCCAGTAGTGAAAGTGTTGGAATCTATCTTATTACCATATTTCACCGCTAATTTGCGACTCGCCGAACATCAGCATGGTTTCCGCAAAAACCACAGCACTACCACCGCGCTGAACGCCATTGCCACTCAGATAGGGGACGGACTAAACCAAAAGCGTCCAAACCACAGGACAGTGCTAGTTGCGCTTGATTTGGCCAAAGCCTTTGACACGGTCAATCATGCGCGACTATTGAAAGACCTGGAAGATTCGTCCCTTCCCCCCTGTCTTAAACGTTGGACGGCCAACTATCTGAGTGGTCGTCAATCGTCGGTAGAATTCAGAGGCGCCCGATCAAAACCCAGAATAGTTAAACAAGGGGTGCCACAGGGTGGTGTCCTATCCCCGTTTCTATTTAACTATTATATATCGAAACTTCCCCCCCCCCCACCAGAGGGTGTCTCGATCGTCTCTTACGCCGATGATTGTACGATACTGGCAACGGGCCCCTCCGTTGAAGAACTCTGCTCTCGCATAAACTCTTACCTCCCAGCCGTGTCGGAATTTTTCGCTGGTAGAAACCTGGCATTGTCACCGAATAAGTCCTCGGCTACCTTATTTACGACGTGGACAACGCAAGTGAACATGGAATTAGACGTCTACGTTGATAGTGTTAAGCTACCAACTGTCTCACACCCCAAAATCTTAGGGGTAACGTTTGATAACATGTTCAAATACGGCGCTCATGTTACCGCAATTGTCAATAAAGTCCAAAGCCGTAACAAAATCCTCAAGTCGCTAGCTGGCAGCACTTGGGGCAAAGACAAAGAAACGTTACTAGCTACATACAAAGCAATTGGTCAGCCGGTACTGAGCTACGAGACGCCTATATGGTCGTCGGGGCTAGCTGACACACACTGGACGAGGCTTCAGGTCTGCCAGAATACCGCCCTTCGAACCGCCACTGGGTGTCTTCTTATGTCTCCTGAGCACCACCTTCACAATGAAGCGAAAATGCTCGCCGTTAAAGAGCATAGCGAAATGCTGACCAGGCAATTCCTATTCAACTGTTGCAAACCGCAGCACCCGAACGGACGCCTGGTCAACGAAAATCCGCCCCCCAGGAGGATAAGAAGCCACCTACGCAAACACTTCGATGAGATCCGGCACCTGATTTCCACGCCGTTTGATCCTAAGGTGCACCGGCAGGCCCTCACCCTTATCCACACCGATTCGGTAAATTCCTATGTCAGCTCTATTCCAGCGAACGCCGTTCTTCAGGCAACAACTCCACCCGTTGCCGAAGAGGAGCGCGGGCTGCCTAGGGAGACTAGAGTGATGCTGGCCCAACTCCGGTCTGGATATTGTAATAGGTTAAACTCTTACCTATCCAGACTGAACCCCGACTTGCCTAATGTTTGTCCGGCATGCGGCTTGCCCCCCCATAATACTAACCACCTTTTCGTCTGCTCAGCTGAGCCTACTCTTCTAACACCCATATCCCTCTGGTCCGCCCCTGTCGAAGCCGCTAGGTTTCTAGGACTTCCGTTAGAAGAGCCTGATGACAATATTGGGTAGATACTGACTACCTAGGCAGGGCTACGTGGAGTTACAACAACAACAACAACAACAGAAACCGATCCTAATCTAAATAAGCGTCAAAACAAGACACATAACTTTTTCAATTATAAAATAAGATCATAGAGTTAAGACAGAACCATATGTACATATGCTATTATTTGTAGGGTACTTAAGTATTAAATGGATATATTTACTTGAATGCTTATAACTTTTGTATTAGTTCATCGATTTTGTTCACTGATAGCTTATTTTTTTTTGTAATAAAACAGAGCTTAGAGGGGGGAAAAAATATCTGCAAAAAAAACAAAAAGTTTTCGAGATGCTTCCTCGCAAAGTACAAATTTTTTTATATTATTGCAAAAAAAATTTAAAAAATCCGTAATGATTGTTCAATATGTTTGAATCTGCAGGACCTAGCAAAAAGTGTTGTATGTACTGATTATAGTAAATTTTATAAGCTTTCAAATTTTTCAAACCGTTTTGGAAGAGCTCAGTTTGCTCTTGAGATATACACGATTAAGTGAAGCCATTTTTTTTGTTTTTTGAAATAACGGTAAATCGTAAATATCGTACCATTCAAGCAAAAATAACCTTGATTTTCGGAATTAGGAGGTGATTTTACATAGGAATTTCACTATGGCGTCTCTGGTGCAGAAAAAAGTTGGAATTTGTGATCCAGTGTAATTACACTGTACAACAAAATGAGGGTTCATCTCTTAGTTATTCACCCCTATTCTGCATTATCTACAATTACGTTTCCGCTCTACGCTCCGCTCGGATCGGAAATATACATTCTGTGTTGCGGGAAGAGGAAGAGCTATAAGTTTTTCGAAGTCAGCTATTTGCCTTGGAATGTGTGAAATTGAAACATAGCAAAGCAAATTACACAAATTAGTGCTGTTGAAATAAAAGTAAAACTTTATTATGATTCATAAAGTTAATTGTATATGTTTGAGCATTATTGAAGAAATTGAGTGAAATTTTATAGATCAATTGACTGATTGTAGCAGACAATAAAAAGCAAGGGGACAGATTGGTGGATGTTACCACATCGTCAGTAGGTAGCTGGTATTTCCAGTAGTTAGTGCTAGAAGAGTACGCTTTGTCGACCAGGTACACAGATGGTTGGCGTCGAAACGTGGGGCCGCACCATACGCCGAGCAAACATTAGACATTTCAGGGTTAAGTCTGACCGCAGGTTATACTTTTCGCTGGATTAAGACATTGGCCGCCCCGGAGCTCACAAAGCATCGAAAAACATAGAAAAATGTGAAAAAAAGGGGGGGTAAACCGGAGAAATTCTGAGTTATTTCAATTTGACTGTTTTTTGAAAAATTTGCAAACTTTATCCCTGTTTTCTCACATTCAAACCTAATTATCTTCTTTGGTACATCTGCTATATCAACAATTTTTACTTTTCTTCAAAAGGGAAGATTTTGCGCAAATTTTATGCTATCGCTCACTTTTTTGACTTCCCCATTTAAAAGATATTGTCGAAAATGTCAACAATCAAATTTAACGAAAACCTCATTTTCGTTAGATATAGCGAACTTTGACGTCAGAAATCTATAGAACCGCTTAAGACACGACCAATTTTTTCCCTCCTATCTTGTAGGAAATTTTATAGCAAAAATTTCGGTATATATAGATCTTGAAAAATAGGCAAACTAATTGGCAATTTCGGCCTTTACAAAAAAAGGGCAAGTTCAGAAAAAATGAGAATTTTTTCTAAAATACAGTTTTATTGTCTTTTCACTTAGTATATCTTCGTATTCTTTTTATCACAAGTTATTTGATCAAATCATACATGCTTTATATTACTCCGACATTTCCTGAAAGTGTATCTTAGATTTCGATCTGCGCTTTTCCTCCTTGTCATTTTCTGACAGTGCCTTTTGTGTCTGGTCTCGATCACTTTGATCACCAAGGTTTTTTGGAAAAAAATCAAGATGTGAGTTGAGAAATGTAGTTTCAATAGTTAAGTTCGAAAGCATATTGAGTTCCGTACCATGAAAGCAGGCAAGAACCCATTGAAATTGAGTGGAGTTGCTAATTGTACTACGTTGCAGTGCAATGAACACAGCCAATTAGTCTGTCACAATCAGGTGTTTTATGTCATTTTGACAACAAATATTAATTAAAAAAATCAACAAATTTATATCAGAAATAGAAAAAAAATTCAAAAAAGTACGTTGGAAGCGACGCAATTAAAAAAATAATTGCAGTGTGGGCTCAATTTAGCCATGAGCTGCATGGAGCACATAAAAATAGCCATATTTATGCAAAGATGTGCACGCAGCTGGCAAAGGAGCACGCAGTTTCGAGTTTTCATTGAGTTCATTTTTCTTTTATTTTATTTTTAACTTTGTTTTTTTATTTTGTTTAATCAGCTGGTAAGTGCCAACGTCATAGAAAACCAAATGTGTGTCACTATGCTATTACGTGGTTTCCTGAGCTTTCATTGTAGTACACATTGTGGTACAGACACCATATGTCTGTCTTAGGTATTACACTTAATATTTATTTTTATTTAACTTTCTTGGGTTTCGCCAATACTCGATTTTGGCACCTCAAAAATCAGAGATGTTAATAGGCATATACAGCTGATTTTAGTAAACAAATAAATGGTTGTGTCCAGTCCTAGACTTACATTGCAAAATTCATTCAATGAGTGGGGGTTTTTGATTAAAATATGAAAATTGTGAACAGGAAAATTAAAAAAATGTTATCTTATCTAATAACAAATATTATGAATTTTAAAAGAAACGAAGTTATACTCGTACTACGTGAAAAGACAATAAAACTGTATTTTAGAAAAAACTCTCATTTTTTCTGAACTTGCCCTTTTTTTGTAAAGGCCGAAATTGACAATTCGTTTGCATATTTTTCAAGATCTATATATACCGAAATTTTTGCTATAAAATTTTTTACAAGATAGGAGGGTAAAAATTGGTCGTGTCTTAAGCGGTTCTATAGATTTCTGACGTCAAAGCTCGGTATATATAACGAAAATGAGGTTTTCGTTAAATTTGATTGTTGACATTTTCGACGATATCTTTTAAATGGGGAAGTCAGTGAGCGATAGCATAAAATTTGCGCAAAATCTTCCCTTTTGAATAAAGGTAAAGATTGTCGCTATAGCAGATGTACCAAAGAAGATAATTAGGTTTGAATGTGAGAAAACAGGGATAAATTTTGCAAATTTTTCAAAAAACAGTCAAATTGAAATAACTCAGAATTTCTCCGGTTTACCCCCCACTTTTTTCACATTTTTCTATGTTTTTCGATGCTTTGAAGAGGAAGAAAAATATCTCAGCTTTGGTGCAAATAATTTTTAAAATTTTGTAAGACAGTGTAATCCGAAGGGGGAAAAGCAATATTTTGTTTCAGTGAAAAGTTATTAGTGAAAAACCGAAAATTGACCCAGGTAAGATCCCCAATTCGGGGCGTGATCCATGGTATTTACGTGCAGAACAAATTTCCTTTTATTATAGTATAGATTTAACTTTAACAATGTTTAAAACTTATAAAAAGGTATAATTAACTCAACAAAAAAAAGGTACTAAAAGTTCATTAATAAGACTGTTAACATACATAAACCCACCGCTCCCCCGCATATGATTCCTTTGACATTGGACATGACATACGTAACCATCACACAGTCACGTTCATGCTATAAATACCTCCAGCTAAAACTTTTCCTTCTCATATGTGGCCATTTATTTTTAAAATTACCTTTACCCCTGATTCTGTGTTCTTGAAAAATTATCAAGCTTGATAAATAGTTACGAAAAACATATTTAATTTTGCGTCAAAGCCAAATGAAGTCATTTCTGACTCCGAATTCAAAACCAGGGCTACACAACGATATGAACGAAAAAATTTCGTTTTGTTAATTATCAAAAAAAAGTATCAAAAATATATTTCGTTTTGATAAATATCAAAAAAAAGAAATTTTATTGAATATCAAAATCAAAAAACCACAAAAAAAATTGTTTCGTTGATTATCAATTCAAAAAATAACAAACAAATTTTTTTCGTTAACGTTTATTCATTTTGCAAATTAGGCTGGGTCGGAAATCCACTTTATTTGAATTTATTTGTCAAGTAGAAAAATTAATAAATAAATTAAGGAACACAACAAAAAAACATAGTTACTAAGTACTAAATTGGCGCATGTACATTAGGCTCGATCGAAAATTCATATTTTTAATTTATTTTGTTAAAAAGAATAATTAATCAATTAATTAACGAAAACAACTTAATTAGTTTAGACGCAATATTAAAATTGCTTCCGTGAGATCGTCACTTAGAGCTGCCCTGTAGTCATTAATAATATATTTTAATGTAGAAAACGCACGCTCCACGCTGACTTGGGTAGCGGGAGTTGCATGGATTATTTGATTCAACTGGTATAGAGTACTATGACTAAATCGTTTTGGTTCCCAAAAGTCCTGCAGATTTGTGTTCAAATTAGACGATTCATTGAAGTTTTCAATTATAGAAAATGCTTCATTTCTGCTTGGGATGTCCGATTCAGAATGTCCTATTTGGCTCATTAAAGTATTCAGTAAATTACCATCATCTTCGGATGATTCTACGGTATTGGTAGTTCTGAGAGCGCAAGAAATTGTTTTTTGTGCTTTCGCAGCAAATGGTTTTTTTTGTTTCCTAAGTGGTCTTTTGCAATTACAAAATATACACATCTCATTGATAAAGCACGACCGCACTGATTTCCCCTATCTTTTGCGACCCATATTAACCAATATTATTTTAAAAAATTTCAAATATTTTTGTGAATTGTTTTGATAAAAACCGAAACGAAATTTATTTTGATAATTATTTTTTGATTTTCAACGCAACGATATATTTTTTTGTTGAGCTTTTAACGTTTTTATTATTGAAAAGCAAAACGAAATAAAAAGTTTTTTTTTGTTTATTAATAAATTTGAAGTTACTTTTCAGCCCTGGATTGAATCATTGACTAAAATTTTATGATGCAAAAAATTTGTTTAGCTATGTATGTATGTATGTAATCAAATCGCTGGGAGTTAAATTTACTAAAATAAACATTCATACTGATATTTCATTCTGAGAAGTTTAAAGCTACCAATTTTATTTGATGTTATTTTTGCTGATGTGGATTGATTTTTGCGTACCAAAATTTCAATTGCGCTCAATGACTGGCATATTTGATACAAAAAATTCTTCAGTTACTAAAACCCACTAAAGTTTTTTTTTTCCCTCTCTTTTGCGACCCATATTAACCAATTTTATTTTGAAAAATTTCAAATATTTTTGTGAACTGTTTTGATAAAAACCGAAACGAAATTTATTTCGATAATTATTTTTTGATTTTCAACGCAACGATATATTTTTTTGTTGAGCTTTTAACGATATTATTATTGAAAAACAAAACGAAATAAAAAGTTTTTTTCGTTTATTAATAAATTTAACGTTATTTTTCAGCCCTGTTCAAAACGCTTGAAATATTTTTTCTGATTATTTATCAAGAAGACAGAAACTGAGTTATTTTTATTTTCTGTTTTTCCGACAGGGTGAATGCTAAATTTATATTGGAACGATTTTCCGTCATCCCTTGTCAATTTTTGTTTGTTTACAAACCGGTTTCGGCGATCCGCCATCTTCAGTGTAAGTTTTCGTTCTGATCTGTGTCTATCCGTTGTCCAGTATTTATAGTTTGAATGCTGTAGGTAAAGTTAGTATGCGTGTATATAGTTCGTGCGTTAGGTTCGTGTTTCACGAATGTTCCCGAGCGGCAAGCTGCAATAGGGTTGTTTTGAAACTCGTCTTAGTTTGTTTGTCAGGCACTGCTGAACGCTATGTAATGTCAGGTAATGCTGAATGTTCTCGAGCGGCAACTCGTTAACTAGTTTGTGGGTCAGGTAATGTTAATCTTGTGCTTGAATAGAAGTCGGTAATTTTTGTCCTTTGGTTTGTTTTGTGTGTTCGCTCGTTTATCGTTACTTGTCTGGTTATTGTACCTGCTGCGTTGTTTTGTTTTTTGTAGACTAGTTTTAGAGGTTCGAATATTGCATCAGAATTGGTGCTAGTTTGTTCGTTTATTATTCTTCCGTCAAATGTCTTTAGTTTGTATATTTCCATGTTCTCAAGCACATTTAAGCGTCGCCCTTTTGTTTGCACGTGAAGTGTTTTGGCTGTGCTTTTGATTTTAGCCGGGGTGCATTTGTTTTCATACATGTGGTTAGCAAAGTTCGATTCTGGTGTGATGGAGGGTTTCCGTGTCTTTCGGTTGTAGTCCCTGATATGTTCCCGAAATCGTGTACTTATTTTCCGTCCTGTTTGTCCTATGTAGCTGTGCTGGCATTCGCAAGTAAGTTTGTATACCCCATGTTCGCTGAACGGCTCCGCTGAGTTGGTGTTAGTTGCTAGTTTTTGTCCCAAGTTGTTCGATGTTCTGAATGCTGTGCTGATGTTGTGTTTCTTGAAAAAGTTGGCCAACTTGTATGTGGTGTTTCCAGTGTATGTCATAACTGTCCAAATTTTGGCCTTTTCCCCTTCGGTTTCCCTTCTCTGCACCAAATGGTTGCTTCGGAGTTTGTCCACTAGGGTCTTTTCGTATCCGTTGCTAGTTGCTATGCTGTATATCGTGGTGAGCTCTTTCTTGTATGATTCCTTAGAGAGAGGCGTTCGCTGAAGTCTGTCCACTAGATGTCTTAATGCTGCATTCTTGTGTTGTTGCGGATGGTTCGATGTACAGTGGATTATGGTGTCCGTGGTTGTTGGTTTTCTGTAGATGTCATAGTTGAACTTGTTCGTGAGTTTGTTGATTCTAACCGTTAGGTCCAAGTAGTTCAGTTTTCCCTCCTTCTCCGTTTCCATTGTGAATTTTATGCTCTCATGCTGCTTATTTAGAAATTCCAGTACTTGTTCTTCACAGTTATTATTTAATACGCAGATAATGTCGTCGACATACCTTGCGTAAAATATTACCCCCAGCTTGGTTTTTAGCTCTTGCATATACTTCATTTCCAAATTCTGCATGAATGCCTCCATGAGGACGGATGAGGTTGGGTTGCCCATTCCCAGTCCATTCATTTGTCTATATATTTTATTGTTAAACCTGAAATAGTTTTGTTGTAGCGTTGTTCTGAGGGTGTTTGTAATTTGTGCTGTCCTGACCGCATCTTTAGTTTTTCCTAGTAGCGTTTTGTTAACGATATCCAATGTCTCCGGAAGCGGAATAGATGGGTACAAGTCCTTTATGTCAAAGGATACTATCGTGCTGTTCTCCGCGAGTTTTACGGTCTCAAGTTTTTCTATTAGCTCAGTTGTATTCTTTATTGTGTGTATGTGCTCTAGTTCCAGTGTGTCATTCAGTATACTCTTCAAATGTTTTGATAGCTTATACCCCGGTGCTGACTTAAAATTAATGATAGGCCGCATCGGAGTATCGGGTTTATGTATTTTTGGTAGCGCTATCAGTGGGGGAGGAGATGGATTCATTTGTGACAGAGTAAGTCCAGTCCTGTCGTCAATTACACTCGTTGTGTTTTTTATAGCCCTTTTGATTTCCGCCTGGTATTTTTCGGTGGGGTCCTCGCAAATTACGCGGCATTTCATATCCCTGATCAGTCTTTCGGTCTTTGCTATGTAATCGTCCTTGTCCATAAGTACTGTCGTGTTTCCTTTGTCCGCCTTTGTAGTCACAACGTTATTTCTCTTGAGCTTTCGCTTTAGCTCTTTAAGCACCTTTTCCTCCTTATTCGCGTTCTGCAGGTTTTCGGTTCTTAAGTCCTTGGTAATAATTTCCCTGCACATATGTCTGGCGTGTTCCTGCTCTTCGTACGGGAGGAGCGATATTCCGACCTCTGCATCTACTATCGCTTGCTCCGTTTTTCTTGCTTTGTTACTGTCTATCAAGTTGTGTTTTAGCCCCTTCTCGAGAAGTTGCGCTTCGTCTTTGTTGATGTCCACCGTGGTCAAGTTTACGAACCTATCATGAAATCTATGTACCTCTTGGTTGTTGTATTCGCGTCTACCCGTCAGTTTGTCCAATTTCTTGTTCAATGCTCCGTATTTTTGTTTTAGTCCGTTCTTGATTTCAGCTTTTATCTGAAAGAAGCAGTCCATCAGTGCAGTTGTAGGTATCAGCTCTGATAGTTGCAGATGAATTGATAGAATTTCAGCGTTCGTCCTATCTTTCTTGGCGTGAAGGCCGTGTATCTCGTTCCTTATAAAGTCTTTTTCGGCTCTCTTAGCTGTCCTCCTGTTCGCTGGTGTGTTTGCCTTCGACTGGATCCGGGCGTATTTTGGGGTGACGTTCAATGACAAACATTGTCTGTTGAACCAGATGTTCGCCTTTATTGCATATAATTTGGTGAGGCGTCTTTTGTATCTTGTCAGTATTATATTTTCGTTTACGTTAAAAGCCTGACAGGCACTAACTGAGTTATTTTTATTTTCTGTTTTTCCGACAGGGTGAATGCTAAATTTATATTGGAACGATTTTCCGTCATCCCTTGTCAATTTTTGTTTGTTTACAAACCGGTTTCGGCGATCCGCCATCTTCAGTGTAAGTTTTCGTTCTGATCTGTGTCTATCCGTTGTCCAGTATTTATAGTTTGAATGCTGTAGGTAAAGTTAGTATGCGTGTATATAGTTCGTGCGTTAGGTTCGTGTTTCACGAATGTTCCCGAGCGGCAAGCTGCAATAGGGTTGTTTTGAAACTCGTCTTAGTTTGTTTGTCAGGCACTGCTGAACGCTATGTAATGTCAGGTAATGCTGAATGTTCTCGAGCGGCAACTCGTTAACTAGTTTGTGGGTCAGGTAATGTTAATCTTGTGCTTGAATAGAAGTCGGTAATTTTTGTCCTTTGGTTTGTTTTGTGTGTTCGCTCGTTTATCGTTACTTGTCTGGTTATTGTACCTGCTGCGTTGTTTTGTTTTTTGTAGACTAGTTTTAGAGGTTCGAATATTGCATCAGAATTGGTGCTAGTTTGTTCGTTTATTATTCTTCCGTCAAATGTCTTTAGTTTGTATATTTCCATGTTCTCAAGCACATTTAAGCGTCGCCCTTTTGTTTGCACGTGAAGTGTTTTGGCTGTGCTTTTGATTTTAGCCGGGGTGCATTTGTTTTCATACATGTGGTTAGCAAAGTTCGATTCTGGTGTGATGGAGGGTTTCCGTGTCTTTCGGTTGTAGTCCCTGATATGTTCCCGAAATCGTGTACTTATTTTCCGTCCTGTTTGTCCTATGTAGCTGTGCTGGCATTCGCAAGTAAGTTTGTATACCCCATGTTCGCTGAACGGCTCCGCTGAGTTGGTGTTAGTTGCTAGTTTTTGTCCCAAGTTGTTCGATGTTCTGAATGCTGTGCTGATGTTGTGTTTCTTGAAAAAGTTGGCCAACTTGTATGTGGTGTTTCCAGTGTATGTCATAACTGTCCAAATTTTGGCCTTTTCCCCTTCGGTTTCCCTTCTCTGCACCAAATGGTTGCTTCGGAGTTTGTCCACTAGGGTCTTTTCGTATCCGTTGCTAGTTGCTATGCTGTATATCGTGGTGAGCTCTTTCTTGTATGATTCCTTAGAGAGAGGCGTTCGCTGAAGTCTGTCCACTAGATGTCTTAATGCTGCATTCTTGTGTTGTTGCGGATGGTTCGATGTACAGTGGATTATGGTGTCCGTGGTTGTTGGTTTTCTGTAGATGTCATAGTTGAACTTGTTCGTGAGTTTGTTGATTCTAACCGTTAGGTCCAAGTAGTTCAGTTTTCCCTCCTTCTCCGTTTCCATTGTGAATTTTATGCTCTCATGCTGCTTATTTAGAAATTCCAGTACTTGTTCTTCACAGTTATTATTTAATACGCAGATAATGTCGTCGACATACCTTGCGTAAAATATTACCCCCAGCTTGGTTTTTAGCTCTTGCATATACTTCATTTCCAAATTCTGCATGAATGCCTCCATGAGGACGGATGAGGTTGGGTTGCCCATTCCCAGTCCATTCATTTGTCTATATATTTTATTGTTAAACCTGAAATAGTTTTGTTGTAGCGTTGTTCTGAGGGTGTTTGTAATTTGTGCTGTCCTGACCGCATCTTTAGTTTTTCCTAGTAGCGTTTTGTTAACGATATCCAATGTCTCCGGAAGCGGAATAGATGGGTACAAGTCCTTTATGTCAAAGGATACTATCGTGCTGTTCTCCGCGAGTTTTACGGTCTCAAGTTTTTCTATTAGCTCAGTTGTATTCTTTATTGTGTGTATGTGCTCTAGTTCCAGTGTGTCATTCAGTATACTCTTCAAATGTTTTGATAGCTTATACCCCGGTGCTGACTTAAAATTAATGATAGGCCGCATCGGAGTATCGGGTTTATGTATTTTTGGTAGCGCTATCAGTGGGGGAGGAGATGGATTCATTTGTGACAGAGTAA
>OX608079.1:51549566-51732415 GCA_951509765.1 Sphenella marginata | reverse complement strand
AAACTAAAGATGCGGTCAGGACAGCACAAATTACAAACACCCTCAGAACAACGCTACAACAAAACTATTTCAGGTTTAACAATAAATATATAGACAAATGAATGGACTGGGAATGGGCAACCCAACCTCATCCGTCCTCATGGAGGCATTCATGCAGAATTTGGAAATGAAGTATATGCAAGAGCTAAAAACCAAGCTGGGGGTAATATTTTACGCAAGGTATGTCGACGACATTATCTGCGTATTAAATAATAACTGTGAAGAACAAGTACTGGAATTTCTAAATAAGCAGCATGAGAGCATAAAATTCACAATGGAAACGGAGAAGGAGGGAAAACTGAACTACTTGGACCTAACGGTTAGAATCAACAAACTCACGAACAAGTTCAACTATGACATCTACAGAAAACCAACAACCACGGACACCATAATCCACTGTACATCGAACCATCCGCAACAACACAAGAATGCAGCATTAAGACATCTAGTGGACAGACTTCAGCGAACGCCTCTCTCTAAGGAATCATACAAGAAAGAGCTCACCACGATATACAGCATAGCAACTAGCAACGGATACGAAAAGACCCTAGTGGACAAACTCCGAAGCAACCATTTGGTGCAGAGAAGGGAAACCGAAGGGGAAAAGGCCAAAATTTGGACAGTTATGACATACACTGGAAACACCACATACAAGTTGGCCAACTTTTTCAAGAAACACAACATCAGCACAGCATTCAGAACATCGAACAACTTGGGACAAAAACTAGCAACTAACACCAACTCAGCGGAGCCGTTCAGCGAACATGGGGTATACAAACTTACTTGCGAATGCCAGCACAGCTACATAGGACAAACAGGACGGAAAATAAGTACACGATTTCGGGAACATATCAGGGACTACAACCGAAAGACACGGAAACCCTCCATCACACCAGAATCGAACTTTGCTAACCACATGTATGAAAACAAATGCACCCCGGCTAAAATCAAAAGCACAGCCAAAACACTTCACGTGCAAACAAAAGGGCGACGCTTAAATGTGCTTGAGAACATGGAAATATACAAACTAAAGACATTTGACGGAAGAATAATAAACGAACAAACTAGCACCAATTCTGATGCAATATTCGAACCTCTAAAACTAGTCTACAAAAAACAAAACAACGCAGCAGGTACAATAACCAGACAAGTAACGATAAACGAGCGAACACACAAAACAAACCAAAGGACAAAAATTACCGACTTCTATTCAAGCACAAGATTAACATTACCTGACCCACAAACTAGTTAACGAGTTGCCGCTCGAGAACATTCAGCATTACCTGACATTACATAGCGTTCAGCAGTGCCTGACAAACAAACTAAGACGAGTTTCAAAACAACCCTATTGCAGCTTGCCGCTCGGGAACATTCGTGAAACACGAACCTAACGCACGAACTATATACACGCATACTAACTTTACCTACAGCATTCAAACTATAAATACTGGACAACGGATAGACACAGATCAGAACGAAAACTTACACTGAAGATGGCGGATCGCCGAAACCGGTTTGTAAACAAACAAAAATTGACAAGGGATGACGGAAAATCGTTCCAATATAAATTTAGCATTCACCCTGTCGGAAAAACAGAAAATAAAAATAACTTAGTTAGTGCCTGTCAGGCTTTTAACGTAAACGAAAATATAATACTGACAAGATACAAAAGACGCCTCACCAAATTATATGCAATAAAGGCGAACATCTGGTTCAACAGACAATGTTTGTCATTGAACGTCACCCCAAAATACGCCCGGATCCAGTCGAAGGCAAACACACCAGCGAACAGGAGGACAGCTAAGAGAGCCGAAAAAGACTTTATAAGGAACGAGATACACGGCCTTCACGCCAAGAAAGATAGGACGAACGCTGAAATTCTATCAATTCATCTGCAACTATCAGAGCTGATACCTACAACTGCACTGATGGACTGCTTCTTTCAGATAAAAGCTGAAATCAAGAACGGACTAAAACAAAAATACGGAGCATTGAACAAGAAATTGGACAAACTGACGGGTAGACGCGAATACAACAACCAAGAGGTACATAGATTTCATGATAGGTTCGTAAACTTGACCACGGTGGACATCAACAAAGACGAAGCGCAACTTCTCGAGAAGGGGCTAAAACACAACTTGATAGACAGTAACAAAGCAAGAAAAACGGAGCAAGCGATAGTAGATGCAGAGGTCGGAATATCGCTCCTCCCGTACGAAGAGCAGGAACACGCCAGACATATGTGCAGGGAAATTATTACCAAGGACTTAAGAACCGAAAACCTGCAGAACGCGAATAAGGAGGAAAAGGTGCTTAAAGAGCTAAAGCGAAAGCTCAAGAGAAATAACGTTGTGACTACAAAGGCGGACAAAGGAAACACGACAGTACTTATGGACAAGGACGATTACATAGCAAAGACCGAAAGACTGATCAGGGATATGAAATGCCGCGTAATTTGCGAGGACCCCACCGAAAAATACCAGGCGGAAATCAAAAGGGCTATAAAAAACACAACGAGTGTAATTGACGACAGGACTGGACTTACTCTGTCACAAATGAATCCATCTCCTCCCCCACTGATAGCGCTACCAAAAATACATAAACCCGATACTCCGATGCGGCCTATCATTAATTTTAAGTCAGCACCGGGGTATAAGCTATCAAAACATTTGAAGAGTATACTGAATGACACACTGGAACTAGAGCACATACACACAATAAAGAATACAACTGAGCTAATAGAAAAACTTGAGACCGTAAAAACTCGCGGAGAACAGCACGATAGTATCCTTTGACATAAAGGACTTGTACCCATCTATTCCGCTTCCGGAGACATTGGATATCGTTAACAAAACGCTACTAGGAAAAACTAAAGATGCGGTCAGGACAGCACAAATTACAAACACCCTCAGAACAACGCTACAACAAAACTATTTCAGGTTTAACAATAAAATATATAGACAAATGAATGGACTGGGAATGGGCAACCCAACCTCATCCGTCCTCATGGAGGCATTCATGCAGAATTTGGAAATGAAGTATATGCAAGAGCTAAAAACCAAGCTGGGGGTAATATTTGACGCAAGGTATGTCGACGACATTATCTGCGTATTAAATAATAACTGTGAAGAACAAGTACTGGAATTTCTAAATAAGCAGCATGAGAGCATAAAATTCACAATGGAAACGGAGAAGGAGGGAAAACTGAACTACTTGGACCTAACGGTTAGAATCAACAAACTCACGAACAAGTTCAACTATGACATCTACAGAAAACCAACAACCACGGACACCATAATCCACTGTACATCGAACCATCCGCAACAACACAAGAATGCAGCATTAAGACATCTAGTGGACAGACTTCAGCGAACGCCTCTCTCTAAGGAATCATACAAGAAAGAGCTCACCACGATATACAGCATAGCAACTAGCAACGGATACGAAAAGACCCTAGTGGACAAACTCCGAAGCAACCATTTGGTGCAGAGAAGGGAAACCGAAGGGGAAAAGGCCAAAATTTGGACAGTTATGACATACACTGGAAACACCACATACAAGTTGGCCAACTTTTTCAAGAAACACAACATCAGCACAGCATTCAGAACATCGAACAACTTGGGACAAAAACTAGCAACTAACACCAACTCAGCGGAGCCGTTCAGCGAACATGGGGTATACAAACTTACTTGCGAATGCCAGCACAGCTACATAGGACAAACAGGACGGAAAATAAGTACACGATTTCGGGAACATATCAGGGACTACAACCGAAAGACACGGAAACCCTCCATCACACCAGAATCGAACTTTGCTAACCACATGTATGAAAACAAATGCACCCCGGCTAAAATCAAAAGCACAGCCAAAACACTTCACGTGCAAACAAAAGGGCGACGCTTAAATGTGCTTGAGAACATGGAAATATACAAACTAAAGACATTTGACGGAAGAATAATAAACGAACAAACTAGCACCAATTCTGATGCAATATTCGAACCTCTAAAACTAGTCTACAAAAAACAAAACAACGCAGCAGGTACAATAACCAGACAAGTAACGATAAACGAGCGAACACACAAAACAAACCAAAGGACAAAAATTACCGACTTCTATTCAAGCACAAGATTAACATTACCTGACCCACAAACTAGTTAACGAGTTGCCGCTCGAGAACATTCAGCATTACCTGACATTACATAGCGTTCAGCAGTGCCTGACAAACAAACTAAGACGAGTTTCAAAACAACCCTATTGCAGCTTGCCGCTCGGGAACATTCGTGAAACACGAACCTAACGCACGAACTATATACACGCATACTAACTTTACCTACAGCATTCAAACTATAAATACTGGACAACGGATAGACACAGATCAGAACGAAAACTTACACTGAAGATGGCGGATCGCCGAAACCGGTTTGTAAACAAACAAAAATTGACAAGGGATGACGGAAAATCGTTCCAATATAAATTTAAGACAGAAACCTTACTCACGGCTGTTCAGAATCTTTAGCAAATTACTTACCTTTCCAATTTGATTCTTGTTCGCGAAATAAACATATGGCATTAGGAATGTTACTCGACAAAGTTAACTGATTTAGATTTATATTGGAACGATTTTCCGTCATCCCTTGTCAATTTTTGTTTGTTTACAAACCGGTTTCGGCGATCCGCCATCTTCAGTGTAAGTTTTCGTTCTGATCTGTGTCTATCCGTTGTCCAGTATTTATATTTTGAATGCTGTAGGTAAAGTTAGTATGCGTGTATATAGTTCGTGCGTTAGGTTCGTGTTTCACGAATGTTCCCGAGCGGCAAGCTGCAATAGGGTTGTTTTGAAACTCGTCTATTAGTTTGTTTGTCAGGCACTGCTGAACGCTATGTAATGTCAGGTAATGCTGAATGTTCTCGAGCGGCAACTCGGTAACTAGTTTGTGGGTCAGGTAACTGATTTAGGTATTTGTTATCGGTTAGGGAAACTGAGTTGCCCCATGGTACACAATGAAACTAATATAATATTTTCGACATCGTTTATAAAAGAAAAGCCAAAAAAGGGCTAAACATAACAAAAGGACTAGAAAAAGAGCTAGGAGCTAAAACCGAGTTTTGGAGCTAAACGCAAAAAAAAAAAAGCGCTAGATCTAGCTCTAAAAGCACCAAAATGGCAACGCTGGGGCTGAACACCTTTCCGCATTGGCGGCCTTCAGCCGCGCTTAAAAAAAACCCTCGTGTACTCCATGCCAACTCCGAGTGGTTGCCTGAACCGTCGCAACGTTCCAGGGTACGCACACTTTTTCACTTTTTTGGCTCAGCCTAATGTGCCATTACAACAACCATATGAAAATGACAGAAAATTGTGAACTTTAACCGCAAATATCTCGCAAACTTCTAAAAAGATCAGATTTCCCCCTCCAGATTATTGTTGCGGAGGTCAAGACTGGTCTTTTGATACCTCTCTAGAGATTTTTGGACGTGTATTAACACTTGACGTTCGGTGGAAAGTTTTACCTAAAACTTTTACATACGAGTTTTACTTAAATTTTAAGAATTTCAATAAAAAATCGCTGAAATTAATCGTAAATTGTTTGCAAAATAAAAAACAAACATTTATCCGCCAACAAAATTCCAACGTAGAAAAACGAAGCTACGATCGAAGTGCAGAATTAGCAGAATTGGATGTTGAACTTAGCGGAATTGAAACTCAGAATGCCAAAGATGCCAAACGGAGAAATTTTCGATCCAAGTCGAAATGCAGAATAGGGGCTATTGATGAAACCCAAAAAATTGGAAGCTCTATCCCTATCGTATCACAACCTCATACCAGGTTTTTGGCCTATAGGTCTGGTTTTTTTATTTGAGTTTAAAATTTTTAACCCTATGTATAGGGGTTAAGTGAGGAAAACTTGATTTTTAAAATTTTTTAAAAAATTTCCATTGAAAATAGTATTTTAATAGTTTTTAAGTAGAAATAGTAGCAATTGCTTACGAAATGTTTATTGAAGTAATGTTTTTAGGGTCCAAAAACTCATTTTCTTGTAACAATTTTTATGAAAAAAGAGATGAAATAATAGTATAATAATAAGTAATGTTTTATCCTGTTTTATTTTAGAAGTGATCGTTGATGACAATAAATCGAAGATTACACAGTTTAAAAAAAGAAGACAGTTCGGTCTTGATAAAAAAGTATAAATGTAAAAAGTTTTGTAGTAAAAATAAAGCTTAAAACTATGATTTTAATGTGAAGACGGTAAGTTTAACTCATCAGTTCTCGTTATAATGAAAAAAGTATGATACGTTTTGTAAGCCAGAAGTTGAAATTTTTGGAAATTTCATACGGTTTTCCGGTTTCGATGTAATTTTTTTGCCACTAATTAACAATGAATGAACCTCTTTGGACATGTGTCATCGAGAGGTATTCACTACAAAATTATAGCAGTTTTTATTTTTTGAAAATGACGCCGAAACCGGAACACCGGATGAATTTTCCAAAAATTTCAACTTCTGGCTTAAAAAACATATCATACTTTTTTCAAATGAATATAACACTATATATATTTCGAAAGTGTCAACAATTCTCTACACAAAACCGTTGAGAATTTTGAAATCGGTTACAAATTGTTTTTTAATACATTTTTTTTTTAAGAAGAAACTGAAAATCGGTTTTTTTGGCCTTAAGCTAGGTACTAACATCGAGTTTCACGTGAAACAGCTGTCAAAATCCATACAAAATATCTTGTCGTGAAGTAGCCGTGAAATTTCGCTTGTATTTCACGGCAAAGTAGTACTCAGTTCACGGCGTGTAAATGCAGCGCAACATGACATTAGCAACATTTTTTCACGACTTTTTAAATTGACAATGTCATTTAAAATTGAGGGAAAAGTGACATTTCTTGAAATTTCTATGAATTTCTATTCTTTTGACACTCAAAGTTGCTAGCATTTTGACGTTTCTTCTCATTGTTGCTAGCAACATTTCACGGCAAGGAAAATGCATGTTGCTGGCGGAATTTCACGGCTGTGAACTAAGTACTTGGCTTTAAAACCAGATTTTGGGGGTGTTAAAAACTTTTTAAGGGGCGTTTCGTGTATAACTCGACCAGGTGAACAATCTCGGCTAGGTCGCTTCAAAAGTGTATTTAATTTTTTTTTTTTTTTGTAGCAGTGTGTTATCTTTGATTTATGTCAATTTCGTCAAACATAATTATTATTTTTATTTTTAAAACAGGAACGGTAATCATTATGAGTTAAATAATAAAAATCAGCATTTAATTATTATTGGTTGATAAATATTGTTTTGATTGAGGAATAATTATTATTTGTAGAGTTTTATCTTTTCGATTGGCGGTAATTGTTAAACTTTGATTTAAATTATTTAAATCATGAATAATAATTATATCTCGATTTAAATATTTTTGATCGCGGATAATTATCTATTTTATCTACTTTGAATCCATTTTACTCAATCATAATAATTATCTCTTGATTTTTATTATTTTCCTCAGCCGTAATCATTATCCATGATTTTTATAATATTTTCTTTAATCATAATCATTATCGTCGATTTTTATCTTTTTTCTTCAAGAATAATCATTACCGTTGATTTGTATCAATTTTCCTCAATTGTCCTCAATCATAATTATTATTTTTGATTTTTAAAATTTCGCTCACGCATAATAATTAACTTGTGATTTTTATTTTTTTTACTCAGAAATAATAATTATAAGTTGATATTTATTTGTATTGCTCATGATAAAACTCAAAACGTCATATCTCCTGAGCTATGAGGAATTTCGGCTCGAAAACTTAAAAATATGTACCCCTTTCCTTGAAGTGTGTAATTCTATCCATAAATCATTGAAAAATTGTTCATTAATCGGGGAAAATGGGTGTGAAAATATGCATGTATTATGCTTTCTCATAAGACCTGAAATGCACAAGAGTTAGCAACAAATTAGACTTTGCGGTTTATCGCAAACCCACCTCAACCGATCGTTTAATCACATTTGATTCTTTCTGCCCATATCAACAAAAAATTGCATCATTCCATTCGCTTGTTTACCGCCTTGTCAGTTTGCCTCTGTCCATCTCCAACTATAAAATTGAATATGAGAAAATCCTACACCTGGCATATTTAAATGGGTTCGAGAAAAAACTAATCGACAAACTCATAAAAAGACACTCAAATTCAAATTATAAAAATAATCTGACGACCCTTTTCACACAGAATAAAGAAATTAAAACAAACACCTTAATACGCATCCCCATCACATACCTCCCGCGAATCACAAATAGTCTTGCAAATTGTTTTGAGGAAAACGATATGAAAATTGTCTACACTAACAACAACAAATTAAAAAATATTCTCGGCTCCACCAAAGACAGTACACCCACGTTGGAGCGAAGCGGCATTTACGAAATCAGCTGCTCATCTTGCGATGCAAAATACATAGGCCAAACACGAAGACAAATTTCTGTTCGCTTTAAAGAGCATGAAAAGCATTGCAACAACGAAGAAGTGCATAGATCCGCAGTAGCAGCGCATATGCACAAGACTGACGATAGTCCAATACAGCACAGCATTGCCACCGTAGCAGAGAACTTGCGCTTAATTAAAGCTGTTCACAACAACAAAAAATTAGATGCTTTTGAATCCCTTTATATATTTAAAACTAAGAATGCCATGTATTCTGACAACGGGAATATAAATTCTCCTCTCTTTTCTTTGATTTAAAAAATTTTGTTGTAATGACCAAATGTTATTGTTTATACCTCTTTGTTTATTTACTAAAACCTTTTTGTTTAGTAGCGCGTCGCTGATGATGGACAGCAAGTCTGCCCGAAATGCATACGGTTGTGTAAAATAAAATATATAAGTATGTTTAATATCACCAAACATTAAGGTGTTTTATTTTCACAAAAATTTTTTGTAGTCCATAAAGGAACTTTTTGTTTAAAAACTTTTGTATAAATTAGACTACAAACAAAGGTTCGTCTATTTGATAAAATAATATTGTCTATATAGTGTATGATGGAAGGCACATTTAAAATTCGACCGTCTCACATTTTGATGAAAATTTGCATAAGGGTACATTTTACCTATTCCGACACAGCCTCACTTTTAGAAAACTTTTTGTAACAATTGTGGGAGTGTCAAATTGCTGAAATATTTGAAAATTGGGGGTAATGGCTTTTTTCAAGCTGTGATTATGGGTCGATTGATTTCATAGGTTTTTGTACCATTAGAAATGTATTTAAATCAGCCTACGAAAACATACACGGTACATTTTTTGTATAACACGGAAAATATTTTTAGTTAAAAATAAAATTTGAATCTGCATTTACTTAAGAAATTAAAAAAAACATTCCATTTTAGTTTTTAGATGTGTATGTCGACCCATCACGTAGTAATCACAGCTTGAAAAACCCATTACCGCCATATTTAAAATATTTCAGCAATTTGACACGCCCACAACTGTTAGAAAAAACTATTTCTAAAAATGAGGCTGTAAGGTAGGTAAAATGTACCCTTATGCAAATTTTCATCAACATTTGAGACGGTCGAATTTTAAATGTGCCTTCTATCTTATGAGAAAGAATACAATTTTTCAATAATTTATGGATAGAATTAAACACTTCAAGGAAAGGGGTACATATTTTTAAGTTTTCGAGCCGAAATTCCTCATAGTTCAGGAGATATGACGTTTTGAGTTTTATCATGAGCAATACAAATAAAAATCAAGCTATAATTATTATTTCTGAGTAAAAAAAAGAAAAATTTTAAGACAATTATAATGCGTGATCGAAAATTTTAAAAATCAAAAATAATAATTATGTTAGTGGAAAATTGATAAAAATCAAAGGTAATGATTATCCTTGAAGAAAAATGATAAAAATCTACTATCTATAATGATTATGATTGAAAAAAATTTTATAAAAGTCATTGATATGATTACGGCTGAGGAAAAAAATAAAAATCAAATCAATCATTCAAATCAATTATAATAATTATCCGGGATCAAAAATATTTAAATCGAGATATAATTATTATTCATGATTTAAATAATTTAAATCAAAGTTTAATAATTAAATTAAGATCAAAAAATGTTACTCAAATTTTTATGATTATCTTTGATCAATATGGATAAAACTCAAAAAATAAAAATCATTGCAGATTCACACAGTTTATAGCATAACAAATGCAATGGTGTCTTTAGAATTGTTTTGCAATGTTTAGAACATTGTGATTTTTTTGGTCCAAATAATGAAGAATAATCATTATTTTCCGTCCCTGCTTTAAAATTTTCGACCACACAGAATAATTATCTTGTGATTTTAATTTTGTTACTCAGGAATATAGCTTGATTTTTATTTGTATTTATTTATTTTTTCGAAAAGCCAAAAAATAAAAGGTTTATTACTGACTAAAACACTAAACTTAAGTTAATTGCAATAATGAATTAAGTGAATTTTGAAAAATAGATTTAGAGGAAGAAATATCAAGCGAAATAGAATTACAGATCTCGTTAAGCTCCCGAAGAGACCTTGCTAATGGAGCATTCCTCGCGTAATTGGTAGACGCATGTTTGATAAAAAATGGATAGTGAAAACGTAGGGACCTGGAGGGAATCAGAAAATTGATCGAGATCAGCAAAGAGGCGCAATCAACGCCACCACTGATCAACCCAAAAATGAAAGACAGGGAAAGCGTTGTTCTTCTGAACTCAAAAGACTTAAGGTTAATTAAGAGAAGACGTGAGTTATAGGAAGGGATTGGGTCAGAGAAATGTAGGGACCTAAGGCAGAATCTGAGGAAAACCTTCTGTACTCGTGCAATCCTGTCAATAGCAAATTTATGATAAGGTCTCCAAATAAAAGCTGCATACTCAAGTTTGGCCCGAACAAACGAGGATTACAGCAATTTCAAGGTATACGGATCCGAGAAGTTAATGCTATTACGCCTGAGGAAGCCTAGCAGCATGCGCACCTGAGATTATATAATTAATATGGTTACAGAACGAGAACTGGGAGTCAAAGATAACACCTACATAGGTCCTTAATCTCATCTAATGACTGGAGAGGGGTCCCCGAGATGCTATATGCCGTTGGTATTAAGTTTCGAGTTTTGGAAAACGTAACGTGTGAGCACTTGTTTAGGTTTAGAAATAAATGAGAATCATGACACCAGGCAGCTCTCTATTCAAGTCCTCCTGGAGAAGCTGTGCGTCTTCAAAATTTTTAACTATAGAGAAAACTTTTAGGTCATCAGCATACAGCAGGAATTTTGATGTCAGGAAGCAGCCACCAATATCGTTTATAAACAGAATAAAGAGAAGAGGACCTAAGATACTTCCTTGAGGTACGCCTGAAGTGGCCGTGAATATATCAGAGGCTACACTACTCAACTAACACCATGCAAATTCTATTGGATAAATAGGACAGCAGCCAACTAAGGAATACTGAGTGAAATCCCACCAGAGAGAGTTTTTTAATCAGCATACTGTGCGATACCTTGTCGAAGGCCTTGGAAAAGTCAGTATAAATACAGTCTACTTGATGGCCAGATGAGAATGAATCAATGCAGTAATCACTGAACATAGCTAGATTAGTGACCGTAGACCGCCCTGCAACAAAGCCGTGCTGGTACGGTAATATCAAACTTTTGACGGCAAAATACATTTTATCCTTTACAATCCCTTCAAAGAGTTTAGATACGATAGATAGCTTAGATATAGGCCTATAGTTGGTTACATCATTTTTCTTGCCATTTCTTCGAAGCAACTACGTCAAGTTCAGTGTTAGGGCTCACACCGAACACTACACAAATACTGTTTTTCCGGGAATTCGGGATACTATTAGGGGCTTGAATCTGCAGAGGACCAGGCTGCGAATTGAACTCTGTTGTGGTGGCAGTCAACCTAGGGGAATTTCGCACACTGGGTAATTGCGTACCCCTCAATCGGTTATTATTATCTCTATTATTTTTAACATTTTTCTGCCGCTTACTACGTATCCGAGTCCACTGTGCGGAGGAATATTCATTGTTTACATTTGGTAGTGTCGCGCTTAACAAACCCACGCTCGATTGGTATGTTAGCTCACTGTCATTGGTCGAGGGTGCAGGAAGGAGTGCACTATCACTATTTTTATCACTCCTAGATGTGCTTTTATAAGTATGTTTACTGACACACGAACAACTGCTCATGATAAAACTCATAACGTCATATCTCCTGAACTATGAGGAATTTCGGATCGAAAACTTAAAAATATGTACCCCTTTCCTCGAAGTGTTTAATTCTATCCATAAATCATTGAAAAATGATAATATGCATTTTTAGAAATTGCATTTTCTAACAATTGTGGGTGTGGCAAATTACCTAAATATTTGAAAATTGGCGGGTATAGCAAGTATTAAGCTGTGATTACCACGGGGTGGGTGGATCGATTTCATAGGATTTTGTACCATTAGAAATATATTTAAATTAGCTTACGAAAACATACACTGTAAACATTTTGTTTACCAAAAACTAAATCAAAAAAAAAAAAGAGGTTGTTAACATACTTAATTTTTTTTTTATTGGGCATGGTTAATGATGCATCATAGGGTTTTGAATAATCTTAATGAAGTTATTCATAAATTGTACAACCCTACATTATAGTGAGTATACTTTATGTTATGCAAGCCACTTTCGAGACTTTCGGTGTGAGCCGCGGGATTTCAGTAGAGTCTAATAATTTATGCTGTCTTCCTTTCTTTAAAAATACAACATATAAGATTTAAACTTGGGAATTAAGTGTTCCAATTCATTAAGTTTGTAAAATATGCCGAAAATAGTAAAAAACAAGTAAGGAAGGGCTGTCGTCGGCTGTGCCGAAGGCTTTATACCTTTCATGAATACGCATAATTTTTTTGAGTGCCTTACTTACAATTGGTACAAACTCGTTAGAACACATATATCGGAACAATCCATTGTATGGGAGCTATATTTATGTCATGTTACTCCGATATGCATGATTTTCATTAAACGCATTACATACATATATAATAAGTACCCAACTTGCAAAATTTTACGTTCCTGGCTTCTTAACAGCAAAATTTATAGCCCAAAACCCATTTATCGAAATTATTGATTATATGGGAGCTATGTATATGTTATGTTGGTCCGCTCTTGCTGGTTTTCACTACATACGTTACATGTATAATATGTACCAAACCTGCACAATTTTACGTTTCTAGCTTTTCAACTGCAAAATTAATAGCCCAAAACCTATTTATCTAATCTATCGATTATATGGGAGCTACATATATGGAAGTTTCTCCGAAATCAGACCCCATTGAGCTTAGAAATAAATTGCATTGTTTCCAGTCCGAAGCCTGATATTTCTGTTCACTCATGTCTACTTTATTGTTGTTTGCCATTTTTTTTATATTTTGATATCGTGGTTATTATATTAAACAACTTTAAAATCGTGATCATAGTCGCATAGTATTTTTTATCAAAGCTTACGATTTTTGACGGATATTTAATTGAGCTACGTGAAATTTTACATATTTTTCTCTACTTGGTCTTCACTTTCAAGATGCTGCGAAGTATAAATCATAGTTATTAATTAAATTTAAGCAAAGTTGGTGTAGCGCCCGTTACAAAAAAAAAAAGGATTTAGTTTTGTGGTAGAAGGATTAGTAACGTTACATGAATAAATTTTTGCATACGTAACAAATAACTGCTAGGGATTATATTGCGAAAGTTTCAAACAAATTTGTTAATCCGTTTTCTCTGTATAAATTTTTTAGTACGTGTCGCGCCCGTTACATTTTTAATCACTTTTTATTTTTTGGCTTACGACCAAGTTTTGTCCGTCCAATAAGAGAAACTCCACAAAATATATGCATATGCGTCATAGTGTTTTGAGTTTCTTCAAGAGAAAAACTTCAACGATATAAAAATTCTCTACCATTCGATGGAAGACATCGCGGCTAAGCAAGTATTTTTAGATCAGAGATAGGCCCACATTGCTCCTATAAACAATTTGCAAGAGAAGCACTTCTTCATTAAGGATGAAAAATCTGGCGGCTGTCTGTTTGCTGTGAAATTTTTCCTGAGAAACTAATTTAAATTTTTAATTAATTAATTTATTTTTTAAAACAATCATATGGATTATTTCTGTAAGGTCTTTTTGCGTTTGCTCCTAATTTTCTGCTCTCATTTTGAACCAATATTAATAAATAAGGTATCGTTTTAAAGGTGTGGGTTACCTCTACATGCGAAATCATTTATTAATTACTGGAGTGCTTTTGTTTAAGCGTATTTTATAAAAATTAATTTGTTTAAATAAACCATTGTGATTGCAAGAAATAATCAATTTGTACTGCAAAGCCATTGGGAATCAGAGACTTTATCTACTGGGTTGTAGATGTCGCTGAGGGTAGTGGTGAAATTCTTTGCGCAAGGCGCGCACGGGTCCATCTAGTAGAATTAATTATGTGATCATGCCTAATGCAATCAGCATAAATATTGAATTAGAATTATGATTTACATATATTTGGCTACTTTAATCAAACCTTATAGCTGACATCAGGAAGGATCGTTTATAAATAACATACCCATGTACTTACTTTTACGTGTTAAATTGTTTTAACATAGTATCGAGCCTGTTCCGCCGAATTGGTGTAAGTGACAAATATCAAATTATACAGGGGGAGGTTGGTTTTAATTATCTCTGTTAATAAGCAAAGAATTTGAACTAAATTTTGTACACGGCCCTACTTGTGCTCTAAGTGCATAACGCAATCAGTTTCAGTAGCTAAAATAAGTCGTAGTTGTGTTTTTTGTTACTTACATCAATTTCACTGGCACACTCATCACCTGCTGCTGAAATGTGATGCAGTGATATAACTCGCAAGGAAATAACGCCCATGGGCCTTATTTCCTTTTTAAATGGGAATATCACCCATCTGCAAAAAGATATAAAGCCCGTGGCACTTATTTCCTTTTTAAAAGAGAAATAACGCCCATAGGATTTTACGCGAGCAACACGAACTGTTGATTAGCATTTTTTTAAATCAAAATATCTTCAATACTATAAAACCGATTTTTAAAATTTGCAGTGTTTGCATTGGATAGGTAACTAAATTACATTTCATTTGAGATATCACTTCTATGGGTGCAAAACCGCGTGTGTGCAAAATTTAAAATTTAATTTTAAAAACAACCCTGAACTACACCATGCGTAGTACACCCTTCTGAGTTGGCGGCCTTCGGCCGAGCTTATTATAAATAACCCTGGGCTACGCCATGCCAACTCCGGGTGGTAGCCCTGTACGGTGGCCCATGGGCGTTATTTCACTGCACCCTGAAATGTTATGTTACTTACATCAAAATAATCATACAGTTTTTCACATATAAACTTTTATTTCATTGAAAGAACGTCACAGTATGGATATTCTTGATGTAAGTAACAATATGCGGCCATGGAAAAATATAAACAAAGCGCATTTACACCAAAATTGTTTCTGCTATAACTTTATAACGTTGAAACATAGAACTATGAAATTTTCGGAGATGGCAGATCAGGAAAAACAGTATTTTGTCCCTTACACCAATTCGGCGGTTAAGGCTCGATATATTTTCCTATTGGCTTGAAATTGAATTATCGTAATGAAAAAATATAATAAATACTTGAGAGATGTAAAAAAAATAGACATGTCGCACCCGTTTCAACGAGGTGTCGCGCCCGTTACACTTTAACATGTTCATAAATCTAAATAGATTAAGAAGTGTATTTTCTTTGAATGCGAAAATAATGGGAAACATTCTAAATTTAAATATGCCAAGGCATTTTTAGTCAAATTAGAACAAAAAATTTACACTGTTTCGTGTGAAAGTGGATTACACGCAATTTATCAGTTTTATAACGTCGCGCCCGTTACGCTCTTCTTTGGCATTTTCTGGTTGCTACTGATTTATTTTTGAAATGTAGTTCATGTGATTTAATTCCTTACTTCTGACAGCATTTTAATCGTGGTGTCGCGCCCGTTACAATTTAAACTCCCATATGCTATGTTGGTCCGATGTGGGTGATTTTCACTACATACGTTACATGTATAATATGTATGTACCACACCTGCAAAATTGTATACTTCTAGCTTTTTATTTGCAAGAGTTATAGACCAAAACCGGTTTATCGGAACAATCGATTGTATGGGAGCTATTCGTTGTATCGGTCCGATCTTGCTGGTTCCGGCAAATGATTAATCCTATGCAAACGGCTGTTTGCAAAATTGCATATCTCTAAAACTGAGGGACTAGTTTGCGTAACAGACGGAAGGAGAGACGGACATAGCTAAATCAACTCAGTTCATTGTCATGATCATTTCGGAAGCTTAATAGTTGGTCTATCTCTTATTCTCATACTTGCAAATATCTGACCAAAGTTATAATACCATTTCATGTTCATGAAAGGTATAAAAATGTATGGACAAATCGTACGTTCGCGACCGGTATTTAAGCCTATATATAAAAATGTACTGAAGATATTTTAACGCGAAATAAACGTAAAGAAAGTCACTTTATGCCACTTCAATATGTTATCAACCGTTTTGAAAAAATTTAATCTATTTCGCTGAATTTTTAATTTTTCCAGTTGTATAAAGAAGTATGTAGCTTCCATTTTGCGTACGTTCGGGACCACTTGTTTATTGCCCCCACAGTGAAAACTAAAAATCGAACAAACCTGCCTCTTGCACCTAAAATTGACCTACCAAAAGGCTATCGAAGAAGCAAACAAAAAAACAGAAACCTATGTATGTTTACTTTGTTTTACTTTTTTGGCCCATAAAAGCGTACAAACGTACTGTTCGCGACCGTGGAAACACCCATATGTTATATTTGCATATATGCATATTGTATAGACCTTCCTAAAAAAATGTTTATTAAAAACCCTAAGTCGTTGAAGGGTGTCACTAGTTAAATATTTTATTTCCAGCTCTAGTAAGGAAATTGCTGTCTTCGGCTGTGACGTAGGCTCTATACCTTTCATGAATACGCATAACCTTTTCAGTGTCCGATCCTTACTTACAATTGGTACAAACTCTTCAAAACTGTTAATTTAAAGATACATAGCCCAAACCACATTTATCGGAGCAATCGGTTGTATGGAAGTTATATGTTATGTTGGTCTGATCCGGGTGATTTTCACTACAAACTTTACGCATATAATATGTACTAAACCGGCATTTTTGCGTTCCTAGCTTCTTAATTGCAAGAGTATCGGTAAAAATCCGTACGACAAATGATTAATCCAATACAATATGGCGCTCGCTTGCAAAATTTCATCGAGATACATATCTCTAAAATTGAGGGATTAGTTTGCCTTCAAATAGTCAGACGGGCATCGCTAAATCAACTCAGCTCATCGTCCTGATTATTTAATGGTGGGCCTATCTCTTATTATTCTTAACATCGCACTGTGAATCGAATAGAACAAGCTAGCTGGACAAAAGTGACCATTGAATTTTAAATAAAAATATATTGTAGATGACAGCTAATAGTCCAAATATCACGAGTAAAAAAAAAAAATTTTACTTAATATTTGCTGATGTGGATGTAATTAGCTGCTAATCTCAGAAAAACGTGTTTTAATTTGCCTAAATTTATAATTCTGAACGTCTCACGGTTTTTCATATAACTTTATTACTGCGTTGTTTTTTCGTGTAATTTAAAATGGATGTGATGGTAAACAGTGAGTACTATTCATATGATATACAGTTTATTATTTAGACCATGTTGTTGTTCTAAAAAACACGCCAAAATTTGAAAATTTATATTTTTTTTTGCAAATTTTTACATTTGTTAGAGAAAAAGTAGTAGTATTCCACCAGCTTCCAGTCTGAAATTTATGTAAATCATAGCCGTGGCTCCGTAGTCTCTAAATGTACTAATTTCGTTCGGCACAAATTGGTCCAACTATTTTTTTTTTCTAGCTTATTCCTTCTCGATTAAAAAAAGGTTGTGCAGACTCTGTTAATAGTTGTTCAGATGTGGAAAGTACTGATAGTGATTAAGACTTATTTACATTTTAATTTATATTACTTATAGCAATAAGGATATCTTCGAAGTATTTTTAGTTTAATGTTAACATAGAATGAGTTATTTTAACGAAAATAAACTTGCATTGTTTTTAACCCTTCTGCTATGTTTGGGTCAATTTGACCCAATTTTAGGAAAAACTTAACGAAACTCATAGGTTTCTTTCATAGATTCATGTTGATTCTTCTTCCACTTGTTTCCTGCATGTTTGCTAACAAATTAAAACCATAATGGTTTTAAACACTACTAAAAATATCTTAAAGTGTTTTTGCTACACTTATTGTGTTACTGGGTCAATTTGACCCACCATGTGATTTAGTATACCCTAATGTATACATTTTTAGGAAACTATTATAAAGAACAGTATTTATGGAAAATTGCATACATTTTTCCTATTTTTCGCATACCATCTTTATCAATTATTGAAAGCTTCATTAGTACTAACAAATCTGCGAACCTCTGTTTTATGCATGAGTGCAAAAAACGCTTTGTATGTCGTAGAAAATTTGCCGCTTCTTCTTCACTGTCATAGAGAAACATACTTCGCAATTAGCAGCTTAGTGTGTAAAAACTGCCAGTAAAACAAATCTTTTCTATATTAAATAATAAATGATTTTAGATGAAAACAAAAATGAAGTTTGGTTAAAAAAATTATAAGCAGCGCTAAGTTTTCATGAGTGGGTCATATTGACCCAAAACACTAAAAGTGCGATTTTTTTCTAACGTAGCAGAAGGGTTAATGAACTAATTTTTGTATTGACAAATCAGACAAAACAAACCATGGCAGAAGTATTTGAAGGTAGTTCCACTTCTTCTTCCCCGTTTGATTAGCCATCTGACAGTAATCGTGTTCCGTATTTCTCGTACTACCAGTTCTTTAAAAAAAAAATCCACTATTTTTCCTATAGTTAAATGAAAAGCAATCGAATCATTTTCTTCGGTATTTGTTTTCCTTAGGAGTCAACTGCTAAAACACGACCAAGAATCCCGCGAGAGGTATCAAAAGACGCGTTTTGACCTCAGTAACTATAATCCGTAAGCAGATTTTTGAATGTTTGTTTTTGTGAAAAGATATTTGCACTTAAAGTTCCCAATTTTCTGTCATTTTCATGTGGACCTTACAATTACGAAAAATAATTGGGATCGCGTAGCTGGTGTTGGGCCGGCTGAGGGTTACTTTTTTAGCGCGCGGAAGCCGAAGGAAAGGTGTTCGGTACATAAAAAACATGGATCGGGCCCCCAAATCATGATTTGACCTGGCTCATTTTTTGGCTTTTTGTTAATAACTTTTCACTGACACAAAAAATTAAAATTTCGATTTCGGATGATTGATACCGAGTCGAAACCGCGTATTTTGACACCTTTCTGGATAATTTTGGACGTGTTTTAGCAGTTGTCTCGTAAATGAAACAAATACCAAATGCCAATTTTTTTTAAATATATATTTTTCCATGCTAAACCGCTGCTCATAATTACCTCAGAAAATTTTGCATTTTAATTACCTATGTTATATATTTCATTTTGCGAATAACTACACATTTTCATATACATAAAAAATACCCAATAAAATTTTGCAAAATTTCCATATTTAATAGCAACTAATAATTCAAATGTGGCAACATCACGCCCTCTCGGCGAACACGGTTAGTGTCAAAAAATTTTGTGTGAAACTACCTTCAAATATTTTTATCATGAAACAAACAAATGGAATAAAAATAATTATTAATTTCAATGTTTGGCTGTAAATATCTTTTTAATGGAGATAAATGAAAAATCGGTTTTTTGTTTCTGGCCCACCCTAGTACGTATGTATATTATCCAACCATATTTTGTCCTTAGACTTCATTTTTACCTAAATGTGTACAATATACTTGGATACAGTCATTTAAGTCCGAAAATCCCATAAAATAATTTTGCCCAGCTAGCCTGTTCTATTCGATTCACTGTGCATCGGACCAAAGTTATAATACTATTTTATGTTTATAAAAGGTATAAAAACAGATATTACCGCTAATTTCCAAATATTTCGGTAATTTGCCACACCCAATACAACGCATAGCTCCCATACAATCGATTGTTCCGATAAATAGGTTTTGGCCTATAACTCTTGCAATTAAAAGGCTAGGAGAGCGAAAGTTTGCAGGTTTAGTACATATTATATCTGTAACCTGTGTAGTGAAAATCACCCAGATCGGACAAACAAAACATATAGTTGCCATATAATCGATAGTTTCGATAAATGGGTTGTGGGGTATAAATTTTGCAGTTAAGAAGCTAGGAACGTAAAATTTTGCAAGGTTGCTACTTATTATAAATGTGATGTGTGTAATGAAAATCATATAGATCGGAGTAACATAACATATAGCTTCCATATAACCGATTGCTCCGATAAATGTGGTTTGGCCATGGAGGACACTTAAAAAAGATATGCGTATTCATGAAAGGTATAAAGCCTTCGGCACAGCCGAAGACAGCCCTTTCCTTACTTGTTTAGGTATCACTTCATTCAAAAAATCGTTTCGCCAATTTTACAAAAGCGACGAACAGACGCAATAGCTTGCCCGAAATTTAATTAAAATACGCTTCTAACGACGTATACTATGTAGGAAAAGGTCAAACTATCGTAGAGTCGAAATTTGGTCGAATTTTTACGATTTTTGAAAAAATTTTGATTTTAAAAATGGTTTTTTTGTACGAACCTGTGAAAATCAGGATAATTTTTGTTTTCTAAAATTAGTGTGCTTAATAGCAAACACTTTTAGCAAAATATTAGGTAGATCCGGCAAAAACTCTATTTTTGGTGATTTTTTTTGTAACTTTCAACAAAATTCAAATTAATTTTTTAAGATTTTTGGCAAATAATATTCATATTATTAACTTAAAAGTAAGAAATCAGAAATGAAGATTGGTGGAACTTTGCCTTTTGTATTGTTTAGTATCTGTTTCGTGTATTAGAGTCCAACAATAGTCGCTCATCATGCCTTCATCCTTGGTATCGTCTTTCAATTTTGGCTAGATCTTGATGTAACCGCTGTTGTTGTTGTTGTTGTTTTAGCAACAAAATCACTCCCCGAAGGTTTTGGGGAGTGTTGTCGAAATAACAGTCCTTGGCCGGATATGAATCCGGTACGCTCCGGTACTCCCTTGCGGTACTGCCCGACTGTCGTGGGAGCGATTTGGTATGACCAGTGCAACCTTCTAGGTCATGTCATCCCTCCTTCCGAAAGGAAAGAGAAGATGGGTAATGAGAGGTGGGAGGCATCATATCCGTAGATGTAGCCGCTCTCCCTGTTCGTCGCTCGTATCACCCAAGTTTTCGGGAAAGAAATCGAGATGGGAATGCAGAAAATGCATCTTTAGAGACATCCGAGTTCCAATCTTTCGATAACTTTCCAACATATCGCCAATAATTTCCTCAAAATTAGGGGATTTGTGATTACCAAGAAAGTGGTGAACGATATTTTGAAAAGATGCCCACGCGGCTGCTTCATCGGGCGTTAAACATTTTGTAAATTCTTTATCAGCCATTAGTGGTGCAGTGAAATAACGCCCAAGGAAATAACGCCCATGGGCGTTATTTCCCACTCAAAAAGGAAATTACGCCCATGGGCCTTATTTCCTTTTTAAAAAGGAAATAAAGCCCATGGGTGTTATCACCTTTTGCTGATGGGTGTTATTTCCTTTTTCGAAGAGAAATAAAGCCCACTGACGTTAAAAACGAATTAAAACAAGCTGATTCAAGAATTAAGTATATGGTTTTCTTTATTTCAATAAATTTTAACATATTTGTTATGTTTTTATAAGGCGGGGTGCAATAGCGCCTTGTGAAATAAGCCCTTTAAGGCCTTATTACACTATTGAAAGTGAAATAAGGCCTTTATTTAAAAAAAGGCTTTATTACACTACGAAAGAGAAATAAAGTCTTGAAGGCCTTAATGCTCTTTCATTTTTTTAATGAAACAATAATATTCTAATTCTTTTTGTATTTTATTGAATAGTTACACACAAATTTCACGTTAACCAAAGTGGGAAACGTGCACGTGGAAGGACATCACCGTGGCGGTAGCCACGGCTATGGCACACACCCGGAGTTGGAATGGCGTAGCCCAGGGTTATTTTTTGAAGCGCGGCCGAAGGCCGCCTACGCGGAAAGGTGTTCTGCACTTAAAAATCGTGGATCGGGCCTCCGTAACTATAATCCGAAGGGGGAAAAGCAATATTTTTTATACAAAAGTTTTTAAACAAAAAGTTCCTTTATGGACTACAAAAAATTTTTTGTGAAAATAAAACACCTTAATGTTTGGTGACATAAAACATATATATTTAATTTTACACAACCGTATGCATTTCGGGCAGACTTGCTGTCCATCATCAGCGACGCGCTACTTTTGTTTCTGTGAAAAGTTATTAGTGAAAAACCGAAAATTGACCCGGGTCAGATCCCCAATTCGGGGCCCCATCCACGTTTTTTATGTGCAGGGCACCATTCCGCGTAGGCGGCCTTCGGCCGCGCTTTAAAAAATAACCCTGGGCTACGCCATTCCAACTCCGGGTGTGTGCCATAGCCGTGGCTACCGCCACGGTGATGTCCTTCCGCGTGCCACGTTTCCCACTCTTTTCTCACAGGGTAATTTGTGAAAAATATGCTAATCAACAGTTCGTGTTGCTCGCGTAAAATCCTATGGGCGTTATTTCTCTTTTAAAAAGGAAATAAGAGCCATGGGCTTTATTTCTTTTTGCAGATGGGCGATATTTCCATTTAAAAAGGAAATAAGGCCCATGGGCGTTATTTCCTTTTTGAATGGGAAATAACGTCCATGGGCGTTATTTCCTTGGGCGTTATTTCACTGCACCGCCATTAGTTTTCTAATATCAGGTCCCACAAATATTCCTTCTTTGATTTTTGCATACGACAATTTAGGAAATAACTTGACTAAGTACTGAAAAGCCGGTCCTTCACGGTTTAATGTTTTGACGAAGTTCTTTATAAAGCCAAGTTTAATGTGAAGAGGTGGCGGGAAAATGTCTGGTGGACTTACAAGTGGTTCAGAGGAGACGCTTTGCTGTCCAGGCTCATATTGAGTACGACTTTGCCATTTTTTCCTCGCATAATGATGTTCAGTTGCGCGGCTATCCCACAAGCATAAGAAACAACAAAATTTTGGTGAATCCAGATTGCATCCCAGTTAAAATGCCCATATCCTGTTGAAATAATATAAAAAATAAGTGTTTTCGATTTAATTGGAATTAATGTTTATACCTTTAGATCACCACATATTTTCCATTTATGATCATTGTATTTGATGAAGCACAGGATCTTCCGCATTGTTTCGTAGCATTCCTTCGTTAGTACTGCATGAGCAATCGGAATAGATGGTTTGTTATTCCCGTTGTGGAGAAGAAGAGCTTTTAGGCTGTATTTGGAACCATCAATGAATAAACCCAATTCGTTTCGATCGTAGGGTGCATTCATTTCATTAAATAAACCATTAATATCGTTACAGAAACTTATGTTGTCTTCTTTTTTGAAGAACGGTCGAAAAGTCTCATTTCTGTTTCTGTATACAGTAACTTGTGTTCGAGAGTCTAGATTTTTCCATTGCTGCAGCTGATGCTAGCAACTCTGCTTTTTGTTTGGACAAACTCAAGTCACGAATCAAATCGCTTAGTTCATCTTGCGAAATTAAATGTGGGCCCTTCCATGACAAAGTCGCTTTCATGGATGGAGTTAAAGTTTCCAGGACGTTTGCACTTATACTTCGATAAACTGGCAATGGATCATTAGCATTACGTGGAACTGGCTTGGATACTGATGATACATCAGGATAATTATATTTTGCTAATTTTTTTGCATTTATACCCGTAACTTTCATCAAACAAAAGTAGCAATCTCATCTTCATGGATTTTAGGTTCTCTCCAGAGAGCTGGCGCTTTTTGTAAGTATGTATGTATGGCAATATTATCTTAAATTCTAGTGGACTGTATAAATTTACTTATTTTAGAGCGGCGTAGTTATGTGTTCATACTTTTATGAACATTCTGCCATTTTTACTTACTTATCAAGCAGTGCCACGATTTAAAAGAAAGAAACTAGAATCAATCTTGAAAAATTGAATGCAGATTCGAATTGAGCATATCAAATATAGTTAAGAATCGCTCTTATCTGCTCAGATCAAAAAGTTGACCTGAATTTGTAAACTTGTGTTACCGCAGTCAACCACCTTGCTATCATTTGCCATTGGCAGGACGGTTTCATTATGTTGAACGGGAAACAAAATAACTCGCTTACACACTAATGTATGTTTTGGATACTTAATTAAAAAATATAAAAACTTATGATCTAACAGGACCTTAATGCCAGACACCTCTATTAAATATGTTACAGTTGTATTTGTAGAGTGCATGTTAGTTACATCTATTATGTCATCGGAATTTAATATCGACGGATTAATAACGCCGACCCTTGCAAGGGCAATAGTGGAAATCAAAGTTTCTATGTCAGAAATCAACATTCTATTCCTAGCAAGCATTGTTTCATATAAATGACTGGTGTCAATATGTTTCGCTTTTACGTTTTTTGTAATAGAGTTCACCGTATCCGTTAACTGATTTATTTTCTCCTGTACTACTGTATTTACTTCAATTTGCCTAATTTCTGAGTCAATTAATTCTCGTTGTCTGAATTTAAAATTTTCGAAATCATCGAAATCGGGTGTCCATGCTATAATTTTTAAAGCCGTTCCTAATAAATTTATGCTCCGAGCCTGTCTGTGGTGAACATCAAATGTTGCCAAAAGAGTTTTAATATGAGTGATATCTGATTCTAATAACATTTTCATATGGGATGCAGGGAAATGCTTTGCCAGTTCTTTTGTTTCTTCGGCTATCTTCATAAACGTCTCGATATTAGTTGTATGCTTCAGAAAGTCGGCATCCTTCCAGACAGTTACAGCCGTCTTGAATTGGTATACAATTGGAATTTGTGTAGTCCGTCAGTTTTGCTGACCCAACCAGAAGTATCTACCATCAGAAAGATCCTGAAAAATTAAAAAGGTTACTAAAGCTATTTTATATTGTCCTTGTGGACCACTCTCCCTGTAATCAAGACTGTGGTCCCCAAGTCCGCCTCAGTCTCTTCCTCCTCATACAAAGGAGCCAACTTATTTCCTAATCTTTTGTTGGATTTCACCAACACTCGTTCTCCAACATCAAACACCCTATTTTGTCTGGAGGGGTTATTCCTCTCAAGCTGTTCGTTTTGAGCTTTCATCAACCTGTCTTTTATTTCCGCTCGCAGCTTCCGCGGCGATGCATAAATTACATCTATTGGATTCTTGTTGGTCACAGAATGGATTGTTCGATTGTATTCAAACGTGGCCAACAGTATAAGCTCGACAGTTTCATCGATTTTCTTTTCCATTTTCAGGCATCTCGAAATCTCTGCGAGTGTACTGTGAAATCTTTCAACCTGACCATTCGAGGTACTGTGAAGCGGAGGCGCATATAAATAGTTTTTGGGGCCGGAAACATATTCAGTAATTGCAGAATCGGGCCCTTCAAATCCACAATAGTGCGAGATGGTATATGTTGCACCACTGCAAACTTAGAAAATTTATCGATGCAGGTAAGAAAGTATTTCTTATCCGTCGAGAAAATGTCGATATGTAACATTTCTCCAGCATAAGATCCTGTTGGAGTCACTCCCAATGCCTGCTTACGAGGGTGCCTTTCATATTTGGCTTTATTGCTGATTTACAATGTGTCACAATATCGTTTGCGAGTTTTGTCATTTTGGGAAAATAATAATCATTTAATATTTGCTTGATGTTTTCCTGTGAAGATTATGCGCTCTATTGTGCTCGGTCACAACAATTTCTCTTTGCTCATTAGGGTCTAGCACGTCAATAACAAATTTTTTTGCATATAAAAATGTTGTGGCCGGAAAGGCCTCTATCAATTTGTGTTGAACTTGGGCAAGAATTGGTAGCCCGCAATGAATTGCATTTACAACATTGAAGCACTCCAAGATACCACCCCTACCCGTTATGTCAAGAATATATCTGGTTTTATTTTCGAACATTATTTGAATCCGTTTCAAAGGGGTTTCGGACTCTTCAATTATGATTTGGTTCCTGTAACAATTCACAGGCTTGTCAGTGGTCTCCATAGTGTAAGTTAAGGACTCCTCACTGTGTATGGTGGCACAATCTGAAGCTACATCTTCTTCTTAAACGTTTATTGGTTGTCGAGACAGGGCATCCGCCACAAAGTTTTCCTTTCCTGGTTTATAATGCAATTTTGCATTATGTTCGTCGATGAAAGCTTTCCATCGCTTTATTTTTGCATTAGTATTTCTGTCCGAAACGGAAAAAGTCAACGGCTGATGGTCTGTAAATACGTTAAGATTTTTTAGATTTAGATTAGATTTTTATTAATTTTTCTTTCAAGATACAAGAGTATATTAGAATGGTAACTTAAAATAAAGACCGTTAAAATAAAATAATATGAAAGAAAAAGTAAGGCATTCTGTAAAAAGTATTAATTCTTTATAAAAATCTGGATATTCCAAGACTACGTCTTCTGATATCAAAATTTCTTTTAGCTTGTTGTAAGCATAAATTTGCTTCAAATTCAGCTCACTTTCTTTCTGTTAAGGGCCTGGCAATTGTAGCAAAATCTCTTATGAAGCATCTATAGTAACTGGCCAGTCCAAGAAATGATCTAATCTCAAACAAAGTGGTTGGCATTCGACAAAATTCATACTTGCCATTATTTACCGCGAATGCAGTTTTTTCTCTATCACTCTCTTTTAGTACTATCTGGTGGAATCCAGACTTAACATCAAGGGTCGTGAAGAAATTTGCCTTTCCCATATTTTACAGTATTACCATTACGTTTGGAATGGGATACTTTCCATCTATTGTTTTTGCATTAATCTTGCGAAAATCTAAGACAAGACGCTTTTTTTATTCCCTTTATCATCTATGCCTTTTTTGTCAACAACCCATACTGGATTGTTTTATGGGGATCTCGATGGTCTAATTATGCCATCGTTTAAAAGCTGTTTTATTTCTCCCCCCATTGGGTATGGATACAACTAGGAGTAGACCGGGTCCTGGCCTAAAGTTCGTATCGTAGCCACGATGCTTGTGTTATATGGTAACTTTTTCTTTGGGTCCGCAAACGCTCCCCTTTGTGCTCTTATCATTTTAATAAATTGTTCCCTTACTCCCTGTGGAATTTCCTCTTTTTGGATTTTTAACACGTTTACATCCAAGCACTCCAAGAACAATATCTTTTCTGAACCCAAATCATATTGAATTAATTTTTCTATTTTGGCATTAACCTTTGTTAATAGGTCAAGTCCTATTATGCCGTCAAAAGCAGACAGGTTCGGCAAAATGAAAAAATCGGTATCGACACCGAAAATATTTATTTTACATTTTTTATTTATTTTGTTAAATCCGTGTATATGGATTTAATCAAAAACGGAGAAGACACCGGTCTGATGCCTTGTAGCTCTTCCCAATTTTTTATATAACTTATATCCTATTTGCTCTACGTATGGTTCTACTGATCCATGGGAGAGCTGATTTTTCTCTAAAAAATTAACTTGTTCTTCTTCATCAATATCTGATATTACAGCCTTTGCTGTATTATCATACTTGTCATCGACTACATAATTTACTCTTTGAAGTTTTGGACCAGTACTCCGGTCAGAATTTGCAGGCCTCTTAGACTGCGGTTGGTACTGTCTAGTATCATGGTATGTATGGTACTGTCGATGGATCAACATCCATAGGAGTCACGTGCTCCTGGTTGTCATTCCTATTTACATTCTCTCTGTATTGTCTACCAGAGAAATGTGGGTTTCTTTGTGGGGGGGGTCGACTTTTTTGTTCTGAACCAGTATCACTAATTCTCTTAAATTTATTGGATTCCTCGGTAGATGCTGCGAAACTTGCAGCGAACACATACCGTTCCCTATTCGCCTCAACTTCTTGTGCCAAAGCGAGTGCGCTTGGCAAATCATTTGGCCGTGACGCAAAAAGAATGTCACACAGAGGTCTCTTCAGACCCGAAATAAACACCCTTAAAGCGTCCTGCAATCACCCCTTCGCGGGTCATAATTGTTTTATTCGTGAGGAGAGTCATTTTCTTCTCCAACTCATCGAAATATTTTAAAACTGACAGATTACCCTGTCGAAGTGTAGAAAGTTCTTGCTCAATTAGATAAGCTGGACGTTTGTCCGCGTAGGTAAAATCTAGTCTTGAGATTATGGCCTCAAAATTAAGAACAGTATTAACAGAGACCAGTACTGCGTCGGCTGATCCCTTTAGTTTGTTTCTAATTATCCCCACAGCTTCGTAGTGTCTGGAACTACCCTGATAGCTTCGAAACATCTCATATGCTTTGTGGGCGGCCTGACGCCACGAAACGTAGGTACTGACTTGACCGTCGAATTCCGGTAAGGACTTTACCAGATCTAGGGGCTCTGCTACGATTATAACAGGTTCGTAAGTCTTTGGCTTCTTTACCATTGACGAATTTGTTATTTGCTCAGTTAGCTGTGTTGATTTTTTCTAGTAATTCGTCTAGTACGTCCTCACTATCGCTCATTAAACCCTTATGTCAACAGACAAGACAAACAGACAAAAAATACACTGTCACAAATTATTATTTTTTTGTATCTGATAAATTCCAATCACTTTAATTTATATCTCTTTTAATTTTTTTCTTCACATGCACTCTACTTACATTATTCTTTATTGCTAATCTGCTTCGTTGACATGTGAGATGTACGAATAGATGATGTGACCTCTTTCCAAAGTTCGTCTCCACCAGTTGGGCGCCAATTAATTAAATTCACAATTATATTTTTACTAGATGAACCCGTGCGCGCCTTGCGCACAGAACTTCACCACTACCCTCAGCGAGATCTGCAACCCAGTAAATAAAGTCTCTGATTCACAATGGCGTTGCTGTAAAAATTGATTATTTTGTGCATTCACAATGGTTTATTTAAACAAATTAATTTTTATAAAATACGCTTAAACAAAAGCACTGCTGTAATTAATATATGGTTTCGCATGTAGAGGTAACCCACACCTTTAAAACGATACCTTACTTATTAATATTGGTTCGAAATGAGCGCAGGAACAAAAAGGAGCAAACACAAAAAGACCTTACAGAAATAATATATCGACAGCCACACTGCAAAACCCTGTATGTTCAAAACCAAAAAGTTTTCAGGAGAGGGAAAAAACTGTAATAATTATAACGTATGTATATGAGCGACGGTTATTTCATTTCACCACTGGAATGAAACGGGAAGTTGTAACCCGATTTTGACTGAATTTTAATGTGCGCAATATCAGGATCTATTGAAAAGGTTCAGAACCTTATTTTTGGAAAAATAGTGACTTACGGGGTTTTGCAGTGTGGCTGTCGATATATAATTTGTATGTAAATATTGTATTTTATTCATATGAATATTTTTACCGAAAGCTTGGCTTAGTCGGTTGAGTGCTTCTTAAGAACTAAACTTACTTACAGCTACCCATCTGTAATTTGTAATTTATTATCTTCATAAGTACAGCAGAACATTGAGTTTTTAAGCGTACAAATATAACAATTAAGTGACATGATGTAACCAAAATAGTTACAATAAAATTATGTTTATGCTATAAACGTATATATGTAGGCAGAAAGTCAACATGACTGAGTTTTGAAAGTTACTCTAAACAAGCTATATAGAATACAGAGATAACCATAGAAGAAATGGTTTATTATAGCCCTAACAGATTTGCAACTGACGTTTTGAAGCATCGAACTGTTTTTGAAGATCTTAATGAAACAGGTAATGAATTCCATACGCTTATCACACTAACAAAGAATAATCTTGAGGCTACCAAAGTTTCATGCTTAGGTATAATGATATTATTGGTACGAGCTGACTGAGCAAATTTCAGTTGCCTATACAGATATTCCGGCTTGCGACTTTTGATCAATTTAAATAAAAATACAACATTTCGAAATTTAAGGTAATTTTCCAAGTTCCCACCTAGAATATTATTTGTAAAAGATGAAATGTGATCAAATTTCTTCTTACAATAAATGAATCTCGCTGCATTGCTTAAAGCTCCCGTAATTTTGTTCTTTGATTTAACATCAAGGTTGCCATAGACTATTTCAAAATAAGAAATGTGAGGAACAATAAGCGATTGCACAAGTCTCAGTTTTGTGTGTTTTGGCAAACAATAACATGTATGCCACAGATTTCTTAATGTTGTAATGCAAATGATTGCTGTAGATTTGACGAATATATTTAATACGAGTATGTAATAAAACACGACTTCACGCTTTTGTTCTCAAATAGGATATCCTCTTTATTCCTGAAGTTGTATTTTTTCCTGTTCAAACCCATAATTGTAACAGATCAAAAGGGTATGTTCAGCAAATATTAATATTATAAGACAGAGTTGTATTTACCCTTACAGCTCGACCATCCTGACATAATGATCGACCCGATCACAAGATAACTTAAAACTAAGTGCCGCCTAAAGGATCTGAAATACCAGTGTTTGAATCATTTGTATTAACGAGCCATTTACGTAATCTGTTAGCTTCCACTACACCGTCGTACGGTATTTGAGTGATTTGACAGTTCTCGATGTCACGTAAAACGTAACGATCATTATTTAATTTTTTATGTATTAGGTAAGGCCCGCGATATTTGGGAATAAGTTTGTTATTTGTTCCCACTGTCGTATCAACATTTTTCATCACTACAAAATCTCCGACCTCGAAACATTCCGCTGGTACACTATGTTTTAGAAAGTATTTCAAATTATACTCCTGAGATTTTTCAATTTGCTGCAAAGCTTTACTTCGAACCTCCACCAGGTCACGAACTTCTAGCTCTTTCTTTTCCTCTAAAAACTTGATGATTGCTGAGTGTTGTTTATTGCATATTCTACATTAACTAACTTACTAGCCCAATCTGCGTGATTGATAGGTTCAGCTTACTTTGACAACATTGCCTTGAGTATTCAGTTTACACGCTCAACCTGCCCATTTGCTTGGGGTGATGCCACTGCCACCTTTATATGTAATACATTATTTTTTCCAACAAAATCAGAGAATGCTTGAGATGTAAAACTTGAACCCCGGTCACTTATTATGCGCCTAGGTCGACTATAGTAGTCAAAATATTTTTGTAAAGCTAAACACACCTCTCTGGTGCTAGTTGTTCCTACAGAATACAATTTGATGTGTTTAGTAAATCCGTCCACGATTACTAACACATGTTTCATCGAAGACCTAACCGAGGGCAAGGGTCCAAAGTGGTCAACATGTATGGTGTCAAAAGGTACCGGCTTCTTCGGTATATTGAATAGATTGCGGCGACTCGAACGCGTTTCCGGGGAATAAACAATACATTTTAAGCAATTTCTAATGAAATCTTTCACTCGTTTCCTCAACTTGGGAAACCAATAGTTTTTCCTCAGTTTTTCTATAGTTTTCTCTATCGCCATGTGACCTATCTTCTCGTGAATGATCCTAACGACATTCGTTTCCATTTCCTTAGGCACATATAACCTCAGTCCTCCCCTCTGATCCTTCCTGAAAACCACCCCATCCCTAAGTTCATAAGATTCAACTGCGCCATTTTCTAAGCGGGATCTCAAAGTCTTAATACTTTCGTCCCTATTCTGTGTCACTTGTAGGTTGAAGTCTATATCTTCTTCTCCCTCTACCTTAACCATGCAGCATCTATTTAGTGCATCAATATGATCCGCAGACCGAACAATTTCATCCCTATTCCGCGTCATTTGGACATTAGAATCTATATCTTCTTGTCCATCCACCTCAATCATGCGGCATCTACTTAGAGCATCAACGTGACCCATAGACGATGTTTAGCTTTATAGTTATAGTTTTCGAATGTAAACACCCACTTAGCAATACGCGGATTAACCTGTTTCTTCAAGAGCGCTTGAGCCAGTGCATTACAATCCGTGACAATGGTGAAAGGTATACCCATTAGCTGTGTCTTAAATCTCTCCAAAGCATACACAATAGCTAAGGTTTCAAGTTCAAAACTATGCAGTTTAGTTTCACTTTCGGAGGCTGTTTTTGAAACATACGACACCGGAAGAAATCTACCATCACTTTCCTTTTGCATTAATATCGCTTCAAAACCTAACTTACTAGCGTCAGTATGCAATTCTGTTTCCTTCAGAGGAGAATAAATAGCCAAAATCGGGGCTGAAATCAAAGATTCTTTCAAAATGTTAAAGGCATTAACACATTCCAATGAAAACAAAAATGGGGTATCCTTCTTAAGAAGTGAAGTGAGTGGTTTGGAAATCCTTGAAAAAGAAGGAACAAATCTTCTGAAAAAAGAAAATAATCCTAAACATCTTTGAACATCCTTAAAAGTTTGAGGTTGCAGAAATTTCTTAATCACGTTTATATGCATTGGATGTAGACGAATTCCCTTCTGATTAACTACATAACCCAGAAATGCAATTTCAAAGTAACCAAAATTACACTTGCTAGTTTTCAATTCTAATCCAGCTTTTCTTAGCCGAAGCAATACTTCCCCTAAAATTTCTATATGAGCTTCAAAAGTATCCGTGGCTATGGTTATGTCATCTATAAACACTACTATTTTTTTAGAATGAATTAGGTCTTTCAGTACCTCACAAATAAATCGCTGGAAGAATGCTGGTGCATTCTTCAAACCGAAAGGCATTCGAGTATATTCATATTGACCGTTAGCAGTAACAAAGGATGTATACTTGATCGAATCTTCGTGCATATGTACTTGGTGGAAACCATTCCTCAAATCGAATGCTGTAAAATACTTCTTTCCTTCAAGATATTCAATGCAGTCTTCAACTAACGGGATAGGGAAATTATCACGGACAGTTTTCTTATTTAAAAACCTATAATCAATACATAATCTGCCCTCACCACTTTTTTTCCTGACCAAAACAGTTGCCGATGCATATGGGGAATTGCCTTTTTTAAAAGGTCATCAATTATTAACTGCACTTCCGATTTTTCTAGATATGATAATCTCCTAGGCGCACAATGGAAGGGGGTATCATCCGTCAAGTTTAACTTCATTTTTAAATTATAAGGTTCCTTTTCCCCATCAGATATAGGACAAAGATAATTTTTGTCAATTAGTTCTTGAAGTATTTCAAACTGCTCTTTACCTAAATCAGGATTTATTTTTATTTCAGTATCAGATAAGTTATTAATGCCCTTTTCATCCCTCTTTACCTGAACGCATAAGTCGGAAGCACTGTCGGAAGTTTCAAAGTTCTTTACTACACCACATATTGTAATCTGAAATTCTTTCTCACCACCCATCAAAAGTTTGGCGGTCGAAGTTTCCACTAGTTCGATACCATTATCTGTTTCGTGTTCATTTCTAATATTTTTTACATCTTGATTCAAACACTGTTCACGGTGGCGTTTAAAAAATTTAGATGCAATTTTCAGGTACCCCGAAGCTATGATTATGAGATTGTTCTGAATAATTATTGAAAACAATTTTTGATAAAATTAAAATATTTCCCTGAGCGGATTTTTTTTTTCCTAGAAAAACCTTTTTGAAATACTAAAAATCAGTGAAATGCCATTTTCAAGTTAATAAGACCATATAATTACTTTATATAAAGGAGTTATGCGTAAATTGCAACTACTAATGGGAAGTCAACCAAGAAATAAATCAAAACAACTTCTTTTTTAAATTTAAATCTATATATTTATGAATATTTCATAAAAAAATTCGTATACAAAATGTTCCAGTTTCAATATGAATTTGTTATAAAAACTGTGGTAAGTATAATATACATACTATTATTATACGTATTAATATAGACTGCATAATGTGTAATATACAATGTACAATTATATATAATAGCTATATAATAATTGTATTATAATTAAACGTGCCTACTGTTATATTCACGTACAGCTTTAAGTAAACGTTCTGCGTAGTTAGAATTTGACTTTTTCACTTTGTATTTTTTCCATAGTTTTTTAAAGTCGGCATGAGAAGATTCTACGGCTTGTTCCGAGTAAAATCCTAAGCCTTTATTTTTTTGTTTACAAAAATCTTCGATGTGAAAAAATACTGCGTGAACTTTTGGAGTTACTCCTATGCCTAAATCTAGATAACTCTCTCTGAATATCATAATCATTTCAAGATATCCTGGTTTCAACTCAATTGAAAAACAGGAATCGACAACATTTAAATGCTTCAAAACATTTCACATATTTCATACAAACAAAATTACTCGTAGATGAGCAAATTTCACGAAGTACATCAACTTTATTTAACAACGTTTTACTTGAATTCCCAGCAAATCCTGCACTTCCATACAGCACTTCTCTACTAACGTTACACTTTTTGGCCCACATTTCACTAAGATTCTCAAATTGTTTGTGCATGTTATCAAACAAAGTATTTACTACTCCAATTAATAAATGTAATTCAGGTGGCGGAATTAAAACACTAATAGTTTTTTCCTTATTTGATGAAATTATAGGTAAATTAGAACAATTTTTAAATTTTTTACAGTCCTCCTTCTTGCCCCCACTTCTCTCCCAAGCTTCAAAATTGTCAATGCAATTACCGATAGTTCTTAAAGTACCTAAAGAATTCATATTGTCTTTATGTGCTGTACACCAAGTGCACGGATATGAGCTACTATGGGACATGAGGCCAACCAATATATTTAATAGTTTCAAGTCCGCTGAAATTGTTCCTTCGAAATCCTTAAGATGTTTTAATTCCGCCACCTGAATTACATTTATTAATTGGAGTAGTAAATACTTTGTTTGATAACATGCACAAACAATTTGAGAATCTTAGTGAAATGTGGGCCAAAAAGTGTAACGTCAGTAGAGAAGTGCTGTATGGAAGTGCAGGATTTGCTGGGAATTCAAGTAAAACGTTGTTAAATAAAGTTGATGTACTTCGTGAAATTTGCTCATCTACGAGTAATTTTGTTTGTATGAAATATGTGAAATGTTTTGAAGCATTTAAAAATGTTGTCGATTCCTGTTTTTCAATTGAGTTGAAACCAGGATATCTTGAAATGATTATGATATTCAGAGAGAGTTATCTAGATTTAGGCATAGGAGTAACTCCAAAAGTTCACGCAGTATTTTTTCACATCGAAGATTTTTGTAAACAAAAAAATAAAGGCTTAGGATTTTACTCGGAACAAGCCGTAGAATCTTCTCATGCCGACTTTAAAAAAATATGGAAAAAATACAAAGTGAAAAAGTCAAATTCTAACTACGCAGAACGTTTACTTAAAGCTGTACGTGAATATAACAGTAGGCACGTTTAATTATAATACAATTATTATATAGCTATTATATATAATTGTACATTGTATATTACACATTATGCAGTCTATATTAATACGTATAATAATAGTATGTATATTATACTTACCACAGTTTTTATAACAAATTCATATTGAAACTGGAACATTTTGTATACGAATTTTTTTATGAAATATTCATAAATATATAGATTTAAATTTAAAAAAGAAGTTGTTTTGATTTATTTCTTGGTTGACTTCCCATTAGTAGTTGCAATTTACGCATAACTCCTTTATATAAAGTAATTATATGGTCTTATTAACTTGAAAATGGCATTTCACTGATTTTTAGTATTTCAAAAAGGTTTTTCTAGGAAAAAAAAAAATCCGCTCAGGGAAATATTTTAATTTTATCAAAAATTGTTTTCAATAATTATTCAGAACAATCTCATAATCATAGCTTCGGGGTACCTGAAAATTGCATCTAAATTTTTTAAACGCCACCGTGTGTTTACAATACTTATCAGATTTCCTTAAGTCAAACAAGTCAAATGCACCATAATTTAAAAAATTAGGATGTTTAATTTAATTTTTCGAATACATGTTATTAACTTTAAGTTTGCAAAGAAATACATTAAATTTTTTCAGAAGGTCACGACCAATCAGCAGCGGCATAGGAAGATCAGAATCCGGAAGTACAGATAGTTCATGTAAAATTTGGTGATTATCCAATTCTAAAATGTAAATAATATTATCATAAACTAGTAAATTTACGTTACCCACCCCAACATAGTTTGACGGCTTTAACCGCTCATTCATCATATCTGGAACACATGACTTTTTAATGAAACTCCTCGGACTACCAGAATCAAATAAAGCAAAACAATTTATTTTTTTAGTGCATTTGCCCTGTCTGTCTTTAAAAGCGACACTTACCCTTTGATATTCATTAATCGCTTCAGCCATACCCGCTTCATCTCCAATGTACATCATTCGGACTGCGTTAGTTGGTGGATCTGCAACCGCGGCAACTAAATCGCGTTTTGGGCACGCTTGATGTAAATGCCCAATCACACCACACTTAAAGCAAGAGCCCACTGGACGCTTTGGTTTCGGGCATTTTGTTTGATAGTGGCCGAACTGCGAACAATTGTAGCATCGAATATTTTCCTTTGCTGGAGGAGCCATAGCTCCTTCCGTAGAAGGTACACGTGGCTTATTGAATTTAGCCATTTCCACAGTTTTGGGTCGCAATTTTTCATATCTCTCTAACTGAAACTTTAATTCCCGAATTGTCGTTGCCTGATATAGCATTGTAGCCAAGCCTGATTTATCGCCAATATTCAAAATAACTGCATCCATTAAATCACGCTCGGGTACATTTGCTTTACTGGAGTTTATTTGCATTTCAAGCAAATACCTCTGTATGGTTTCGTCGCTCCTTGGCTTACGGTTTTTCAGATCCTCGTATACTTCCCACAATGAAGTCGCATGCCCAAATTGCTCGATTAACGAATTCTTTAATGCGTCATAGTCAACCGCAGCTACTGTTCTTGCGAATAGCTTAGCCGAACCTACCAAAAGCCGTCGAACACACAAAAATTTATAGCGCTTGTTTATCTGCAGCATCTCGAAAATGTCTTCAAGGTTTTTTACATCGTGGGCGTCATCGCCGGACAACTTAGTGGCCATGGCATCAATTGCTGAGATATCCAGCGGCGTATTTTGTTGGGTGCTCCCTTGCAGCGTTCTTTTCGTAAGCGAGCAATCTCCTCATCCAAAGGAACTGCTACTGAATGTTTTTCGTTTTTCGATGTGACCCCACCAAATGACGATACAAGAGTATTGTTTGAAACTCCACGTGCACCGTTTGGCAACAAAGTACATGCTGCCATAGAAACTGGAGCAGCGACCCGCTCGGAAACGTCAGTTATCAACAATTCGGAAGATTCAGCATCAGTATTCCCATTTACAGCAGTGGCACCACGGGCCGTTTCGGAAGTTTCAGCAGTGTTATTGGTTTCGGCGACACCAATAGTCTCAGCAACATTAATACTTTCATCGTTATTCCCCATCAGATTAGCCGTAGAATCAGTTTGCGCACCAATCACCCGAGCGCAAAGAGCACGCAATTGCATAATAGTGGCCGTTTCTGGGAATTTTACTCCCGCTTTTGTTAGCGTAGCCACAAGCTCTTCTTTTTTTGCCAATGAATCAGCCATCCGCGGTAAAATCGGTGAAATTCTTTTTGTTTCGACAAATTTCAATTATTAGGGTTGATAATCCCACTTCTAATGGGCTGTAATGCAAATGATTGCTGTAGATTTGACGAATATATTTAATATGTAATAAAACACGACTTCACGCTTTTGTTCTCAAATAGGATATCCTCTTTATTCCTGAAGTTAGCTGTGTTTTTTCCTGTTCAAACCCATAATTGTAACAGATCAAAAGGGTATGTTCAGCAATATTAATATTATAAGACAGAGTTGTATTTACCCTTACAATGTATAGTAAATTTTGAATATGCAATTGTTGATATGATCAGTGCAGGTTAATCTCGAGTTCATTCTAAAGCCGAGGTTGGTAACAACAGAACTAAACTTCAGTTCAGTCCCACCCAACATAATCGGCGATAGACAGTCAAGGTCAAAATATTGTGCGGAGATGGGTAGAACCTGTGTTTTAGAGGCATTTAGGCACAGGCTATTTGCTCTTGCCCAGACTTCGATCCTCGAGAGGATCGAAGTCTTCATTCAGTCGAGCCACAAGGTCTTCTCCTAGTCCGATTGGTCGCGAGTAGTAAATCTGCGCATCATATGCATAAAGGTGAATATTCGTATTTTTGCAGCAGTACACAATGTCGTTCACAAATAGACTGAAGAGTATGGGGCCAAGGGTCGAACCTTGCGGCACACCGGAAGTAATTTTGCTTCGGCATGAAGTGGTATCTGCACATTGCACTTGTTGGTATCTGTTCGATAAATATGCATCCATAAATTTAAGCGATGAGTAGCTAAATCTATAATAATGTTTAAGTTTTGCTAGAAGAATATCATGCTTTGCAGTATCAAAAGCTTATGAGAAATCTAATAAGACAAGAATAGTTAGTAGTTTACTATCATAAGCAGGTCGGATGTCTTCGATAAATTTTACTACGGCCGTAGAGCAACTGTGATTTGATCGAAAACCAGACTGAAATTCACTCAACAAATTATGGCTATTCAAGAGTTTAACTATTTGTAAGGACATGAACTTTTCAAACACTTTAGCTAAAGCAGGTAGGATGCTGATAGGCCTAAAGTCTACAGGAGTCGCTTTTAGCGACAGGAATTATATTTGCAACCTTCCAAAGGTTTGGGAAAGAAGAAGACGTTATGGAAAAATTAAAGATATGAGTAAGAGCTGAAAGAATATGAGGAATAATTAGCTCAATGAAACGTAAACTGATTCCATCTACACCAATAGCATTGGATTTTATCGCAAAAATACATTTTGCAACCTCATCTTCAGTAGCTGGGTCAAAAGAAAATTCGCGAGTGGTTTGGTAAATTAACGAATCAGTTAAACTGAAGGAGTGAGAATTTTCGATTTTACCAGCAGCAATGAAGTAATTGTTAAGCTCATCAGCGTCAATCTTACATGGTGTGGAATTACCAGCACCTACGCCTAGTGACTTCAAATTTTTCCACAACGTTCTTGAGGGCAGCTTCGCACTAAATTATTTTCTAAATAAACTCGTTTGCTGCGCCTTATCTCATACGAGTTCCAGCAATCATCAGTTGGGTTCCTTTTCCAGCATTTATACGCTTTGCTACGATCTCGAATTAGATTTTGAATTATTTTTGTAAACCATGGTTTTATATAGCAATTCACTTTAATAGTACGTATAGGAACAAATTTATCGTATAGGTATTTTACGTGCCTATTGAACTCATCTAATTTGTCGTCAACATTTGAATAGAACCAGCACGAGCTACACATTCATAGTTTAGTTCAGCCATGTCTACGTTCTTGTAGTCTCTAAACGTGAGGTTGCCATTTGTTTTACCCTTGTTAAAATCCAGATTATATGAAAGGAATATAATCTCGTGGTCAGAAACTCCATCTAAGGGGAATTGGTCTATATGCTTGACTTTGTTCATATCACTTACACCGAAGATATCTAACATGCTTGGCTTACAGTGCGGAGCAAAACGTGTCGCAAATTCGTTTACAATATTGCAGCCGCAACTGTTTACTTTATCGATTAACTCCTTGCACTTCACATTATTCAGTAGTACATCGATATTGAAGTCACCACATATGAGAACATTTACATAGCTCAAAGCGAATTCAGATATTTTGGTAAAGACTGGGCTCAGGTCATTGGATTTATTAGACACATATAACTAGACATTTTTGAACACCATCACTGAACTCTACAAACATATTTTCAATAGCATCTTGAGATACTGATTTGTGCAGAACTTTACTTTGAAGGCTAGATTTAAAATATATAGCTATACCACCCCCTCTGTGGCCGGTAGACCTGTCATTTCTTAGAAGCGTGAAGTCACAAAGAGCATACGACATATTGCTTATAGAAGGCTTGAACCATGTCTCTGTTACACAGACCACATCAACATTTACATCTCTGAAAATAGAATTTAAATATCCAGTTTTTCAACAGATAAACTCCGCGCATTAAAGTGACAAATATTAAAGCCAATATTATATTCACACACAAGCTTCATACCCAGCCTAAGTATCACCGCTAGTGTAACTATTGGTACTACATATAAGTCATACTAATCACAGTTTGAGATGTTTAGAAAACGGTCAGTTGCAAATGTAGAATGAAAAAGAAAAGGAAAGACGAAATTAAAAAGTAAGAAGTAAGCACAGCCTGACATTTTCAGGAATGTAAACAAGCGCAAAAATAGATGAAAACATATAATCGCATTTCAATAATATAAAACATATGCTAATCTTAAGTAGCAGCTGCCAATCGATCAACGCTTTCACGATCTAAGATTTTGATTCCTTTACTATCAGCAAACTTTTTCACAAAAATGTATCCCCGAATAGAAAACACACTGGCAAGTTTTTTTTGTTTCTTCAGCTGCATAGCTATTCGCATAAGCTCACGGTTCTTTTCTGTTAAACACTCATGGATATATATCTTTTCTTCTGAGTTGAAACCAATATTATGGAGAGTAAGAGGTTTTCGACCAGATTTAAGAAATGAAACAACTGCCATGAAAAAACGAGAGCGGTCATGAGGCGAGTTTAACTTCACAATTATTGGAGAGGGCTTTCCATTGCTGTTGCTATTTTTCGTCCGCACACGAAACGTTGATTGCAATGGCAATGGCTCCAGGTTCATAGTTGAACACAACTCAGAGAAAATAGATGGTATATTTTCGTCAGTTGCATGCGGGACATTATAAATTATTATGTCTGTTGACACCATTGCATTTTCCACCTCATCCAAATGCGTTCTTAGTTTTTTCATCTCTCCCCTTTGCTCATCATTTTCGCTTGACAGTTCAAGCCTACTAACTCTATCTTCCAAATTTTGCAATGTTTGTTTGTGTGCAACAAGTTCTGAAGAGAATTCATCCATTCTCTTCATCACTCGCTCTTCACTCTCTCTCAGCTTAGTTAGTATGCCAGCTATTGTTATTTCCAGCCTCTTAAGCACACTAACAGTTGATGGGCTACTTACATCTCTTGTTTGCAAGTTTTGTACAGGTGTTCCGCGGGGGGAGGGAGTATTGCGGGCACTCTTTCTAACTGCTGTTATATTTTTGTTCATATCAGAATTAAATTAAGTAGCAATTCCACAAAACACGAAACAAGGTGATGTAGCGATTCAATTTAACAACAAAGTTAGCTGCGGTGATTGCCGAACGTATAGTTAAACAGATAAAATAAATAACTTTAATAAAAACGCGGAAATTACTTTTATAGGCGTGATAGAGTGCAGCGCCACAAAAACACGTTCGCTTACAGTGACATTCGCTTGAGATTGTCCTGCACTTGCCGTCGAGATCGTCGCTGGAAGCGTAGCCGTCTGGAATGTGCTGATTTGTAGCAAACATAGATAAGTAAACAAAAGGGATAGTGACTGTGTTGCAGCTGCATTTTATTGCTGGCCTTGAGCCGAATGTGTTAACTTACCTAGTTATGGGAAACGGGTTTTCATTTTCTCGCTGCACTAAAGGCCCTGGACTCATTCGTCGACAACTCAAAGTCGGTCACTGAATGCCGCAGATCTCTTAACGAGATGTCACAGCACTTCAGTATCAACCTTATATGGGTACCTGGTTACAGGGATATTGAGGCCAATTGCAGAGCGGATGAGCTGGTCAGAAGAGGCACCACCGACCACATCCTTCCTGGAAATGACTCGGTAGGTATACCTATGGCCACTTTCAAGCTCCGTGTAGGCACTCACGGTGTCAGATTGGGGGCGACGACGTACGACTATTGTCGTATTTGTAGATGTGTCGAGGAGGAGAGTGTCCAGCACCTCCTATGCCAATGTCCAGCACTTCGCAGGCGTTGGTTGGCCTTTTTAGGGGAACCGTTTTTGTTAGACCTTTCTGAGGTATCCAGATGTGAGGTCAAGGCGCTAGCTAAATTCATTATTTCCACTAAGTGGTTCGATCCCCCGTTTTACATTCCCACGACAGCCGGTTCTACGTACCGGAATGACTCGGGGTTTCCCCGACCAAGTGCTGTTATTTCGCTACCCCCTCTGCCTAAACCGTAAGTTATCCCCCTCCCAATAATGTCATCCTCCGAGCAGCTCCTTGCATCTGGACTGCTCAAGACTCTCTTGCTCCGGGCTGGTATTGAATCCAACCCGGGACCAAGAGAATGGTTCTGCTATATATGCTGGAAGAAAATCTATGTGAAACGTTCACATTCAGTACAATGCTCTAATTGTAATAGAACGTCGTCGGACTCGCCTCTATCTTCTGGTAACGCGATTCCTTCGACTTCAAGAATGCGCCGTAGTGCGCGACCCAGCCTATTACCACCTAGGCATACGCATCAGTCCCTGACACCCAGCATCAACTCTGCTCCCCCTTCGCATTTCGGTATCCTGCAATTTAATTGCAACGGCCTAACCGGTAAAATTGTTGAAGTAATAAACTTAATGAGGCGATATAACATCAAGATCGCGGCCATTCAGGAGACAAAGCTCGCTGGGAGGTCGTCTCTTCAGACCTGCAACGCGTACAATGTACACCGTTGTGATCGTGCGAGAGGGCTTGGGGTTGGTCTGGCATTCATCACGCATCAATCTGTGCAGTATCGTCTATTTGAGCCTGACATCGACCCGAAGGACACCACCTTAGAACGTCAAGGTATGGTTGTCCGGTCAGGCGATGCCGACCTTGAAATCATAAACATATCCATACCTCCTGTCACCTGCTGTCCCAGGGATTACCACTCAGGGGCGAGAATCGCGTCATCCTTGGTGACTTCAACGCACACCTTACCTGTGGCACTCCAGCTTACAGGCCGATGGTAGGGGGCAGGAGCTGGCTGAACAAATAGATGATTCGACGTTATGCACGGTAAATGGGGATGCCCCCACTAGAGTAGCGGTAAACTGCTCTAGCTCGCCAGACATCACCATAGCCTTATAAACTGCGTTGAATGGCGACCGCTGCTGACGCTTGCTTCAGACCACCTACCCATAGTACTCTCTATCGATCGCCCCACCGACTTTGTCACCGCTGAGAATCGCACGTACACCAACTTCAATAAAGCCGACTGGGAGGGTTTTCTCACCACCACCCTTCTCATGAATATGAGATGCCGAAAATATGAAAATTACCTTTTTGCAGAACACTACTTCATATAGGTAGGGCAAAAATTATACATTATACTAATTCCCATAAACAATTCTTGCTTTCACCGCCTTTCAGTATCTTCAGTAGTTTGGCCACTATGCCAAAAACGTTGAAAAAATTTTTAAAAAGAAAGAAATTTTCATATTATTATTTCATATGTAAAAAAAGTTAGCCCTTCTATGTTGCAGGTAATTTAATTACGAAAATTTTAAGCATACCAGTACAACAATCGGACGTGCCGTTGAGACTGTAGCCCCGTTAACTTCCAAGCGTCTATCCTACAATTTTTGTTCAAACTACTTCATATACATATCGCTCGTTCTATTGTAAGCAGGGTTAACTCAAAATTCTAATTTTTTTAGATAGTACGATACATTTTCATAGCTACCCAAGGTCATTATATTCAACGTTATAAAATAGTCATTGAACTAAAAATGGCGGAAATAGATGTATTTGTATCTGTGCATCACAAATTTTCGTAGCTTATCTGTTTAATGTAAAGTGAATCAATTCGAAAAAAATCTATATTCTCTGGTTTTGTTAGATCAAAAATTGGTTTGATTTCGAGTTGATTCACTCTATTAGAAAATAAAAACGCATTATTTCAAAAAACCCATTTTCTTTTTTGTATGAAACTTTATTATTTAGAAAATTTCCGTATAAAGCTAATTTTTTCTGAATAAAGTGAATTATCTCAGAATGAAAAAAGTTTGGATGGAATTTAGCATCTCCCTCACTTTAATATAAATATTTTGCTTATCAGTATACTAGCTTAGTATTTGTAGTTTGCCGTCATACCTTATAAATTGACGTGGCCCTTCTAGTACCAACTACATTAGTCGTAAAAGTTAACTGTTTGAATAGACAAAACTTTATTTGTGTTTTCCCAAAAAATTAGAATTTGGAGTTAACCCTGTTTACAATGCAAAGAGCGATATGTAGATAGGGCAAATATTATTATTTTTTATTTTTTCGTTTTAAACTGCTGAAATATACATTATACTAATTCCCATAAACAATTCTTGCCTTCACCTCCTTTCAATATCTTCAGTAGTTTGTCCACTATTCCCAAAAACTTTGAAAACATTTTGAAAAGAAGAGGAAATTTTATACAAAATTTCAGATTTATTTTTATTTTTTTATAACGACATGTTGATTAACAATTGAGTAATATTAGCATAAATCACCAATTCAGTAAAAAAAAACAACAACGACAACAACATTAAATACATACATATCTACATCTAAAAAAAGTCAAACTAAGCGATTTTACCGTGGTAGTCTATAGTGAGGGACGTGTGTACTTTTAACTACCCGTTTATAATTTTCTGGGTTTGTCTCCCGTATTATTGTCCAGCAATAATCTCCCATCATTTCTTCATTCCAAAAACCTTGGTAACGCTTTTCAAAAATCATGAGGTCTTGGTGCAACCTTTCACCCTGTTCATCACTTTCAGCACCTACAATGATTAAAAAAAGTTTGAGTAAATCCTGTATAAATTACAACTTAATTATTACTTTTGAGTTTTATTTTTATGATCAAACATAAACTACACTGGTTTACAGCCAAAATGCACCAGAGACGCCATAGTGAAATTCCTATGTAAAATCACCTCCTAATTCAGAAAATCAAGGTTATTTTTCTGGGACTGGGAAGGTTTTCTCACCACCACCCTTCTCATGAATATGAGATGTCGAAAATATGAAAATTTCCTTTTTGCAGAACACTACTTCATATAGTAGGTAGGGCAAAAATTATACATTATACTAATTCCCATAAACAATTCTTGCTTTCACCGCCTTTCAGTATCTTCAGTAGTTTGGCCACTATGCCAAAAACGTTGAAAAAGTTTTTAAAAAGAAAGAAATTTTCATATTATTATTTCATATGTAAAAAAAGTTAGCCCTTCTATGTTGCAGGTAATTTAATTACGAAAATTTTAAGCATACCAGTACAACAATCGGACGTGCCGTTGAGACTGTAGCCCCGTTAACTTCCAAGCGTCTATCCTACAATTTTTGTTCAAACTACTTCATATACATATCGCTCGTTCTATTGTAAGCAGGGTTAACTCAAAATTCTAATTTTTTTAGATAGTACGATACATTTTCATAGCTACCCAAGGTCATTATATTCAACGTTTTAAAATAGTCATTGAACTAAAAATGGCGGAAATAGATGTATTTGTATCTGTGCATCACAAATTTTCGTAGCTTATCTGTTTAATGTAAAGTGAATCAATTCGAAAAAAATCTATATTCTCTGGTTTTGTTAGATCAAAAATTGGTTTGATTTCGAGTTGATTCACTCTATTAGAAAATAAAAACGCATTATTTCAAAAAACCCATTTTCTTTTTTGTATGAAACTTTATTATTTAGAAAATTTCCGTATAAAGCAAATTTTTTCTGAATAAAGTGAATTATCTCAGAATGAAAAAAGTTTGGATGGAATTTAGCATCTCCCTCACTTTAATATAAATATTTTGCTTATCAGTATACTAGCTTAGTATTTGTAGTTTGCCGTCATACCTTATAAATTGACGTGGCCCTTCTAGTACCAACTACATTAGTCGTAAAAGTTAACTGTTTGAATAGACAAAACTTTATTTGTGTTTTCCCAAAAAATTAGAATTTGGAGTTAACCCTGTTTACAATGCAAAGAGCGATATGTAGATAGGGCAAATATTATTATTTTTTATTTTTTCGTTTTAAACTGCTGAAATATACATTATACTAATTCCCATAAACAATTCTTGCCTTCACCTCCTTTCAATATCTTCAGTAGTTTGTCCACTATTCCCAAAAACTTTGAAAACATTTTGAAAAGAAGAGGAAATTTTATACAAAATTTCAGATTTATTTTTATTTTTTTATAACGACATGTTGATTAACAATTGAGTAATATTAGCATAAATCACCAATTCAGTAAAAAAAAACAACAACGACAACAACATTAAATACATACATATCTACATCTAAAAAAAGTCAAACTAAGCGATTTTACCGTGGTAGTCTATAGTGAGGGACGTGGGTACTTTTAACTACCCGTTTATAATTTTCTGGGTTTGTCTCCCGTATTATTGTCCAGCAATAATCTCCCATCATTTCTTCATTCCAAAAACCTTGGTAACGCTTTTCAAAAATCATGAGGTCTTGGTGCAACCTTTCACCCTGTTCATCACTTTCAGCACCTACAATGATTAAAAAAAGTTTGAGTAAATCCTGTATAAATTACAACTTAATTATTACTTTTGAGTTTTATTTTTATGATCAAACATAAACTACACTGGTTTACAGCCAAAATGCACCAGAGACGCCATAGTGAAATTCCTATGTAAAATCACCTCCTAATTCAGAAAATCAAGGTTATTTTTACTTGAATGGTACCGTTTTTAAGATATTTACGATTTACCGTTATTTCAAAAAACAAAAAAGATGGCTCCACTTAATCGTGTATATCTCAAGAACAAACTGAGCTCTTCCAAAACGGTTTGAAAAATTTGAAAGCTTATAAAATTTACTATAATCAGTACATACATATTGAACAATCGTTACGGATTTTTTTAATTTTTTTTGTAAAAATATAAAAAAAAAATTGTACTTTGCGAGGAAGCGTCTCGAAAACTTTTTGTTTTTTTGCAGATTTTTTTTCCCCCTTCTAAGCTCTGTTTTATTACAAAAAAAACAAGCTATCAGTGAACAAAATCGATGAACTAATACAAAAGTTGCTTTCTGCAAATTCTCTGAACTGGTCATGATTCTATCCTCGTTTTCATAATAATTTGACACACTTTACAACGACATCCATTACATTTCGTAAGCAAAAGGACATTGCACAAAGAGCCTCTTGATGTATTAAATAGTGATTTGCAGCGAAACTATCGGGTATATTCTGACTATCAAGGTTTTGCCGAATTCTGGCGATAAGGCCTGACTTTGACCCGGTCATGGATTTTGCGCCATCTGTGGCTACACAAACTAATTTCCGACCATGATATACCCATGCGCCCAGCGCATTCATTGACATATCTCCACCTCTAGTTGCCTTTGCAATTGGAATAATATCCAAAAGTTTTTTGTTGCATTAAGCTGAGCGTCAACTCCCCGTATAAAAAAAGCTAATTGTGCTATGTCGGCTATGTCTGTACTCTCATCAATTGCCAATGAGATGGCTGTGAATGATTTTATACGGTATTTAGTTGAGATTACTTACTTTCATCCATTTCATAGACTCGTCTGCCTATAATTCAATGGTACAAGCATACATCTTCATACATAGGCAATTCTAAAGGAGATAAAGTTATCATAGCAAAATTCTACCATATCTCGATCTGAAAACGGGCGATTCGTTATCTAACTAGCTTTAACGCAATTTGGAATCCTACACCATCATCTTCGCTTTGCTAAGAAAATTTAAACAATTCTAAGCTTTTAGGCCTCATACAAATTCATTTCACATATTTTACCACTATTGCATCCGACAACTCGTTTTCAGTTAAAGAGGCATACAAATGTATCATCTTCTTCTTCACATCGTTAGTATTCACTCTGATGCAGCTCATAATGTCGCTTTATATAAAATATCTCGCAAACAACACGTTTTTCACATACTAGACATTGTGATTCTCCGTCTACGAATCTGCATAAAAAGGCAACATTCCACTCCGGATTAAAATCAAATAATTTTCTTTTACTTGTTACATCACGATAATTCTTTAAAATAGCAAATTATTCTCATATCACTTGTCTAAAATAACACTGTGCACATCGCTTTGACGTTTACCGTTTTGAGTTTTTAAATACAATTTTTACCACATTCACTGCACTATCACTAATAAAATGCACATAATATAATTGCAGTTTTTTGCGACAATGACATTTTACTTATTCGGCCAAAAAACAACGCTTATAATCGAGGAAATCACAAGAAAACAGATTTTTTTATGAAACGTCAACACTTCTGAGTAAGAGTTGCCGCACCCATTGAATGCGAAAATAAATTTTGAGCATTGTTGATATTGTTATTGTAGTTTTCTTACAAACTTTGTATTCCTTATTTGCGCATATAAGTAAATAAACTTGGGAAATATGAAAACCAATCTAGACATTACAACTAAATTTAGTGTATTCAATAATGTTGCAATGTATGTTAGACAGGAAATTGGCCACGTCTGTTTATATCAAAGCTTCATTTTTATAAAAGGCACTCATAATGAGCAATATCTTTAATATTCAACATAGTGCCTCCGCAAATTCTTTTGAGAGTAGTACACAATTAAATAAAATTCACTTTAAAATTATTATATATATTTATCATGTGTGCATTTAAAACACTACTTTTAAAACTATTTATATTTGTAGATCCAAAAAAAAAAGATTTACTGAGCTCACCCATTTGGATCTCGGATGAAATGCAACACTGGCCAAATAAAAATGGGATGACCAAATTCAAAAGTATCGGTGCTTTGTATTCAGAGTTCATAGCGTTATCAGAAAGTGGCGAGCTACACCTGTGGAAATGGGCCGAACCGGAACCGTATAAATCCGAGGTATTTGTACTTATATTTTAAGAAAATCTAACCTGGCAAATGGAATCTAGGATGAAAATCAAAGGTTATTGAACTAGGGTAATGCCCAAAAAGAAACATGAATACATTTTAAATATGTAAAAATTTAGACGAATTCAGTTAATATTGCATTTATATTAAGATATTACAAATGTCGCTACCCGTGACTCAACAAGTCACTGACCTGCAGCACTTGTGGAAAAGGCAAAGAAGATGTAAAGATAAACAAAGCAACGTTGCTTGCTACTTATAGAATCGTTGTCCCACCGTTTGTTAAATACGCTACGCCGATATGGTCGTGCAATCTTTTTTGTAGACCAATAGATTTTGGTGTAACATTGTGAAAGCCAGAATTCACTCAAAAATTTACCTGAATTGTGACGATTTTTTTCGTCAAGGGTGTTGAGTGATTTCTTCCATACAACACATACAGAAAAATTAAGTTTGTATGAAAAACATAAAACATCCTTGGCAAATTTTAAAAAATAAGGGAAAATTATAAGCTACTTCTGACTTGCACATTCTTCTTCTTTCTTCTTTAAATAGCCATCTAACCGCCTGAGCGATTTTGACCGTCCAACATAGCTTGCCAGTCATTTCTTCGTTGCGTCAACAAGCGCCGATTGGAGACCGCGAGAGATCGCAGGTCGGTCTCCACTTGGTCCTTCCATCGGAGTGGTGGTCTTCCTCTACTTCCACCGGAGGGTGCCGATAAGTATACCTTCTGGGCTGGAGCGTCATCGTTCATTCGCACGACGTGGTCTAGCCAGCAAAGCCGCTGTGTTTTAATACGCTGTACTATGTCGACGTCTGCGTAAAGCTCATCATTAAATCTTCTTCGGTACTCGACGTAGCCAACGCGTAGAGGCCCACAAATCTTTCGCAGAACTTTTCTCTCGAATACTCCCAGTGCCGCCTCGTCAGATGTTGTTAGTGTCCACGCCGGGAGCGATGAGTGACTTCGAGAGGGGACTTTACTTTTCAATTGACTACTCTGTCCAAAGTAGCATTTGTTTACAAGAGTAATTCTTCGTTGGATTTCTAGGCTGACATTATTGTTGGAGTTAATGCTGGATCCAAGGTAAACGAAGTCCTTCACTATTTCGAACTGGGTGCGAGGGCGCGAATGCACTGACTCTTGTATTGATGATAGCATGTACTTCGTTTTGCGCTCGTTCACCATCAAACAAATTTTTCCCGCTTCTTTATCTAGTTTGGAGTAGGCAGAAGTACGGCGCGGTTGTTTTGGCGATAATGTCAATGTCGTCAGCATATGCTAACAGTTGCACGCTTTTATAGAATACTAGCTGAGCCCGGCAAACGTTGTTTTGCCTTTGTTTTTTGTTATTGTATACCTAGGATCATTATGAACCTAAGCTCATTGTGAGCCTCTGTTAAAAAGAAAACCATGGAAATAAACACCACTAATTTTCTCAATTCATTGTATTTCTTTAAAAAATAACGGTTATATAAAATGATTTAATTAGCCAATAATACATCCACAGCACATAAAATATTATTTTCTATTACAAATTATTCAATAGCCAATATGGTAAAATAACCACAGCACATAAACTTTTTTAAATTAAAAATTATTCAAAAGCGAAAATATGCTCATTTGATTTACATAATTAATGTTTCAACAGGGAGTGGTTTGGTACGCTGACGGATGTCGTAGCGTATAAAAGTATTTGATAATATGTATATCATTTTGACAAGAAAATTGAGAACTTTTTATTTATTGTAGCATTTGTATCATAAACCTTGGTTAGTATTACCGCGAGGTAAGAAAGCTTTCACTACCCCTCTTCCTCTCAATCAAAATATTTTAACATTTGACAAATTTTTATTTCAAATTTGATTGGGGAAAAAATTTGAATAATTTAAAATTTTAATAATTTTTAATTTAAAAACAAGTTTATGTGCTGTGGTTATATTACCATATTGGCTATTGAATAATTTGTTATAGAAAAAAATAGTTTATGTGCTGTGGATGACAATTTTTTCAAACTCATAAAACTCTAGCTCCAGTAGGGCATTACCCTACAGTCAATTCTACTAGTTTTATACTAGTCAAATACTAGTTTGGCCAACCGGTTCAACTAGTTCGAGTTCTCAAATTTGTCGAGATGGCAATTATGCACTTCTGCATCAGCAATATGCAATTGACATACTAGTTAGCATCTACATCAGTATTATACCAGTTATCGTATGCGCCAGTTTCATACGAGTTACTGTACCAATTCATAATAGGCACAATTTGTACGCCAAAATGGTTCGATTATAAGTGTTAACAGGAGCAGCTGTCACTATCAGACTTTTGTGTAAACGAATATGCCATTCTGAGCCAAGCCGTGATTAGGTTATCATATAATTACGTTTATCATAACCAGACATTGAATAAACCGGCCTCAACATTGTATGAAAAAAGAGCTTTTCCAAAAAAAAAATATTACCCGTGGTCCTCAGTTTAGTGGTAGATTTTACATTTAAATAAATTCAATAACGGAATTTAAATAGTTAAAAATATTGCAAATCCACAAAACATGAAGATAATTTTCATAGGTAAATCTCAAAAATATAATTTGTAATAAAATAGTATTTCGAATTTTAAAATATTTAATTTCATAAATTACACGTTTCACCCATTGTAACCTTCCTTACGTTAGGAGGGATGACCTGACCTAGAAGGTTCAACTAGTCACACAAATTCGCTACCACGACAGACGGGCAGTACCGAAAAGGAATACCAGAGCGTACCGGGTTCATATCCGGCCAATGACTCTTATTCCGACAATACTTTTTCTTGTTATCGTTAACAAAACAGCAACTGTACCTTGTCATATTGGACTGGAGTAACAATCATCATTACATATTGGGAGATCCCCACATTTGGAACAGTTCGCAGGACCAAAGTATGTTATCTTTATTTTTTATCAAATTTCCCTTACATCTGACACCCTTTTCTGAAAAACACTTTAAACGGTACAAGTGGTCCATATTTTGAGTTATAACATGGAAATGGGTTGGTAAATCAAAATTAAATATATTTAGGGGATTCACAAGGTGTCATAAAGTCATATGTCATATAACAATAAAACGCAAATATATAACACTTGTGAGCACACCTTCATAAATCTGAGTGATATTTTCCATTTTGATCAGCTGATCGCCCGAAAACATTAAAAATGCCAAGAGAATCTGAATTTCGCAGCTACAAAATAATGCAGCCAAAGTGTCAGTAAATAAGAATTACCTGCAAATACACACATATTTATATTTTTACATATTACATATTTATACTTTTACTAGCAAACCCGGCAGACGTTGTCCTGCCCAAACACTAACTTGTTTGCATTTAAAATATGTCATTCGCCCTCCTAATTTCAGCTCCGTCCATCCTCTTCATATGCTTTTGTCTTTTCATATTGCTTTTTAATTGTCATCCATATACCTATCCCTTTCTCAATCCCAATCCCAAAAGGATTTAAAATGACTCCATTTTAAAAATCTCATCAAGACCTTTCATTTTAGACCCATTTTTTCACAAAAACCTTCTAGCTCCAATTTTGGGACATCTCCAAAACCTTTCCAAATGCCTTTATTTTTTTAGCGTATAACCATCTCGAGCGGATACAAAATTTACCTTCCATATTTAGTTATGTGTATTAGGTCCAGCCGTTCTCAAAATAGATGTTTCCATAAATGAAGCAAAGTCCAAATGAAACCTGTGGTCTTCCCCTTTCGATTGATATCAATTTTGTGCGAATATTCCAAAGTTTACCCGAAACCAAATTTTGACCGATAAGACTGTTATCGATAAATATAACGAAATGAACCAAAGTCCAAATGAAAGCTGTGGTCTTCCCCTTTGGACTGATACCAATTTTGTGCGAATATTCCAAAGTTTACCCGAAACCACATTTTGACCGATAACTCTGTTATCGATAAATATATCGAAATGAACCAAAGTCCAAATGAAAGCTGTGGTCTTCCACTTTCGATTGATACCAATTTTGTGCGAATATTCCAAAGCTTACCCAAATCACATTTTGACCGATCACTCTGTTATCGATAAATATATCGAAATGAACCAAAGTCCAAATGAAAGCTGTGGTCTTCCCCTTTCGATTGATACCAAATTTGTGCGAATGTTCCAAAGTTTACCCGAAACCAAATTTTGACCGATAACTCTGTTATCGATGAATATATCGAAATGAACCAAAGTCCAAATGAAAGCTGTGGTCTTCCCCTTTCGATTGATACCAATTTTGTGCGAATATTCCAAAGTTTACCCGAAACCACATTTTGACCGATAAGACTGTTATCGATAAATATATCGAAATGAACCAAAGTCCAAATGAAAGCTGTGGTTTACCCGAAACCACATTTTGACCGATAACTCTGTTATCGGTAAATTTATCGAAATTGCATGATGCCTGTTACCTATTCTACACTCCTAAGGACCTGTCTGCAAAATTTCGTAATGATCGGGCCATTTGTTTAGACGATAAAGAACCACAAACAACCCCAGTCACTCACAAACTTACGTTTTTATATATTAGTAAGATTTATTTGAAATTTTTCTCTTACTACACGGCTAAAAATTTGAGCCTAACTTTTAAACCATTCATGGGCTTACACAATTTTTAAAACTTTTTGGTAATATATTCCAAAAATTTCAATTACCTACAAAAATTCTCAATTTTTTGGGGTTTAGATTTAAAACTTTACTAGGATAAACAAAAATACAACAAAAGTCGAGTATGCGTACTTTTCTGATGAAATGCATGAGTGCGCCGTAACTCAGTAGGTAGAGCATTGCGCACTGATTTGGGGCACGTCGGTTCGAGTCCTAACATTTTTAAAAAAAAATAAAAAATAGTTAACATTTTCGGTTTAAAATTTAAATAATTTTTATTACGGGGATTTCTATGACACACGGTGAAAATTTAATTCTAAACCAAATTTGGTTTGGTCATACACCCACACCAGGACGTCTGCGTTCAAAAAGTTTTTTTTTTGGAATTTCCAGTAAAATTAACTTCTTTAGACTAATTTCGTTATTTTTGAATGAAAGTATGTGTAAATGCACAATACTGCAACTCAAAATTAAGAACTTTGTGGAAAATTCAAGAAAACTCGAAAAATTTTCATCAAAATTTCTAACTTTTTAATAAAATTTTTTAGATTTTTTTCGAGTATGCGTTTTGTAGCTCGTTCAGTTGTAGTGAACAAAGATACCAATCTTAAGCTCCTAAAAGAATTACTCGATTTTTTGCAATTTTTTTTTCTAGCCGACCAAGAACATTTTCTTCAATATAAAAATATTTCGCTTTACGCTGTTCAAAAGAAATCCAAAAACTCTATATAAAATGGCACTTTAAAACGCTTAAGAAAAATTTCTTGTGTCAGAATCTTTTCTACTGCTAATTCCTGGAAAAAATAAATAGCTGTCGCTTTATTTCTTGAAAAACTGAAGTTTCGGAAAAATAAAAACAAAAAATATAATAAAATAACATTGAAATTCATATAAAAAGCGGCAAATTGCAATTATTCAACATGCAAAACGGAACGTCAATTTTTTTTTGGCTATTCATAACAATTTCATGGTCAAGAAATAATTGAGCGCCTGCTCCTTGTGTATATCGGTCACACATAATTGAAGCGAGTGGGCCGCACATCGCTCGGAATGAATACAATTTGTTAAATTAATTTCCTCAGCTTCATCTTCAAAATCGAACAGGTCAGTGAAATTTTGATTCATAACGCCACTGCTTTTAGCATATTCCTCCCATTATCAGATGTTACACTCTTTAAAAAAATTTCAATATTTTCATGAAAAGGTGTACAAGAGCGTTTAAAAAAAATGTTTACATAGATATATATATATACTCATGAACAATACATATAAATTTCCAAATTTAATCCAGCCGAATATCATGTTCTTCAAGGGTTTGCAATACAGTTGGTTTTATTTTTTCTCCAGTGTGGGTGTGACCTCATTCCAAGAGTTTTTATAACTACTACTAATTTTGAATTTTTTATTTCAATATATTGCAAGTGTATGCCTAAAGGCGAGTAGCAGCAACAATTTTAATCGACACTAATTTTTTTCGCACCAAATTTTTATATCATTTTTAATTTCTAGAGCACGATTACTTACTAAGTCAAGTACATTGTGGGAGTTTATTGGATTCATACTAAGGGCTTTGAATATGGGATCCACTATCTCCCTGAACCCTTCACTGTCCAGTTGTGACAACAGCCGCCCATCTTTACAATTTTATATTATATTATATATACATATATGTATATATTATAGAACTTTTAAAAGACTCTGGGTTTATTGAATAGGAATTTTTAACTTTTTTTTGGAGGTTCTCTATTTTCCAAATTGGCCGAAAAACTGTCCCAAAAACTTGCATGGTTTTTTATTATATGGCGTTTTAAATTCACCCGCTAATTTAATTTTGCATATGTTACACTTTGTCCCAGTGTCCGAAAAGGGATCTGATGATGAGCTTGGAAACTCTGAAACATGTAATCCTATCCATCGCTGTGATTAAACTTTGTAATTTTTCTCCAATTATCAATTTTTCCTGAGGGGCATCTATCCCTCCATGAATCACAAAGGAGTAAGTATATATTTTTTAAATACTTTTGGAGTCGTATATATGTTTTATGAACTACTTTATGGACTTTCAACAGTTTTCAGAAAAATTATGCCGCGAAAGTACAAAAGGAAGGGACTACAGAAAGCCTGCAGGCCGCGTTTGACGAAATGAACAAAAATACCATGGGGATAAACGAAGGACATTAATTCGACGATATGCTGCTAAAAAAACAGCAAAGGCGACACTGGGTATGTATTCAAGATCTTGTAGTACCTACGGGATATAATAAACGTTTATCTAACTATTGGATGCCTCTAGTTTCCTATAGATTTACTAAGTAGTTTTTATTTTAGTGTAAGATTGTATGTAAAATGTATTTTTATAAAAATAATTGTTATTTTTTTCTAAATAAACACGTACCTATAAAATTGAATTTAATATACATATATAACCATGCATGTCAATTCTTGAAAGCAAACGCTTCAATTTAATAAGGTAGGTATGGCTATTGATGTACCTAATACTAGATTTAAGTATCTTCTAATGATAGTAATTAAAAGATTAAAAACCCAACATGTTTCATTTATTATGGTTTTGAGTAGGGGTACAACTACGTTGCGTTCGATTTGTGTTTTTCGCTTACATGCCATAAAGGGCATCTATCCTTCGCAATATTTTCATGGTGGGGCAACTATCCCTAAGGTAAGCATCTATCCCTCAAAAATAAGGTTTCAGGAAAAACTAATTTCTGGAAAAACTGTGTAAGATAGGTAAATCAAAATTTAAATAATTAAAGTTAAAATACTGAACTAGCTATCTTAAAAAAATGTATTCAAATAAAACTAATATTTTCAAATTTAGGCAGCTTTTCCAAAAAGTGGGGCATATATCCTGGTTTTATCCTAAACTCCCACAATGTACTTGACTTAGTAAGTAATCGTGCTCTTGAAATTTTTTTAAACAGTGTAACATCTGATAATGGGAGGAATATGATAAAAGCAGTGGAGTTATGAACCAAAATTTCACTGACCTGTTCGATTTTGAAGATGAAGCTGAGGAAATTAATTTAACAAATTCAGCCTTATTGTGAATTCCATGGGAACAAATCTCCCAAAACTTTTTAATGGGAAACACTAACAATTTCCCACTTTGTTTTTGTTTCCCCATTAAACATTTTTGGGAGATTTGTTCCCATGAAATTTACAATAAGGCTGATTGTATTCATTCCGTGCGATGTGCGGCCCACTCGCTTCAGTTATGTGTGACCGATATACACAAGGAGCAGGCGCAAAACTATCACAGTTGCTCTACATAAGATCAACTTAGCATCTCAACTACCTAGCATGTTAACAGCAGCAAGAGTGATTCGAACTCAAGTCTGTTGAAATTCAAATTAAATGCTTTTCTATATATGAATACAGCGGGCAAAAATCGTAAAAATGAGTGTCTCTCGTTAATGTAGTCACGGTTGCCATGAGCTTAACCAAAAAAATTACCAAGAAGTTAAAAAAAATTACCAAGCAGTACACAACGCAGTCGTATTGAATTATCAGAGAAACTAACAATTAGATTGTACTTATACTTGTCAGGTGATTCTAAAAAGTGACGCTAATTTGCCAACAAAAATTTAAAAAGTTTAAAAGTAAAAGGTTGATGGTGAAAAGAAAATGCTCAAGAAATATTTTCAATTATTTCTTGACCATGAAATTGTTATGAATAGCCAAAAAAATATTAACGTTCCGTTTTGCATGTTGAATAATTGCAATTTGCCGCTTTTTATATGAATGTCAATATTATTTTATTATATTTTTTTGTTTTTATTTTTCCGAAACTTCAGTTTTTCAAGAAATAAAGCGACAACTATTTATTTTTTCCAGAAATTAGCAGTAGAAAAGTAGAAGAGAGTCTGACACATTGAAGAAAATGCTCTTGGTCGGCTAAAAAAAAAATTGCAAAAAATCGAGTAATTCTTCTAGCAGCTTGAGATTGGTATCTTTGTTCACTACAATTGAGCGAGCTACAAAACGCATACTCGAAAAAATCTATAAAATTTTATTAAAAAGTTAGAAATTTTGATGAAAATTTTTTGAGTTTTCATGAATTTTCCACAAAGTTCTAAATTTTGAGTTGCAGTATTTTTATTGTGTATTTACACATACTTTCATTCAAAAATAATGAAATTAGTCTAAAGAAGTTAATTTTACTGGAAATTCCAAAAAAAACCCTTTGAACGCAGACATCCTGGTGTAGGTGTATGACCAAACCAAATTTGGTTTAGAATTAAATCTACGCCGGTTGTCGTAGAAATGCGCGTAATAAAAACTATTTAAATTTTAAACCGAAAATGTTGTTAACAATTTTTTTATTTTTTTTTTTTTTAAATGTTAGGACTCGAACCGACGTGCCCCAAATCAGTGCGCAATGCTCTCCCTACTGAGCTACGGCACACTCATGAGCTTTGTGCAAAAAGTACACATATTCGCTGTGTATACGACTTTTGTTGTATTTTTGTTTATCCCAGTTAAGTTTTAAATCTAAACCGCAAACAATTGAGAATTTTACTAGGTAATTGAAAGTTTTGGAATTTATTACCAAAAAGTTTTAAAAATTGTGTAAACCAATGAATGGTTTAAAATTTAGGCGCAAATTTTTAGCCGTGTAAATAGAGAAAATTTTGAAATAAAGAAAAGTATAAATATGTAATATGTAAAAATATAAATATGTGTGCATTTACAGGTAAATTCTTATTTACTGACACTTTCGACAAACCCCCCCCCCTCGAAATTTTTTTATGGCTACGCGCCTACAATTTGAATACCATAAAGACCAATATAGATGATGTTCGCAAAGTTTGCAAAATTTTACGGACTCATAAATATAGGCAAGTTATGAAAGCATTCATAATATGAGTTTCATATTCTGGCAGACATGAAAGAGTACTAAACTTAAATATCCCACTATAACGTGAGCGTATTAAAAATTTAGAGCACTATATTCACGTCTGACAAATTAAAACATTTGAACTACTAACATTTTATTGTGCAGAACTACGTTAAATACGTGCCAATTGAAATTGCGACAAGATGGAATCCCACTTACCTTATGGCAAAAAATATATTGGAATTAAGGGATTTTGTAGATGGAGTAGAAACGTTATCAATTCTAATTTGGACTGGCTTTATGAGTATGTAGCGGCATTGGAACCGTTTTTGGTAGCTACCAAGGCATATCCAATAGGTAGAAGCAGGAGGAGAAATGCAACCCTGCTATACACTTTGTTGTTGCTTGAAGAAACTTTATTGTCAAATAAAACTGATATTGACAACTCAATTGAATTAAATTTTTATGAAAAATCCATGGCATACCTTGAAAAATCAAATTTTTTCTTCGGCTAAGAATCAACAAATATGTATGTGAAAATACAATTGTTTATAAAATGTAAACAAAGCCAATGTAAACAAACCCAATATAAACAAAGTTTGATAGTTAAGATTCTAGTGTAGAAAAAAAAATTATATCAGCTGTGCGGGTGATTTTACCTATGTTACTATGCCATGGTAGCAACAAAGAAACTACAGGCAGAATAACTACCCCTTTGTGACCTTTTTAAAATTTGGATGGAGCTCAAACAGAATTTAAGGGAACGGGAGCAAACAAGTATCCAAAAGAATTTATATAACGCCCTGTTAAACCGAGAAAGTTTGTTAGTTAGCGACGTCACATTGCTTAGCGCTGTTTATTTAGATCCACGTTTATTTTTATTATTATCTGAATAACAAAAATCGTTGGCAAAAGCAAACTTGAAAGCCACTGCCAAACAAATACTGACAGAAATGCATAATTTGATCATAGGATATTACACTCATTTGTTACTTGTCTAGAATAATGCAGCCTCCACATGCGACAATCGTGAACCCATCTTCCTGAACCACTCAGACACACTGGAACCCATTAATGCCCACCATAACTCAAAACTGAGTACCTGTTTAGATGAAATGGCTCAAAACACAGTACCTGTGGTACCTCATCACGAAGTTACCGACCTTACTAAAATATTTTCCGGAATAGATAATTTTGAAACCCTTTATAGACGCTTGCCAGTAGATATATTCACATATTATCAAAGCATCCTCTTTATATCACCTGAGCTGTTCGAATTAGCTTTAGTGATACTTGGTGTCCCTACCACGCCAGTATCAGTGGAGAGATCATTTTCGTTACTGAATTTCATTTTGGATGAAAGGAGGCACAACTTAAGCGATGAAACAGTTGAAAAATTTTTACTCGTAAAGCTTAACTCATAAGCTCTTGTTCACTTTATTATGTTCAAAAATAAAATATTTGTGTTGCTGAAAGAAAAAAAATCTCAAAATCACTTTTTTGTCGATTTACATAGGTTTTTCTGTTTTACTTTATAAAGTTTTTTATCAGTGAAAAACAAAAAACATAATTTTGGTTAACAGTTATTTTCAATCTCTGCTTTCTCATAGTTGACCGTATAGAAGGCTTTAGCCAGGTAAATAGCTAGTGTTAGTAGCTAGTCCTGTGTTTTGGGCGTTTTTGGTTGAGAACGTCACCTACTTGTGTGGTAACCCAGCAACCATTAAGGTTAGAGGATGATTAGAAAACGACTCGAATTCTAATGTTATTCTCTAAGGTAGAAGGTTAGATAACGATTTGAGAAACTGTCGCAAATTATACCGTTCTCCAAAAAAAGGGCACTTAGTTTTCGATATCGAGAAAAAGGTTAGTTTTCAAATCGAATTCTAACGTGAAATTCTAATTGGTTTCTAATGAGAAATTTTTAACTGAAATGAAATGAAATCCAATCATTCTTGTTCAATTCTATTTCGTTAAATTTATTGTTTTATATACATATGTTTGACATGTTTTATGCTTAAATATCTAATGTAAATAAAGTTCAAAGCTCGTATACCTTAGTTTATAAATACAAATAATCGATAACTGTGACAATAAACGCATCTTCGCTATTCCAATGTTTCTCTAATCGTTCTCTAATCGTCTTCTAGCCTAGTTCTCTAACCTGATTTTCGATAAGAGTTCTAATGTAAAACTGCAATATTTCTCTAATGTTACAGACTGTGCTTACTGTGAATGGTATTCAGCGCGGTGGTAATGATGTGGTTTTTGCGAAATCTATGCTGATGTTCGGCGAGTCGCAAATTTACGGTGTAATAAGGGAGTAAGACAATCTCCAATATTTTCACTACTGGCAAGGGGAGTGATATGGCACGATATGACTCCCCCGACGGCAGCTGGCTTACCAAGCTTTGCCTGTCTCCATCTTTCAGGAATAACAAAGGTGGTCATGGACAGATTGAACACATGAGTTAGGTAGTTTACTCCCTCATCACCGAGATGTTTCAGCACCAGCATGGAAATATCATCGGGCCCCATATATTTGGTGTTTTTAGACCTGGAATAGCCTCCTGAACCCCCATGGTGGAGATGCCAAAGGACGGATCTCTGTTTTTGAGTTTGTGCGCTTCCCAGGGCCGCTGCCTCTGCGGGGAAGTGCGGGCGCACCTCCTTTATTCTGCCTGACGGAATGTATTGGTGGGGGCTGAAGATAAGACCATGCTAAACGCTTTTTTCCCTTCTCATACGTCAGACGGCGAGGAAATAGCAGCGAGGGTTCTCTGTATAAAACTCAGAAAACCAGCCCAATCGGCTTTGTTGAAATTTGTGCGGTTCTCAGCGGTGACAAAGTCGATCGATTGAGACAAATAAGCATAGGCCTGCGCGGACTATGGTAAGATCTGGCGAAGTAGAGCAGTAAGCCGCGACTCTAGTAGGGGCATCTAAATTCACCTTGCAGAACGTCGAATCAGCCAGATCCTGCCCCTACCATCAACCTGTAGACTTGAGTACCACAGGTCATGGTGTGCGTGAAAGAAATAGACTGCATTGCGCGGTGAGTTATGAATGCGAGACCACCTCTGAGTCCTCTCGCACTATTGCGCTGGTAAATGTTGTAACCGTTGCTAGTCTTAAGGTCGGATCGTTCACATAGCTTTGTCTCCTGAACCGCAGTGATTTTGGTGTTATAACGCTTCCTAAAGCTTCAGCTGTTTTCCCGGTTAAGCCGTCGCAGTTTAAATGCAGGATACAGGAGTGTGTAGGGGATAAACGTTAATGCTGGGAGTCAAGAAGTGGTGCATATGCCTAGGTGTGAATTGAAGGTTGCGTAGCTCGACAACAAGGCGCAACGTACGTTTTAGTCCAAAGATTTCTGGTTCCAAGTCCAAAGCATATTAGCAGGTGGCACAGGCCAAGGCATTTATTGCACTTGTATATAATCTTAATCGACAAACAGTGTACGTAGAAAAAAGGACCAGGAGCTTTGACTTACATACGTGCAGGTGATGGTAGAAAAGAGGAAGGTCACTAGTGGGGTGGAGGTTGGCTGACGCTTAGCATTGCTCAGATCTATTTAGGGGGTGCTACGTAAACAGTAGCTATGAGCTGCTGTGTGTGTTGTTGACGCCGAGGGGCGTGAGCTGCAGCGGGTATTGTATACTACTTGCTGAGGAGCGCTTATGCGTCAGTCGTGAAGTCTGTATCAACAGTGTTTGAAATAGGTGCTAGTGCGATACTTAATCGGCGTCGGCGACTGGGCGTCCTAGGACGTGAACAGCAAGGGGCCACAAAAGATTTGAAGAAACTAAAGGCCTTGCTTTATCTTGGCGTCTGAAACCTTTGGAAACATGGTTTTTAAATAGCGGAAGGTTTCGCCTTCCTTGTCCAGAGCCTTAACAAAGTTTTGATACAGCGGAGCTTGATCTGAAGCGGGGGAAAAATATATTTTTCTTTCTTTGTAAAATTTAAGTATTTTATGTCATCCACACCAACTTTAAATTCGATTCTATTTGCCGAGAAATAAACATTATTTTGTGTACCCACATTGTAGACCGCATAGAATTCCAACGACTTTAAGATTGGAACATATTTTCCAATCATGATCTTCATATTTCATAACTTTAAGTAATTTTTCCATGATATCGTAAGTAATAATACGGCTTTCAGGGTTCGGATTTGCACGCACGTGTGCAACACATTTGTATATTTTTCGCTTTTACACATGTGCCACCAGCAAAATTTTGTAGCACACAGCTCATGTGTGCGCTGATTCGAACTAAGCACATGCACACGTGTGGGCTTTTATATAAAAGTGTATGCACGAACTCTTGTGCTGTGCCAATATTTTATGTTCCTCCTTTAATTTTGAGGTAGTTGTTGTAGGAGCAGTGCTCAGTTTTAGTGGTTGTTTGTCAAATGATATTCAAGAAAAATAAAAAAGGATTTGGCAAGCGATGGTATGGGATGACATGTTTCGAAGTCACGAACTTCTTTTCAGAGCTCAGACCCCTTATATTTGATAGACCATCGATTGGCTCAGGTGTTAAAAGATAGTCATGAATACCGTCGGAAGATTAGGTCTAGCTTCTTCGCCAATTTTCTAGTGTGCTGCGTTTAATTTTTCGTATCAATTCTCAAAATCTAAAAATGTTATAGCGGTCCAGTAAATGTCAATCTTCAAACCAATTAGGGTCGCTATGCCGTTAGGTATTTAGCTTTATAAAGTAAATTACAAAGAGAAAACAGTCCTAATAAACAGGTGCACATTTTGTTTACATTTTATACAATAACTTTGTTGAGAGTTATACAGGAGCTAATAAAGCCACTCAATAAATATATATTTTATAATAAATAATTAATCTAGTTGCGTTTCCTTTTTTAATTTTAGATGGAAAATGTGTACCACCCAAAAACTGTATGCCTCAATATTACAGAAAAAGTGGAAAAAATAGCAGCTAACTTTATTCGCTGTTCAGTATTAACTGAGGGTGGCCGTGTAGCAACTTGGATGGATGACCAATTAGGTTATTTGGGAGCAAAACTTGAACACTCCACAACGCTCTTTAATGAATTTGTGATGGATCCTATAGTTTCAATTAACGTTTGTAGTATATATACTGCTGTAAGAACTGAAAACAACAATGTTTATTGGTGGGGTATTCTGCCTTTTGATCAACGCCGCCACCTATGGGAAAGATATCGAACTAAAGGCAAAAAACCATTAAAATGTTTGACATCATCAGATATCTCTGTAGGGTCTCATGTGATAATGAAAAAATGTCCTATTTATCAGGCAGGCTCTATTGGTTTCAATTGTATTAATGGCTTGCCAATGATAGGTCAATTGCAAAATTCAGTTTGGGATTTAACCGACGTTTGTCGTTTTAAAATAATGCCTGCCACATCCCTCTCAAATGCTGAAAAAATCTTGTTAACTACTCCTGTAGGTGCAGAAAAAGATTTCAATAAAACGATTGTAGCATCCATTCCAAATGTACAGACTGTAAATAGCAAAACGATAAACTCTACAAAAGAAACTACGGATCGCATAGATATGCCGCCACCGCCTTCACCGGCATCGAGTACTTGCAGCGATACCGGAAGTGTAACTTCAAATAAACGAGCTAAGCGAATGACTGGTAAAGAGGATATCGAAAATAAAAAAGATGAGGAGCTTTGGCAACTTAAAGATGTTGTATTTGTAGAGGAAAAAATGGGACCAATTGGAAAAGTGCTAAAAGTAGACGGTGACTTTGTTGCAGTCCGTTTTCCCGTGTTACCCACTACATCTGCTGGTTCTGTGTGTGCAAATATCAGTGACGGAAAAGAGGATGACTGGCAACAGTGTCGACTTTTGCGCCGAGAAGATGTTCAGGCCTACAAACCCAATATGATCCGTGGTCCAGACTGGTTACAAAAGCATCCTAGGAAAGTAAATATTAATAATTGCAACGAATCACATGAATTTCAATTATTAGCTATGTCTGCTGATATCCGGGGTATTCATATTATTAAAAAAAAAGGGGTAAAAGTTCTATACAGTCTTTACAATTTATATAATAGTAAACAAGAAGAAAATAGCCAATTTCCTACGGATAGCATTACATTTTTAGGATCGAGCCACAATAACATTAGGCTTATTTGTAACAATGAAAGCAGTAGTGGTAGCAATGTAATAGTATGTGATGGAAACCGTGCTATATACCCTATTGCCAAAGATTGTTTGGGATCGATAAAAGATCCGCAGTATCTTGATTTACCACCACTGAAGAGTGCATCGATGGGTATGGTGCCCATATTTTGCGGAGGAAATTTGAAATCTAAACTATGTTTGACTGCATTACTCTTCGAACCCCAGAAACTTATGCCTCATATTTTGAGATGTGACTTCAAAAATGCTTTTGCTATACTTAGCCGCTTGGAAACAGAAGATTTTAGTTCAATAGTTTCCATTACTAAAGAACGTTGTGATGGCAGCCGCAACATCTTTCATGCCTGTGTTGCCATGTGCGCACCTACATCAAATAAAGAAATAGACGAAAGAAAGTCTTCTGCACCTGTTCGTGGTACATGTTTAGCGAACACCATTTTCTCCAACTCGTCGTCTCTGTCAACGCAATTAGATGTAACTAACAGCTCAATTCTTACGAATGCACCATCAGGTACGAATACTAATGGGAATGTTAGAGAAAGTCGTTCGGTCAGCTTGCGAGAAATGATGAATCGTCTTATAAATACTGAAAGTGATCCAAGCAACTCTATTCATAATATAGGTTGTACTGACGAACCTATCCATATATCCGAATCGTCAACAGAGGCAAATGCTGCGAATACAGGTTTGAATGATGGTAGTGCCATTAATGAGGGTGAGGATCAGATATCTAAAAATGCATTAGCCACAAATATGCCCACGCTTAACTATGTGTTTGAAGCTCCACAGCGCCGAGATCATGCACTTTTGATTTTACAGCAAATGTGTTCATCCGTGGCTTTTCGCCCTTATTTACACGAAATGTTGAGTTTTAAGGATGCTCAGGGCCGAACTCCGTTCATGGTTTCAATATATACACGTGCATATGAAGCTGGGATAATACTGCTAAATACCATATTAAGTATATCTGAAAACGATACTTCACTAAAGAGCTCTATGATTTTTCCATCAAGTTCGCCGCCTGATCATTCTCCGTTATATGTTATCTGTTACAATGATACATGCTCTTTTACTTGGACAGGCGCGGATCATATCAATCAAAATATTTATGAGTGTAAGACATGTGGTCTAACCGGGTCGTTATGCTGCTGCACAGAATGTGCACGTGTATGCCATAAAGATCATGATTGTAAACTAAAGCGAACATCACCTACGGCTTATTGTGATTGCTGGGAGAAGTGCAAATGTAAGGCCCTTATTGCTGGAAATCAAAGTAAACGTTTCGCACTTTTATGTAAATTGGTTTCCTGTACTGACTTAGTAACGCGATTCAATTCCAAGGGGGAATCAATTTTATTGTTTCTTATACAAACAGTTGGGCGTCAGACAATTGAACAAAGGCAGTATCGAGTTAATTCACGTGTTAGAAATGTAGTAAGTGGAGGAAGTAGTGGTAATACCCGCAAATCTTCTTCCATTGATCTAGAAGCAGACATGCCAGAGCATGATCTGGAACCACCAAAATTCGCTCGCAAAGCTCTGGAACGTTTATTGATTGATTGGCATGCTGTCCGAGCTATGATTATGACTGGGGCAGAAAAAAGTGAAATCACACCTCAAAAGCAATCTAATTCGTTAAACCAGTCAAATGCGGAGAGTTGTATGCTACTTGAAAACCAACAAGGATCTACACTATTGGATAAATTTACTCACAACTTATTTGTAAAATGCAGTGGGGATCAGCTGGATACTCTATTAATGACGCTAGTTCGTGAAATGCAGGACGAATCTATTGCAGGACGCAAACAAGACGGAGAACTTATAGCACGACGGTTTGTGAGATCTGTGGTTCGTGTCTTCGTGATTTTTAGTTTAGAAAAAATACCAAACCCTGAGCGAAAAAAATCCAGCCTGACTTCAAGCAAGCATATTCAGAGCTGTATAAAGGTTTTTCATTCACTGCATAAAATTTCAATCGAGGAGCTATGTGAGGTATCCGAGTCTTTGATTTTACCTGTACGTCTTGGCGTTGTTCGCCCAACTGCTCCGTTTTCGATGTCAGCGACTAGTATCGATGTGAGTTATTTATGCCATACAATTAGGCAATTCACAAGGTCTTTTAAGTTTAACGGAACGACAAATTATTATTATTCCTGGGTTCAAACAATATAGACAAACACAAATACTAGTTAATACAAATTAACGACATTGGTAACTCCACAGTAAGTTCACTGTCCAACACTTGGCCTTGACTAATCATCACGCCTTGCTTGGTTGCTGCCTTTTATAGTCCGACAAAAGTTTCTAGGTTGTTCGCTCTTTGTCCCTCAAAAATTATATTTACAGGAGTCTGACCTGTTGTCCTAAGCACCACATAAAGAACAAGGAGATGGGTATCTTTAATTTATCCACTACTTTCCTCAGGTTCCTCTAAGATCCTTTCATCTGACTGAAAACATATGTAACTGATTCGAAATTCCTGCCTTGTTCAGAATGTAGCTCCATGGGTGCACCAAACCTTGCTACCCAATTCTTGAACACATCTGCTCTGGTTTCTGCCTCCTGATTTGGATTAGGGCATACTTCTGGCCATTTGCTGAAATAGTTCATAACTACTAGTACATATTTGTTTCCGAGTTTGCTTATAGGAAGTGGACCAGCTTCATCCATGGTAATCCTCCCAAATGCATACCTCACATTTAGTAATTCACTCCACTGATTTTCTAACTGGATATCAATTGCAGACTTTAAAAGGAATTTCTTGTGATATCTCAGTTATTTTTGATAGCTCGTTCCGTTCTATGCCTCGTATCACGGGTGCATATCGGGATCTTCTACCTGGTACTTTTTTAATTGATACATATCCCAGTCACCCACAAATCTTATAGTTAGAACCAGGGATGGGGACTTTTATTCCGTTTAAAATAAAAGTCCGAAGAAAAAGTTATTTCTGGACTTTTATTCTTATCCGGACAAAAATTATCGGACAACGCAACCATAGATACATACACGTTTTCGCCATTTTCAAATTAAAATCGGTTGATTATAACTACGGGTCATTAAGTTTCATCATATTGTCAAGTAATTTGTATACCTTATGATTTAGATATGCTACTCTGTTTGAATGCAAACTTGTCCCCCAGTTTTAGAGATATATCGATAATATTTGGTAAGGGATCGCCATTTTCTATTGTGTTAATTATTTGTCAGATGATCGCACTAATACTATGGATAGCCCCTATACAATCGACTCTTCTGATAAACGGTTTTTGGCTTATAAACTTTGAAATTAAGAAGCTAAGATCTTGGTATTGTGCAGATTTAGTACATGGGTCAATTTCAAAAACAACGCAATTTTTGTGTCCCTGCACTTTACGCTACTATTTTAGGTAACAAAAAAATATCAAAAAAAAAAAAAAAAAAAGGGGGGGGAGAGTGATCACCGAGGAATATGTAACAAAAAAACGTATTTCTCAAATTTGTATGTTTGTTTTTTTGTTTATTCAGAATGGTGTTTTTTTTCTCCCTCTGACTCCTTTCATACCAAGCATGTGTCCCCCGTTAGAATTTTTAGTAAACAAAATAAAAATATAATCAAGAAAAAAGTAAATATGCAACATTTAATAACAGTTTTCGAATTATTGGGTTTCTTTCTTTTGTTTTGATTTGTTATAGTTGTCAAAAATTAATTAGTGCGAATTTGGCGTTGCAAAGAAAGGTTGTCCCCACAATTTGCATTGAGCGTCACTTTTTTTATAAATCAAGTAATATTACCAGTTTTCAATATGCATTTAAATAAAGTAAATAACGTAAGGAAAGTACAAACTTTAATTATTATAAAAGTGAAAAAGCGAAAAAAAATCTATTAAAAAAAGTGTGGATTTGCGTAGTTTTTGTGAACACCATGGTAAGGGCGCGATAAAATTTCATGAGCGTCACGCTAATTTTTTTAAAAGTGAACATATTAAGTGTAAAAAATTGAAGATGACAATCATTGTTTACATGGTTTCAACTCATTTTTTTATACATAATTTGTGAGTTTGGGAAATAAATTGCCTACGGAAAAAAACCAAAATAGGCAAATATTTCATGAGCATCACTTTTCATACACATTGCTTCATAGCTTAAAATGCTTAATTTTATTTTATTTTTTAATTTTCAAGAGTAAAACAACAAAATTAACGGCGGCTGAAAGAGCACGGAAATAAAGCTCGATAAAGCACGTATGTGTATAAGTTTCTTCAAGAATTATTGCCTTTTTTAAAATTTTGTTAAAGACATCAAAGAATATGTACATGTTTAGTTTTGTATGAAATTTTTTGTTTTTTGAAGAATTTTTGTTTTCTTTTATTTATTCTTTGTAAAAAATAAACTTTTTTTCGTTACACTTTAAATTTGGCATTATTTCTTGTTTACGTGCAACAAAATCTCTTGATCGTCACAAAATATCTTGAGCGTCACACTTAGTTTTTTTTTCCTTAAAACGCTTATATTTGCAGTTTTTTTAAATACATTGATACAAGACTATTACTTTGCAAGTAACCCCTTAGTTCAAGTCTTTTTTTAACAAAAATTTACATATTTTCATCTTGATCGTCACAAAATATCATGAGCGTCACACTCAGTTTTTTTCCTTAAAACGCTTATAATTGCAGTTTTTTTTAAATACATTGTTACAAGCCTATTACTTTGCAAGTAACCCCTTAGTTCAAGTCTTTTTTTAACAAAAATTTACATATTTTCATCTTGATCGTCACAAAATATCATGAGCGTCACACTCAGTTTTTTTCCTTAAAACGCTTATAATTGCAGTTTTTTTTAAATACATTGTTACAAGCCTATTCCTTTGCATGTAACCCCTTAGTTCAAGTCTTTTTAAAAAAAAAAAAAAAAAATCAAGGTGAATCGTGATTTTGATCTTAGTAAACGTGAATTTCAAATATTTTTGCATTTTTAGCGCTTTTTTATACATATTTGGTGTGTGACGCTCTAGATAGAAATCATAGAAAACCTAAAAAAAAAACCAAAAATTGAAAGTTTTTTAGCGACCTTTTTTTGTTGTAATACTGTATTTTTTGCTGGCTTGAGGTCAATATTATTGAAGAAAAACACAAATTTTTCCTTCTTTTGTTTCCAATATATTTCGGTTACTCCACGGTAACCATCTTCAGGGATTTTGAGAGCCTAAAGGTACCACCGGATTCTTCATCAATTTCTACACAAATTGGCCATTCTTACAGGCGAATTGGAAAAACTTTAAAAATAACCAAAAAAAACTCGTGTACGTTTTTTGAAATTGACCCACATAAATATGTGGTGAAAATCAGCCAATAAACCAATAAAATATATAGCTCTCATGTAATCGATAGTTTCGATAGATAAGTTTTGGGCTATAAATTTGGTAATTAAAAAGCTAGGAACTTAAAGTTTTTTATATTTGGTGCATATTATATACGTATTATTTGCAGTGATCGGGGTTCGGGCTGTGTATCTCTAGACTAGCAGTTTTTACTAATTGCATGTAAGGATCGGACACTTAAAACCGTGATACGTATTCATGAAAGATATAGTGTAGCCTTCGTTACAGTCGAAGACATCCCTTCCCTTATTGGTTTTAATTTAATATGGGTATATTTGCTCCCTTTAACTTAAACTTAAAACAATGTTTCCAATGCCTATGATTAGCTTGATTTAAAAGCTGTTTTAAATTAAGTAAAGGCATTGGTAAAAAATCTTTTTAGACAACTTTCATGAATCCTTAAAAAAAACTAAGCATTTTTTCATAATGCAACGAATAGTACAAAATTTAAGACCGGGTGAATTGCCTTAATATATTAATTACTTAAAGACATCACTTTAATTTGGTAGAGTTCGGATGACTTATTCAATGTGGAACCCCTTGTTCCTTCATCGGTAGCAGACGACATTGCCGAAACAGCAGCCCGCCATGAAGGCAACGTTTCTACCACTTCGGGATATAACGTTCAAACGAACTTTTCAATAGATAACAATAATGGTAAGTGACCTAGATTAAATGAAACGCAAACTATAACAGTAAAACAGTTTTTGGGACAAAGTAAAGGTGCATTTGTAAAACTTGACTGAATTTGTGATCAGATCAGGCACAAGATGGTTATAATGTTCATAACTTCAGTGCACCGTACGTAAATTAATCTCATCAAAGCAGACTGGGTCTGCTTTACAGACCTTCCTGCTCCTTCGCTGCCTTTTCGACGCCAACAGATATATCCCAAAGTGGGCGAGAGTTTCGCAGGGTTATCTATTCAGTCTGTTCATTCCCGCTGGAAAAATCCGAAAAATTCCCGCTAAGAGAACGTAAGCAAGTGAGATTCATCAATCCGCAGATCCCAGAATTAATGATCAACGCGGAAACCCGACAGACATTCTCTACTTCTACACTATTTTAGTTTTACCAAATATTTTTGGACATTGCTCCCCATCTGATTTAAAATTTCAATTGTAAAATCAAAAATGCTAGTGTTCGCCAGACAAAAAAATGCTGGTGATAGTTTTCGTATGAAACATCGATATGCTTGTTATTCATAACAGTGTTCTCTGTTACATTATTTTCAAACTGGCAGACAAACAAAAAAAAATGTGTTTCACAAGTGTCGTTGCAGGTGCCCATAAGAATACCTTCTGCTCCCGGCAATCTTCGTTCATTTACATAACGTGGCCTAGCTAGCGAGGCCGCTAGGTTTTAATTCTTTGAACTATATCAGCGTCTGCGTAAAGCTCATACAGCTCATAATCCAAATCTTTCCAAAGTGGCTTGCTCTCTAATACTGACTTTTGCTTGATGATAACATGTACTTCTTTTTAACCTCGTTCACCACTAAATCCAGCAGTTAATGCCTATTATATAAATTTTGTCGGGAAATGCCCCGCTCAGCTAATATAAAGAATTCGGTGCATAACTGACTACTCCAGCTATGGAGTAACTTTATACACATAAGTAAATTTCCTATTATATGTCATCATCTAATCTACTATATACAACAGCATGAGCGCTATATATTCCAATCGAGAACGGTTTTTTTTGTGAAAGAACATGAGTTTTAGTTGCTCGTCGCTATTAAGAGTGATATGTTGAAAAAATAATCAAACCATACTATGGTGCACCCGTTTAAAGTGCACTTGTATTTGCAGTTTTCGCAATTATTTCGGTAATCGGTTAAACTTTAAACGGTAACAAAAAGTATGCAAGGAGACGACTTTTTTAACGAATTTTTAACGAGAGATTGACTAAACTAAAAGCATCTATCTGCTTAATCAAGATCAATGTCAATTAACGACGACGCGCTGAATATCTTCTGATAAAAGATTAAAATTATGGACCGCTGATTATCTGCATCCAAAAAAAAAGTGACTTGTGTAATTGTAAATAAAAGCAACTGTCATTTTGTATGCATTCACAATGCAACTTTGTGAATTTTTTTCCAAAACAACTTTATCATGGTAACTTAATCAGACTTTTGTGTAAACGAATATGTCATTCTGAGCCAACTCATGACTAGGTTATCATTGGATAAAGTTTTTCATAACCGGACATTGACTAAACGGGCTAAGGAGTTGTGAAAAATATATCCTTATATTTAAGTTAACATGTCATCGGCGCGCCAACAAAAACGGTTATCTGCTTTTTAAAATTTTTTTCAGGTTCATATTATTTTGCTTTACATTGAAAGGTGCTTACATTAGTCAATTTGTTGCGTCGTCTTGTTGATTTGTCCAATTTGCTAGTATAACCAGGTCGTGCAAAATTGCACGTACATAACAAGTTAGTGAGCAGCCAAATTTACACGGGCAAAATTGCACGTACATAACAAGTTAGTGAGCAGCCAAATTTACACGGGAAGTTCATTCAAATTTGGATGCTTACCAACTTATTACGTGCAATTTTCCACAGCCCGTTTACACTATGCAAATTACATGTATCACCAAGAAGATGACTGCCAAATTGACGACTGTAGTAAACACCTTTTACATATAACCAAGGAAGAAGCAGATGTGCACAAAAAACTAAATGAAAAGAAATTGTTTTAGAACTATAAAAAACGGGGGCCGTATCGTGCATTCCGTGATCGAATAGGGAATCGTATCGAAATATTTACGTTAATGATCGTTTAAGGAAAATTATTGTTATCGCGATATACGTCCACAATCGTATCGTAATCTTTGACAGTTTGTAATAGATTGAAGTTAAAATGTAAAAGAAAAATGACATCTTAATGTCAAAAATATTTATTAAAATCGCTGTTCAAACGTACAAAAATTAAAATTAAATTTTGGTGGTTATCCTTTCGCCATGATTTTGCGTCTTTCAAGGGCTGCAGCAAGCAATCAATCCACAGCGTGGAGGTTATTGCCCTGCCCTCTGCACAATTGATGCTGTTTTTTTTTTGTTCAAAAAAATTGTATTACAATTTATTTTCGAAAGCATTTTTGCTTTGCATGCGATTTATTTTTTTTGTTTTGACAACTATTTGAGTGCATTCACTGATATCACACGAACAAATTACCATAGGTATTGTACGTTCACGTATAAAGCGATACCAAATAAGCAATTTTACGAAACGAGTATTCAGTTAACGGGAAACGCGATACGCGATACGGCCCCTGAAAGGCTTTTTGTTTTGCTGAATACAAAACACAAGAACTGCACATAGCTACACGCACCGTGAGCTGGCTGAAAGTAGTGGGTATACGAAATTTTATCAATATAACTTGTTTGACTGCAAACGAAATACACATTTTTTAAATATTTGTTTTGATATTTTTGAAACAAGTTTTTCACCTAGCTTTCATAACGAAAAATATTTATTCGAAATCAAAATTGTGTTTTGTTTTTTGTTAAAAATGCAGGCCTGATAATGTCCATATGACACTATGTATTTTTCTTGTATTTTTCGTGTATTTAATGCTTGAAATACTGACGAAAACTTATCGAAAATCAGATTACAAAAACAATTTCGCATTTGTTGAAGAGGGACAAACAGTGCCTGTAATTTCAATTGGGTTGACGTTTAGTTGAAAGCTGAACAAAAATAAACAAACAAAATATTAATTTGAAAATTTGATTTTGATATTTTTCCTGTTAAAATCTAAAAAAGAGTAAAGGAGCTTCAATGGCAAGATGCATATGTTTAACACTTTATAAATAGAGTTCATAGTTTGTGAAACAGAAGCATTTAGCAAGCAATTGGTTGCAATATTTAAAATTTCCAAATACATTTCTTTTTGTAAACAAACATATATGTATGTATGTACATATGTATATTATTTTCAAAACAAAAATATTTGTCAGAAAAACTACCCAATGAACAAGGAAGTAAGCTAATTTATAAAACAATATTTTCCAAACTTTAAAGTCAATGTTTTGCACACGAGTTTGTGTCTAAAAAATTTCACAATCGTTTGGATATGTTTTTCCTTGGAGAAGTAACTTGAAGTGAACTCTCAGCGAGGGAAAAATTTGTCAGTTTTCAAAAATAATGTTTTAAAATTTACATGATTCATTTACATATGTATGTATATGGATTTTGTTATATGGGCATCTTGGTGTGACGGTAGTGCAGCTGGCCTACCACACAGAAGGACCTAGGTTCGAACCCCGCTACAGGCAACATGAAATGTGATTTTAAAATGTTTTCCAAACAGGGTGCCATGCAAGGTTTCTCAGAAAAAATGCACACGGTTTGCTTTGCACATGCAGATTGTATAAAAAATTGCAAGCACCACACCACAAATTAGTTCTTTATCTCCTCTCGCAGCGAATGCAAATTTCTCATAAAAGATAATTTTAAAATAATTATAATAATTTATTTTAAAAAAGGTGAGGAAATTGTCGGGACTCGAACCAGCAACCTTCGGAGCAAAATCCCACAACATATTCGTTAGGCTATTGGCCCGTTTCTATCAATCAGTTTTCAACAAACCCTTACTGTACGTTGAATATAACGTTTATTAAAAAGTTTTTTCCAAGACTCAATTCCAATTATTTAAAAATTGATCACTTTCATTGAGACGACAATTTTTTCCAAACGTGTTACAATGAATATAATAAACCTTTTCCAAACGAAAAGCTTGCTAAAGAAAGTTCATTTTGCTTATTGGGTAACAAAAAACAGCTAACTGTCAAAAAAAGCTATCGAAATACAAAGTTTTTCTTTTGTTTTTAACAGCCTAGATTGTATTTTAGTTGTATTTCGTTAGTTTTTTTAACATAGCTCGCCCGTTTTCACTAATGTGAAAATTGTATAAGGCCGTTTCTTTCGCACAAAATACATAAAAAATACAGGAAAAATACAAGAAAAATACGTAGTGTCATATGGGCATAAATATTGCTTGTGAAATATGAAATACAACGGAATTATAAAAAATATATATCCGTTTTGTTGGCGCAGCGACGATAAGTACTATCTTATACAAGGAAGTATATCAATTCACATGCATATATATTTATTGTAGTGTTACCAGAGACACACATTGGTGATGAAACCAATAGAGAACACAGTCGCCATAGCCATGAGGAAGATATGCTCGACTCTTCTCGAAATGGCGAGGTTATTCAGGATGATGAAAGTGATAATGATTTTCCATTCAACGATCCGGAAACGGAGTCAGATTCTGATGACAACCACAGCAACCAAGACGCTCAACGGAGTATGCAAACAGGGGCTACAGTTGGTTCTGAGACAGGTGATTCTTTCTTATTTATTATATGTATATTAGTTATGCATGGATGCTATAATAACTTGTTGGTTAAGAATATACATGATTCACTCAAAGGACCCAAACTGGGTAGTGAAAAAAGTCGAATTGTAAGTAGCATTACTTCGCCTTGTTATACAAGTAATCGTGCCAATTCTATGTTCAAATGAGTTTTGAGATTGCAATGTGATATTAAAGCTCCACGGTGGGGGGTATTAGATGCACAGAAATAATGTCAATTGACTCGATTTCGCATCGCAAAGAGAAATGAGTTCAATTCTGAAATAACATCCGTTGACTTTATTACTCTTTTAAACAGAGATCTAAAACTGCTCAGATGCAGAGTAAAACTCATCAGTTAAGTAACATAAAGAGTTGACATTTGTATACTGTTTAGTGACGAGTCGCTTAAAATGTATGTAAAAGAGGTGTAGGGGCTAAAAAGATTCAAATCCGATGAAAAATCTCTTAACACGAAAAGAAGGATTTGTCTTTGAACCGTTGCTCCAATAAAAAACACAAGTGAATTTCCTTTTAAAGCGACTTAGTAGAGATTGCTCATCTGGTCGAACTGTACGCCAAACACCATTCCGAAAATTCCTAACACCCCCGAAATCTTGTTTTAGGGTCAAAAAACCCTTCCGTTTTTTCGGGCAAGCCCTTTCTTCAGTTGTTGGCAAAAAATAAGAATAGCCTTTGTTTAGAAAATGATGATTGTGAGCTGCACAGGGTGTGAGAGTTGTTCATCAAGTTCAGAAAAGTGATTGTTTTTCTTTTTCTACGGGTGTGTATATTTTGAAGTACCCGTTTCCAGAGAGCATTGCGGTAACGTAGTAGTTAACTCCGCCTTAAAGTCAGGGATGAGTCTTGCAGTCCATCTGACTCGGCGTTCATAGTGTGTTCTCGATTAATTCTTGGTAATTGACTATTATGACGTTGATGCACCGTTTCTTCCTATTACTAGGTGTTTATAACATTGGATTTGAAACCGTTATTCTAAGGCAGTCTCACGTTTTTTACTTCTAAGGTTGTGAGGAGCACAATTTGTCTTGATTTGTTATTACCTTGAGGGACTGTCCCCACACTAATAAGGACGTCTTTAATTGCGTCTGGAGCAAAGCTCTTAAGCAATGATTACTAATCATAATAATTAGATTCTTTTTTTTTTGAAAGGTGAAGTAATGATAATATTACGTTTATTTTGAGATTCGCACTATAACTAATTGATTACGATTACAGGAAATCGAAAAATAATCAAGACTAATAAAAATTACAAAAACATAACCAAAAATAATAATAATTTGATTACTAGTAATTGAGATTTTACACAAACAACAAGCTTGTGTTTCCGGTCTTTATATTTGAAGTATCCTGGTTCGGTACGAGCTATAGACCTATTAATAATTTTTTCTGCAGCGAAAAATTATTGTTGTTTTTGGGTTTCTTAATAATTTTTATTAATTATTATAAGTTTTTGTTGAATTGAACAGGAAAAATTTAGAGACAATCTCCATAGCTTTTCTTATAGATCCATTTCGGAAGTTGCTAACTTCACTCATCAGAGAAATTTTGGCACGCATTGCTAACTATTGAGCTAACAATACGCTGGGTTTTTTGCCTTCTAAACGCCCTGATCAATAATAAAATTACTAATGAAATAATTTGACTACTTTCGAAGATTACTTTTGATTGTTCAGGATTATTTTTTTTTATTTTGCGAAATTATGGCAATACTGTTTTATGTTAGTTAGTTATTTTCACTTTTTGCTATTATTATTGATGTTCATCGATTTGATAATTGATAACCTGTTTGCATTCTCCTTGATTCTGCATTCTTCTTATTTATCACGTGTTCACGGATTTGTGCTCTATTTGTACAAGGTATCTATAAATTTCTTTTGCGCATATTTTTTGGTGAGTGTTATGTAACACTTTTTTTTACGGCCATTCATTTTGGATGTGGTGCGAACGGACAGACGTGATGACAAGGACGGGGAATAAAGAAGAGCAGTAAAAGGGTTCAAGGCAGCGACTAGAGGTCGGCGTCAAATGGGCAACGTCGACCATTGTAAGGTGGGATTAAGAGGGCCGGCCATGTCACATCGTTGGCGGGGAAAGATGAAAAGGCGTTGAGAGAAGTTGCGTGTGTGTCCCCATCAAAAGGTAATGAAGAGAGGGGGGTACGAATTTTTGTATGGTGCGGTCGTCTCGTAATCGCAACTAATCTTATTAGATACTTGTTGATTATTTGTAATCATAATTAATTAATCAACACCATTCCAGATCAACACTACCAGAGAAATATTGTAGTTTTGCATTATAATTCCAATGCAGTTCTCTAATTTAAAATCTGGTTTGAGAACTAGGTTAGAAGTCGATAATAGAGCGATTACAAAAATATTGTGAAAAATTTTAGAATTCGATTATACAAGTACCTACCTAACCTTTTTCTCGATATCAAGAACTAAGTCCTCTTTTTGTAGGGAATGATATAGTTCTCGGCGGCCTCACAAATCGGTTTCTAACCTTCTACCTTGGAGACATTTTTTAGAATTAGAGTGGTTTTCTAATCGTCCTCTAGCCTAAATGTTTTCTGGGTTGCCCTTGCCTATTAATACTAAATTCTGCGTCTTATTTCCGGAAAGAATCCGTTACTGCCAGTAAAATCTTTATCGACTATTTACTTTTGTACTACGGTGATATCTGACTGAAATTGGAAAAAAGAAAGGCTTTAATACCTTTCTTAACCAGTACACATGATCTTGGCCTACCTGCCGTTCCGTGCACAAATAAATTGAAATTGTAAGTCCTCAATCCAGATATATTGTTGCCACTGCTGCTAAGCCACGGCTCTTGGAAGAGGACAACGTCCACCCCGCCTTGCTCCAGGCAGAGCAGGAGGTTGGCGGAGGCCGCCTTAGAGTGTTGGAGATTTATTTGCCGGATCATCATCATCAGACAAATCCATCTCCTTCACCTCATCCATCTCCAACCCCCATGCGATAGGCTAGGAGAACCTCGTTGCTGGTCGGTGTCCTGTCCCTATTGTCCCTGTCCGTCTTCCCCCCGTCCCTCTCCCCCTCCTTTACTTCCTTGTTGTTGTTATTGTTATTGTCCATGCTAATAAAACGTCCCCACTCAGGGCCGCTATCCAGACCCGGCTGTGTAGTCGCTCTTAAATGGCCTCGTGGTTAACTTTGCAAGCAGGGAGGCCACGCGAGGGTTGACACATGTCCTTATGAGACATGCGTTCAGAGCCAGACCGAGCGAAAACCTTACCTCACCGATCCTCAACCCCACCCCACTAACAACTAAATGGCGGCGGGCGGCTCAGCGAATAAAGGCCCAACGAACTAACGCCTAATTTTTCGAAATGAAAGAATGCCTTAAAAAACGCCTAACAAGAAAGTGAAAGAACGCCTACCTTTAAAAATGAAAGAAAGCCTAATTTTAAAAATGAAAGAAAGTCTTAATTGTTAGGGTTTCTTTCATTATGAAATAACGCCCAATGAAAGAAGGCCTAACAACCCGAATTAAAATTCTTAGAAGAATGGATGGTTTTTGAATTATCGAGGAGACACCTTTTCAATAAAAGGTAGTTTATTGAAATGCAAAAGGCATATAAACCAACGCAATGGCCTTCCCAAATCGATCTGAAAACAACTAAGAACTTTTATGGTGTATTCACGTAAGCCTGCTGATCCGGCTATCTAGTAATTTATATGATTTATTAATATAAAATGAAGTGCTAAAGTAGACCCACGCGAGCCTTACGTTTTTCCGTCTCACATATTTGGGGATATGTGAATCGTGTGGTACCCTAGAATCCTATAAATACAGAAAGTCTTTGGTAACATAGCCTTCCATTTATACTTGGCAAAATACATCACATTACATTTTTGGGTATATCTCCGAAACAAGCTGAGATATTGAAATTTCTCACATTGATTATGAAAGCACTCGTAAGCACCTTTCGTTTCATGCCCATATTGTACTTACACATTGTTGGTCACCCCTGGCCCACTTATTGGTCGACTAGCAGGGTACCCGGCGTTGCTCGGGGTGTAAGTAGTTAGTGGGCCTTTCAAAATCAATAATATACTTTAAGATTTCATATTTATATAATATTATTGCCTACTGAAGAATTTACCAAATTCGAATATTTTGAAAAAACCGGTTTTCAAAAATTTTCTTTTGGCGTATTCGTTGGTAACGGGGGGGCCTTTCAAGAATTAAATTTTGACAAATTGTGTCAGGATGAATCGAAATTCAAAAGTTGATTTGATACCATATTGTAGGTAAATTTTAAGGTTTTAGGGCAATCACATTCTCACCGATAACTAAATTAACGATAAATTTATTGAAATATATCGAAGTAAAAATGAAACCCGGGACCATCCCCATTCGTTTGACACCCATATTGTAGGGTAATATTTAGGTTTTCGGGAATTCGCATTTTGACCGATAACTCAGTTATCGATCAATTTATCCAAATATATCGGAGTCCAAATGAAACCTGGAGCTTTTCCCTTTCGTTTGATACCCATATTGTTGGGAAAGTTTAAGGCTTTTGGGCAATCACATTTTCACCGATAACTCATCATCTATAAATTTATCGAAACCAATCGAAGTCTAAATGAAACCTGCGGCCTTCTCCTTTCGTTTTATACCCATATTATGGGGTAATGTTAAGTTTTTTGGGCATAAACTTATCGAAATATATCGAAGTCCAAAAGAAACCTGGAGCTATCTCCTTTCGTTTGATACCCATATTGTAGGGTAATATTAAGGTTTTCGGGCAATCGCATTTTGACCGATGACTCAGTTATCGATCAACTTATCGAAATATATTGAAGTACAAATGAAACCTGGGGCCTTCCCCTTTCGTTTGATACCCATATTGTAGGCCATTTTTAAGGTTTTTGTGCAATCATATTTTGACCGATAACTCAACTATGGAAAAATGTATCGAAATATAGATATCGAAGTATAAATGAAACCTTTGGACCTCCCCTTTCATTTGATATCCATATTGCAGGGAAATTTTAAGATTTTTGGATTATCTGACGTATAATTAAGTTATCGATAAATTTATCGAATTATATCGAAGTTTAAATGAAAAAAGGGAACTTCCTCTTTCGGCTGATACTCAAATTGTAGGAAAGTTTTGAGGTTTTAGGGCAACCTTATTTTCGCCGATTATCGATTAATTTATCAAACAAATATCATCTCTATTAATCCTCACAGAGAATATGTGTACAAAGTTTCATACTGCTAGGTGCATTAGTTTTGGCGTGAAAACGTAACAAACATTGTTACTTCCCACATAACGCGGCAGTGTACCTATGCAATTCATTTTTGATTTAGCAGACATTGAAAAAAAAGTAAACAAAAATTTTAGAAAGGCACGCTTAGTTTTTTTTTGACAAACTAAGTGAATTTTTCTTTATATAAATTTATTTAAGACTAGAAAGGCCCGCTTGCTTCGCTGCGTATCAGAACTTATAACAGACTGAGTCCGATTTTAATCATTATAGCCTATACGCACTTGATTGTATAGTTCACAACAACAATTAAAAAATACATTTGGGCCAGTTTTCGAAATTTGAAATACATACATACATATCTCTACATATAATAAAATTGTAACAGGTCGATGTCTGTACATGGCATCTACCCACCCTTCTCTTTTTTGAAGATATATAATTGAATCCATTTGAGATATTTAAATTAAGCGCATCGCATATAACAGTACCTGTTTCGTACGCGAGACAAGTCTTGCTGGTTTTCCACAAAAGAAATGAACAATCTTTATCTATGTTGCAACTGTAATTCATTGAGCGTTTATTTCACTAGAAGTAAGATGAAATATACATGTTTATGTGTTTTACAATGTTAATTTTTGATAAAATATCTTACACTTTGTATTTTATACCGGCAAGATTCGCTTACAAACAGATAATGGAAGTTATAATTCAAATTTGACGTTTATCAAAGGGAAATAAAAAATGAAATATAAAAATGAAATATCTGCAGGGTTGTATTTAAATTACTAATGGGTGCGTTCGTAACATCCCACCCCCCGGTGAAGGGCTATACGCTTCACCTCAAAACATCCAACACCGCCAGCTTAGACACTGGACGTCGTAGCACACCATCAACATTCGCACCAACAAAATTAGTACCCATGTCCGATCGAATCTTTACTGGAACCCCGCGACGATTGACGAAATTTCGTATGCATAGGATACAAGCATCGGTGGAAAGGTCGCGCGCGAGTTCAATGTGGATAGCACGTATGGTAAGGCAAGTAAATAAAGCTGCCCACCTCTTCTCTGTGCGTCTACCGATCGTCACTAGGATTGGGCCGAAGTAGTCAAGCCCTGTACATATATGTAAAGGGCCTTACATAGGGCGTCACACGGTCAGCTGGTAGCTGCCCCATTATAGGGGTCTTTGGTGCAGCTCTGGCATTCTTACATTGCTGACAATTAGACTGGACGCGCTTAACCGCGGCGCGCAAATGTGGGACCCAAAATGTATGTCGAACTTCGTTTATGACAATCTCGTTGTTTTGATGATACAGTTTTTTGTGGTACCACTGAACGACTAATTCAGTGAAATCATGGCGGTATGGCAATATTATGGGCCTTCTTGCGTTTTCATTAAGTACAATTGCATAATCGAGTCTCCCTTGGACGCATAGGAGACCATCTTTGTTAAGTTGCGGTGTGAGTTTATAAATGTCGCTGTTTTTCGAAATGGCCTTGTTGTTCTTTAGTTGCATAATTTCATTGGCAAATGCTTCTTGTTGAACCATTCGACATAATCCGAACCCCGCCTCCTTTATTTCGGATGAGGTAAGTGCCCCAGTGTAACCCTTTGCTCCAAGAAGTTTGCTTTTCACGTTGTTGATGAATCGTAATACCCAAGCAAATGTTCGTTTCAGACGCAAATAGTCTGAAAAGTGTCTTAGGTCGACTACATCTTTCGCAGGCCTCACAAAGAAACATTTCCTTTTCTCCTCATCGTTGTTTTCATCGACGTTAGACTGTTTCAAAACCGGCCAAAACTCCTCTTGCTTGATCAGAAATTCTGGACCTTGAATCCATCGTAAGTTCGTATCATTACGTGGTGGATAGATTGCCCTTGTTGCCACGTCGGCCACATTCAACGATGATGGGCACCAACGCCATTCGTTCTCATGTGTTGTATCCAGAATCTCACTCACTCGGTGTGCAACGAATGGTTTGTATTGTCTATGATCAGACTTGATCCACATCAAGACCGTTTTGGAATCCGTCCACAGAATAGTTTTGCAGGGCCTGATGGTATGACTTTCAATAACTGTGTTTTTTAATCGTGAACCCAAGACGGCAGCTTGCAGCTCCAAACGGGGTACTGATAGCGTTTTCAGAGGTGCACATCTCGTCTTTCCCAAACCAAATCTAACTTTAACACCCTCGGAATCAGTAATTCGCCAATACGTAACTGCGGCAAAAGCTTGCTCGCTGGCGTCAACGAACACATGCAGCTCAAGTGTAGTACTGGACGAAAGAAACTCTGGGGCATAACATCTGGTTACTCTGATCTGTTCTACCTCTTGTAACCTTTCCACCCAAGACGAGAATTTTTTGAAAATGTCAAGAGGAGTCATCCCACTCAATACCCTTTCGCCAAAGTGATTGCAGCAAAATTTTTCCATACACCATTATATCGGCCACCATTCCAAATGGATCGTATATTGACATCACCAAGCTTAAAAACTGCCGCTTCGTTGGACATTTTTTCCCAGTGAGTATTAAAGGATCTACTCGATGGAGTTTCAATTGGAACAGAAATGCATCAGCTTCGCTGTCCCAACACATTCCTAACACCTTGTCTACCTGACTGCCAGTGCTTATTTGGACAATATGCTGAAATCGTTTAATGTTATTGTTTAGGAGATTTTGAACGTTTTGGGAGTTTGAAGTGAAATTTCTTAAAACGAATCCGGCTTTGGAATGAGTCTCTAGTACGGCTTGCCCAATATCCACTGCTTCTTGCTCACTTCTAAAGCTGCAAACAAAATCATCCACATAATGGTTATCGATTATGGCTTTTATCACTTCGGGCCGATCCCTCGCAACTTCCTCAGCATTTCTGTTTTTAACATGTTGTGCTATGCATGGGGAGCATGTGGCTCCAAATATCATGGACGTCATCACATATGTTTCAATTGGGTCATTATGATCATATCGCCACAGAAATCGTTGTGCGTTTTGATCTTTCTGCCTTATTCCCACTTGCAAAAACATTTCCTTTATATCGGCACATATGCCAATAATACCCTCCCTAAATTGTAGCAATATTTTTACCAGTGGTTGAATCTCATCTGGCCCCTTGAGAAGAACTGAGTTCAAGGACACCCCATTCACTGCTGCTGCTGCGTCGAAAACTATTCTAAGTTTACCCGGTTTATTTATATTAAACACTGCAAAGTGCGGCATATACCAATTTATACTTGTTACAGCTGCTACTTCGTCTGATTCTAATTTTCTGGCATATCCGCTGTCGATGAAACTTAACATGGCATTTTTGTATGCTTTAGCGAATTCTACGTCGTTCATCATTTTTTTTTCAATTGAATGGAACCGGTTGAGTGTCATGCGGAAACTGTCGGGTAAGTGCACCTCGTCAGATTTCCACAATAAACCACATTCATATTTCCCACCAGTCTTTCTAGTCGTTTCAATCAGGATTCGTCTAGCTCTAACGATATCTTTTGACTCAACAATTTGCTTCGTCGTGGCAACACCAAAATTTTCGGTTGTAAAGTAATCGGAAATTAAATCATGTATATCATCCCTAATTGATGTATGTAAAATTCTTGATACTCGCATTTGTTTACATTCGCTGTTTTGTTTCCCATAAATAAGCCATCCGAGCGCTATTTTTACGGCAACAATTGAACTTTCGCATTGGATGCTACTCAGACTGGCGGTTAAGTGGCAATTATCTAATCCTATCAAGATTGTTGGCTCTGCATTAGTGTAGTCTGCTATTGGAAGATTCTTTAGCTGACGATACTTCGAATGCAGTTCAGAAAATATTACAGTTTGCATTGGCAAATCAAGACTGGGAACAGTTTGCGCTTTAAGATCGTACCACTTCGTGTTAAGGCTAGCACCTCTGATCTGCATTTGCAATTTATTTGACATTATCTTGGTCTCTCTTCCACCAAACCACTGTAAGGACAACGGCGTGTTTTGACCAGTAATACCCAACTGGTTGGCGATGGCTTCGTTGATAAGTGTGCATGAAGAACCCTCATCTATTAACGCAAATGTCTTTACAATGCGATTATTCGTTGCTCGCAGCTCGACTGGCAATATCTTATATAAAACTTTGGTGGTGTTATGATTAAACTCACCCGTTTGTACAGTGTGTATTTGTTGCGCATCATTTTGTGGCGTAATTGGTGGCACGTTCGTCGTTGCTATATGTTCATTAGTTTCATGTAGTGTGGAGTGATGCGGTCTCCTGCAGCCATCCACCATACATGCGCGCTTCTTCTTACATTGGTACATGCTGTGGCCCTTTCCTAGGCAAGAGAAACACAGTTTGTGAGATTTAACAACTTCCCACCTCTGCTTAACATCTTTATTCAAATACGAAGGACAGTTTGCTAAGTGATGATTGTCCTGACATTCCATGCACTGCTTTATCTCTTCGTTGTTACTTACTGATTCGTTTACGCTAAGCACTGGCTTTGGGGGCACACGTGGGGTGGACGGCAATGAGTGTATCGTGGCTTTAGCGATGACCTTGGCGAATTGGCTCACCCATTGTTCAAAATGTTCCAATGTGGGGTAGGGACGGATCTGCATGGAGTAGGATGTCCAGTCAACTCTTTTTGTCATAGGCATTTTCACAACTAACTCTTCCAACAGTGTTGGATTATGTAAATGCTGCTCGGCATTGGCTGTCTTAAGAAATACTGTTAGGTTTTTTACACTAGACGCGAAGGAAATCATTCTCTCCAATCGATTTTCAGGAATAGGCAATATTTCTTTTATCTTCATTAGTTGACTTCTAACTAGAAACTCTGGTTGGCCAAATCGAAACTTTAAGTGTTCAATTACTTCGGCAACGTTGCGTGGATCAACTAGTAAGCATTCTACTTCTTCTCGTGCTGCACCTTTAAGACATTTTTGTAAGCGTAGTGTATTCTCTAGCATAGAATAACCGTACGCTATTGTGGACTCATTAAATGATGTAAAAAATATGGGCCAATCTTCGGGACGGCCGCTGAATTCTGGTAAATCATACAATTTTCTGGGAGTACTCACCATAGTGTGTGGCGTCCACATATTTATTCCTTGATTTGACGGTGTGTTAGCCGAAGCATGAGCTAAGTTTGGTGCGATTTGAGATGTAGCATTGAACATGGGTAAATGTTGTGAAAATGGTTGACACCAAGTAGTGGCTGGTGTGGCATTTGAGTATAACGCATGGCGGGCGGTTATAACAGGCGGCAATGAATAATATACAGAGCTTGGCGTGATCCATGGCGTTGGACCCATTTGTGGTGGCAAATTATCACTTACGGAATTTGTTGTACCCAGCGGCAATGAATTACACATAGAATTTGGCGTGCTCCGTGGCATTGGAACGATTCGTGAAGGCAAATTATCACTTATAGAATTCTGTGTATAAATCGGCGTTGTGCTGGCATACAGCGTGGTGGCCATGGGCGAGGTTGTTGGACAAGTCAAAGAAGGTTTCGTTTCCAAGATCTTTATGCGCTCGGTCAGATCCTGAACAGTTTTTTTTAGTGTCTTCTCAAGTTCTGTAGGTGTAGTGATAGTTCCATCTAAATCAGTATCATCAGATTCTACTGACATATGTAGGTGTTGGCGTTCTCGATCCTGCATCTCCATCTTCAACTTTCGCTTTAGATTTACTTCGTGTATCCATTACTTTGTATACTGCTTGATTTTCAAATTTGATGAGGGCGTCTCTTTCCTAATTCCGGGAACTAGAAAAAAGTTGAAATAAAACTGTTTCGTACGCGAGACAAGTCTTGCTGGTTTTCCACAAAAGAAATGAACAATCTTTATCTATGTTGCAACTGTAATTCATTGAGCGTTTATTTCACTAGAAGTAAGATGAAATATACATGTTTATGTGTTTTACAATGTTAATTTTTGATAAAATATCTTACACTTTGTATTTTATTCCGGCAAGATTCGCTTACAAACAGATAATGGAAGTTATAATTCAAATTTGACGTTTATCAAAGGGAAATAAAAAATGAAATATAAAAATGAAATATCTGCAGGGTTGTATTTAAATTACTAATGGGTGCGTTCGTAACAGTACCCATTGGCACCATTCGTTTGATACCCATATTGTACTAACAAATTTTTTTGCAAATTCATATTCGTCGATAACTTCAAAATATCTCCGAAACCATTTGGGATATTTCAATTGATCACATCGCATAAATCAGCACTCATTGACACCTTTCGTTTGACATCCATATTGTACTAAGACATTTTTGGTCACCCCTGGTCCACAAATTGGGCGATAACTCCAAAACCGATTGAGATATCGCAAAAACTAATATCTTAAACTTTAGGCTGAGCGTCTGACAATCCAACGAAGAATTTTCATTCAATTCCATTCAGTACTTTTAGTGATACGGCCACAAACATACAGACAGACATGGGCCACATATTGGGCCATAACTCCAAAACCGTTTGAGATATCGAAAAAAGTAATATCCTAAATTGTAAGTTGAGTATCTAGCAATCCAACAAAAAAAGTTTCATTCATTTCCATTCAGTACTTTCAGAGTGATACGGCCACAAACATACGGACAGACAGACAGACACACAAAAACTAAAAAAATGGTTGATTTGGATTCTACTCGTTTACTAATACTTCCCCCAATCAATTTTTCGTTGATATCTGCCATGTACAGACATCGACCTGTTACAATTTTATTATATGTAGAGATTTTGATAAAAAAAAGTGCAAATCCCTTTCTGAGCTTCAAGCAGTATATTTGTGAAAGTCTCATCAAAATCCATTGCTTAGTTTCCGAGACCCTTAAGTTCAAACAGACAGACGATAATTCTAAAAATGGGTCAGATGAACTCTATAGTATTCCCCAAGTCACCCCCAGTAATTTTTTCAAAGAAATTTTCAATGCACAGACACGACTTTTCTAGAGTTTTATTAAAGATATGCTGATACCCACATAAATATTTATTTAAGAAAAAAAATTTCGTAGGTTCCTCCCTAAAAATTAGTATATCTTTTTTGTTTGTGGTCCGATTTTGATAAAACAAAGTGCAGATCCCTTTCTAAGCTTCAAGCAGTATATTTGTGAAAGTCTCATCAAAATCCATTGCTTAGTTTCCGAGATCCTTAAGTTCAAACAGACAAACAGACAGACGATAATTCTAAAAATGGGCCAGATGAACTCTATAGCATTCCCCAGGTCATCCCCAGTCATCTTTTCAAAGAAATTTTCAATGTACAGACACGAACCTTCTAGAGATTTATTATAGTATAGATAGAAGATATGCTGATACCCACATAAATATTTATTTAAATTTATTTAAGAAAAAAAATTTCATAGGTTCCTCCCTAAAAATTAGTATATCTTTTTTGTTTGTGGTCCGATTTTGATAAAACAAAGTGCAGATCCCTTTCTAAGCTTCAAGCAGTATATTTGGTCATCCCCAGTCATCATTTCAAAGAAATTTTCAATGTACAGACACGACCCTTCTAGAGATTTATTATAGTATAGATAACCCGGAAACCGGCCGAGTTATTGAAATAAGGGATACCTTTAATTTTAAATTGAGCGTTTACTAATAAATGACGAAAGATTCATTTAATTACATTCAGCAGTTTTTGAGTGATGAAAAATTCTAAAAACGGTTAATTTGGATTCTATTGGCTTTATAATGATTGACCGTATCAATTTTTTTGGAATACCTGCAATTTACAGACATCGACCTGTTAAAGTTTCAGATATATCCTCGAAACAATTAAAAAGGGTTTTTTGCCCCCTATTTCCACTTGTTGACCATGTATTTGAAATTCTCGCTAAGTAGTTTTTGTGTGCTTGACTAGAACTACAACTTAAGGTATGTATGTCCCGTAAAAAGTTAATGCTCGCTGTCACACTATGAAACTTCAAGCGATTTCCGGGGGTTTCAAGCCAACTTTAGACCAAAAGTTTCTTTAGCAAAGTTGCTTAAAATGACCTCTAGAATAGTTTCCGCTATGGCGATTTTTCACTTTTTTCCCTCCCCTACAAATTAACCCACTCTAATGTATATATACACGCATACGAACATTACCTGGTACAGCATTCGAACTAAATATAAATACAGGACAACGGGTAGCCACAGATCAGAACGAAAGCTTACACTGAAGAAAACTTACACTGAAAATTGACAAGATGACAAAAATCGTTCCCAGTATGAATCTAATTTGAAACAAATTGCCAAGACGTAAGCTCAGAAACATCAACTACCGATAGTCCTGCGCCAAGAAATACACTATTTCTACTTGAAGTTTTTTTAGGGTTTGATAACGAACCTGATAGATTAGAAACTTTAAATAATAACGTTGCACTTAATAGCTCCGATAGCGACCATACAAGCGTCAACCTTATTAACAACGATACAATTCCTGATAATAGCATCAATATAAACATGGCTACAGGTGAGCTGAAAAGAGCGGCTATAAGCCATTGGGCTTCGATTATGCGCAAAAATTACAGCGGTGATTCACTGCCGCTCCTTTATCGACAAAATAGAAGAACTTACAGATAATTCGTTCATTCCAACACAAATAGCTTTTCTCAAATCGAAGTTGGAAGGCAAAGCCCGTGAGTCATTACCAACAGAGATTAGTACAGTTAGTCACATAAAGGAAGCGTTAGTTACCAAAATAAAACTCGAAAGTCGTCACTGGTAAAATCTCAGCTTTAAAAATCATCAGTAACAATTAGCCGAATTTGCAAAAACATGTAGAAGATGTGTCTGGTTCGTTAGAGCTCACTATTATAATCGAAGGTATGACGGTATGGCACAAGCAAAAGCCCACGAAATGGCCGTAGGACAAACAATAAAGGTTTACTGACTAAATAGCAGATCAGACATGATAAAATCCATTCTAACTTTTTGTTCTTTTTCGTTGTATTTAAAATGGTTTTGTCAGTAGGCGGCGGATTATCGTTTTCTTGTATAAAAATTAAAGGTAATTTAATTTAATATTTAAACAAAACAAAATGTTTTTTTTTGTTAAAAGATATTGGATCTACCTGTTTTTCGAAATGCCTACTTTTGGGCCCTTTTAAATAAATTACCAAATATGTCCTCCGTCAAATTAACCGTAGTTATTTGTCAAATATTCCAAACAACTTACATCAACCTAGGCAAGAAGGTTAAGCCAAGATTAGTCACCTTGCCGAAACTCTAGATTTACGTAGTAAGGACTTAATCAATACGTAAGCAGAAAATGTAATAGAATTAGTAATAATAGTATATGTGAGAAAAAATGTGTATAAACGAGTGAACCGTACGGTGCATTTTTATTTTATTAATAGTTAAAGTTTAATTATTAATCGTTTGAGTTTGAGTCTGGGAGTTGTTACAAGCATGCAGAAGTAGTACAAAAGAAGGGATAGAGGATGCATGCTTCCTGAGAAACAACACGTGCGAAGTAGAAATGAACGAACATTTAAACATGCATACAAAGCTCCAATTCATGCCTGAAATATTGATCGCGCATGCACATATTTCCAACTGGGTTTAAAATCTCCGTGAAACCACTAGGTCTCAAGAGAAAAGAGTAGTTTTTCAGCTACCTTTGCAAAATACCATTGAAAGCAGAGTATCTGAATTATATAGAAAGGACCTATCGTACGTCTGTTGGATAAAAAGAAGTTGAAAATACCACAACTGTAATTAATATAGTAGTAGAAAATAAGGAGGTTGGGTGTTAGATATATACATACATACATACGTATACAGAAGAGAGAGTTGTTATACATTCTTCTTCCTACTGTTCCTGTACCGTTTGCTTATTATGTATACCTAACTTGAAATAAACTCAGTTGTAAAGCAGAACTCGGCGTGTGCGTTTTACTGGTTGTAGGTACACAACATGGTGGCAGCGGTCTGAAGAACCCACACTTGAAAAGTAATAATTACGAATCTTAATACGGACAAAAATTGCGCGCGGATAATAATCAATCCTACTTAATGATAACAGATCCTCCAGCCGGCTTGGGAAGTAGCTTTACGGTACGCTCCCCTGATGCATTCTCATTTAGCAATCCTGGCGAGTGGCCTAGATGGCTTCGTCGATTTGAACGTTTCCGCATAGCTTCGAAACTAAATAATGCATCTGAAGAAGAACAAATTAACACATTGGTGTACCTAATGGGGGATCAAGCCGATAACATATTTTTATCCTTCACGTTGACAACGGCAGAAAAGAAGGTGTACTCCAAAGTAATAGGGGCATTTACAAATCACTTTGTGTTTAAAACCAACGTGATATACGAAAGAGCTAAATTTAACCTAAGATGTCAACTTGAAGGTGAGTTGATAGAAGACTTCATCACAGACCTGTACTTGCTATCCGAAAATTGCAAATACGGTACACTAAGAGACGAAATGATTCGCGACAAGATTGTTGTTGGGGTACGCAACCGTAAGCTGTCTGAAAAACTTCAGCTAGTGACCGGTTTAACCTTAGACAAGGCAATAATAGAGGTGAGGCAACACCAAGCCGTTGGAAGACAACAACTAGACTTAACATCGTCGGTAAATAAACCCACAACAGTCTCTCACACGAACAAAAACACAAAACAGAAAAAGGTAGCCGGTGAATATGTGAACCAGAAATCACATAAAGATTGGACACAAAAAAAGCTAGTCGATTTTGTTTACTCATAACTTGCGTAAAATTTACTGTGGATAATAGGTGATTATGCACTTTCGTAGTGTTTTCTGTCATTATTATTTCCACGTATTTGCTTTTTGTAAAATTCACAATTGTTAAAAATGTCGACGTTGAATTATGAGCTCGCGAAAAAAATTGTGGACAAAAAAATGGAAAATCCTCAAACGTCTCACAGTGTAATAGCAAAAAGTTTAAATTGTCCGAAAAGAACGGTAACTTTCTTATTAAAAAGGTTTAACGAAACCTTGTCGGTGAAACGAAGGCCTGGTAGTGGAAGAAAAAAAGGATGTGTGTCGGAGACAAAGGCCAAGGAAGTGGTATCATTATTTCGAAAAAATCCTGGTCTTTCTCATCGTGATGCCGCAAAAAAGGTTCATATGTCGAAGGCATATGTCCAAAAAGTGCTCAAAAGTGAAGGTTTTAAATCATACAAGAAGATCGTAGCACCAAATCGAAATGACAAACAAAATAAGAGTGCCAAAACACGTGCGCGAAAATTATACCACCAAGATATCCACAAATATGGATGTGTAGTTATGTACGATGAGACTTATGTCAAAGCAGACTTTAAACAGATCCAAGGCACTGAGTTTTATACTGCAACAAGGAGAGGAGGTGTTGCAAGTAACTTCAAGCTGAAAATGTTGGACAAGTTTCTTAAAAAATATATGGTCTGGCAAGCCATATGTCAGTGTGGTATGAAAAGCAAAACCTTCATAACCTCAGGCAGCATAAATCAGGAAATATACATTAAGGAGTGTTTGCAAAAACGTTTGCTGCCCCTGATAAAGAAACATAAGACTTCAGTTCTCTTCTGGCCTGACTTAGCATCGTGTCACTATAGCCGTTTGGCTATGAGCTGGTATGAAAATAACGAAGTACATATTGTTCAAAGGGACCACAACCCCCCAAACTGCCCACAATTGCGACCCATTGAAAAATATTGGGCTATCGTTAAGAGAAAATTGCTAAAGACGGCAAAAACTATCAAAAATGAAAGACAGTTTCAATCGAATTGGCAAAGAGCAGCAGAAACCGTGACCAAAACCGATGTCCATCGCCTTATGAAAGGGATCAACTCTAAACTACGGCAATTTGTTTACGATAGAGATAATTGATTTTAGTTTTGTTGTCTAATATAGAGTGTTTAATAAGAAACAAAATAAAATCAAACCTTTTTCGATAACTTGTATAACTTTCCTTTTGTGACAATTTTTTTGCGACCAAAATTTTTCGTGTCCATGCTTTAATAGACGTAAATGCACGTGGTGCGGCTCCGCCACCTTTCACGAACGACAGGTAAACTGCCCAGCTAAAGGGAAAAGGTGTAACAAATGCGACAAACTAAATCATTTCGCAAGTGTATGCCTGTCAAAGTCCAAAAATAAACAAGCAAAGGTGAACAACGTAAACGACGATTTAGGGGAAATTTTTTTAGGCATGCTTAATGTTAACAGCATAAACAATGATGTGCTTAATAGGTCATGGGATGTAGAGATTCTTTTAAATAACACAAAGTTTACCTTTATGGTTGACACAGGTTCACCGGTTGACGTGATAACCGATCAGCTGTTTAAAATGACGTTCGCCAAGACCAAATTGGAAATTTCTGACAGAAAGATTGCAGGTCCTCATGGGCGTGCATTATATGTCATTGGTATGTTCAAAGCAAGGCTTGCATAGAAACAACGTGACATCAAGCCACATATATGTGATCAAGGGTCTTAGAAAACCGCTATTAAGCCTACAATCAAGCTTGCAGTTAAAAGTTATTACTAAGAGTGAATTGTGTAGCATTTTCGAACAAAATAACAATAAACTCGCTTCCAGGGTTAAGGTCTTGGAGGAATATCCTGGACTTTTTGAAGGGTTGGGATGTCTAAAGAATTTCGAATGCGAGATATGGTTGAAAAACGATGCAAAACCATTTCAGATTTTTGCAGCACGTCGTGCACTTAAGGACACGTTAAAAGAAAAGCTTGACGAAATGGTGAAAAGAAACGTGATTAAACCAGTTGACGAACCTACATGGTCATTGTCCCGAAGAGTAAAGGCGCCATCCGATTATGTGTAGATCTTACAAAGCTAAATTGTGCAGTTGAGCGTGAAATTCACCCAATGCCAATTGCGGACCACACACTTGCTCAACTTTGTATTTGTATTTTGTATTTATTTATTGTTTTCCTAGCACAAAAATTAGAAGAAATTATATTAAAATGCTAGTCGGTACAGCGTAAAATTCCAAGATAAGATAAATTAAACTAAATTAAATTAAATAATAATTATGGTAGTGATTTGACAATAAATAAAAGATTAATCATTTTGTTTTAAATTTTAATTAATATAGACTTATGATTAAAGTAGCTTAGAGCAAAAGCTTAGAGAAAGAAACTTAGAAATTAGGAGGGGGAGCTCATTTTTATTTATTTATTAGTTTGTTTGAGTCGACACAAGCAACTTAGTCTATCGGATACATATGACTTAAAACTAGACAACATTATTCAAAGTGTTAGATTAGATGGTTGGAGAGGCCGTGTCTCCAATCCACCCTCACATACGGTCGATTCATGCAGTGTTGTCATCTGGAAGGATTAGAGTGCTTTGCTTAGAATGCTGTGCTTGGAAATCTGGAATTCTTGAATTATTCATAGGATGGTTGAAGAGGCCGAGTCTCCAATGCACCCTGACATACGGTCGAATATTTATTTATCTAAAGTCGAGTACAAGCGCGATATGAGATTTGCTGGCGGAATGGACGTGATTCCGCGCAGCGGCCGATGGGAGCTATTCGCGTGTTGGCAAACATTATTTCCAGCTATATAGTTGTACTCGTTGATATTATGTAAGGTGCTGGTGGAATGGACGCGATTCCACGCAGCGTTCGAAGCAACAACGGTAGATTTATCATTGAATATTGAGCATTGAAATCTTGAATTATTCACAGGATGGTTGAAGAGGCCGAGTCTCCAATCCACCCTGACATACGGTCGAATATTTTTTGTTTAAGGTCGTGTACAAGAGCAATATGAGTTGCTGGGAAGTACACTCTAAATCTTTTGCTGAAATTTATGATCTTTTTAAGTGTAATTTTTTGTTGAAAATATGCACCTTGTCTAAAATTATAATCATTTTCGCTCTAATCGAAATAAATAAACTCAATCTGTGTAATTTTCTTCTAAAAATACAAATTTACCACATAAAGTTTTTTTATTAGGCTTGTAATGCTGAATTTTAAACATAATTTGCGAAATGTTCCGTAATTGTTCAAATTTGAACCAATAGTATTTGTATTTGGGTAAATCATGCTGAATTTTTAACATCCCTGCCTAAAAACGTCCAAAACAGCTGACGAAGCCGCCATATTTACCTTCGCAGAATTTCTTTGCACAAGTGCGCGTCAAATTGAAACAAATATATCTTCTATCGAAAGTGAATTTTTGCAGTATATATCATCATCATTTATCAAGCAGATTCATCCAGTGCTGGTTGCGGTATTATATGTATTATAATATACATATATGTATATAAATATATAAGTTCATAGTTAGTAGTGTTTGATAAAAATGTTTTGTTGTGAAATTTGCGATCAAAAATTTATAAAGTTAAGAAATTATCATTTACATTTGTACGGCCACCGAGGTGAAAAAAGCAATTTGTTCAAGTGTTTGTATGTAAAATGTGGGAAAATGTTTTCAAATTATAATTCCTATGAGGTGCATTTCACGCGAAGTCACCGCATTTAGCGCAAAATATCTTGCTCCATATGTGTATATATTTATAAATATAATATATATGTATAAACAAATATCACAATTTCTTTTTATTGAACATATTCTGTTCAGAAGGCAACTTAAAATTGAACATATTCTGTTCAAAAGATAAGTTAAAGTAAAACATATTATGTTCCAAATTAAAAATATTCTGTTCAAAAGATAGGCGGGTATTAGACATAATTTGTGTAAAAGTTTACACTTAATTTGGTTGAAAACCAACAAAAATGTCTAGAAAATTTGTTGTCTAATTTTAGGTCGATAATATTTGGTAATCTGTTGCCGACTATTTTCGACCTAATTTTCAGCAAAAGTGATTTAGAGTGTAGGAAGTAGGAAGACACAATCACAATTTAGATTATAGTTTAGTCGTTATAAAAGATAGTTAATTCATTTTTAAAGTGCAGAGCATTGCCTATCAGCCTGAGTCTGGAAGGGAGGGAGTTCCAAAGACGTATCGACGTAGTGAAAAATTGGCGATCTGAAATCAGCATGCGATGTCTTACATGTGCAAGCAGGACGGACCTTGACGATTGGAGAAAGACAAGCCTTCGGTAAAGGTAATCAGGTTCCTTCGTATATATTAGTTTGTGTAGTGCAATGAGAGTTCTGACTTTCAACAGATTGTCGAAGGAAATGTTAAGCAGCTTCTTTGCATGGTGGGAAACATGGTCACGTCTCGTCAGCCCAAATACATACCTAGCAATGTTGTTATACACTACATTTAGTTTATTTTTGCATACATGGTCACAATTGGAGTAGATCTCACAGCCAAGGAGGAGCTTTGGTATAAGGTACGCTTTGGCAATCAGTAGTCGGATGTTTAATGGGATATAGTGCTGGTAAGCCAAAATGTGCGTAGCATACCGTACACCTTGCCAACCGAGCTGAAGATGTGGTCCTTCCATGATAATGTTTTATTGAAAACAATACCAAGATTTGTAGCAGAGTCTGCGTATTCAATAGTCGAATTGTTTAATGTTATTGGATCCAAGCCATTTGTTTCGAGCCCCTTTCTATGGATGACAAGACATTTCGATTTGTTGGGGTTCAAACACAAACCGTTCCTAGAAGCCCAACCGCCTATAAGGTCTAAATCATGGTTCAAATTATTAATGCACGAGCTGGTACGATCACTAGGGCAGCACACATACAATTGCACATCATCCTCGTAAATATGAACCTTACAATACCTAAGGACATCGGGCAAGTCGTTTATAAACAGGACGAATAAGAGCGGTCCCAGGATCGAGCCTTGAGGAACACCCCTTACAACATTCAAGAAGTCAGACATTCGACCACCTACGCTTACTGCCTGAGATCTGCCGCCGAGATAAGACCTGATAAGGGCCGTAGCATGATTGGAGAAGTTGAACAAATTGTCCAGCTTTGTGCAGAGTAAAGTATGGTCGACAGAGTCAAAGGCTTTGGAATGGTCTAAAAGAGTAATAAAGGCAGTGTAGTTTACGTCGATTCGTTCTCGAATGTCCTCTATCACAGATAGGAGCGCCGTGGTATAGCTTCTTTTTGGTCTGAAACCTGATTGATGGTCCGACAGAAAGTTGCGCTCGTGTACGTAGGAGGATATCTGACCATAAATGATACGTTCAACTACCTTCGATAAGAAAGGCAGAATAGCTATGGGCCTATACTCCTTGTTTGGTTTTAAAACAGGTATTACCTTTGCGGCTTTCCAACATTTGGGGAAGACACAGGTCGTCAAAATTGAATTGGCCAAATAAGTAATGTAAGGGAGAACCTTGGGGAGGATAATTTTTACGAACTTGGGACATGTGCCATCAAACCCAATTGCGTTTGATTTCACGGAAAGTATAGCTTGCAGAACATCGCAATCATCAACACAAGTAAACTCGAGAGGACGGGCGTCACAATAAGTACGCTCACAGTAGTTGCCAACACACATGTTATCTGATGGTATAGGCAGGTTAACAAACGTATTGTTTATTACATTGGCATCAGTATCAGAGAGAACAGAGGAATCTCCTTTACATTTTCCAATCCCGATGATCTTGATGGAGGTCCAAGTATCCCTTGAGTTAAGTGCAGTACTAAACTTATCTTTATAGAAGTTAACTTTGGCTAACCTAATGGCTTTGTTAACGGCAGTCCGAGCTACTTTGAAACTGTTATGCGCATCCATTGTACGGTATCTTTTCCACCGTACATAAGCAAAATTCCGCTGTCGAATTAAGTTCTGCAAACTCGCATTAAACCAAGGGTGGGTAGAATTCCTAGCAACCTTAGATTTCACAGGAACATAGTTGTCGAATAACCGGTTGATGTTGTTCTGTAGAAACCGCGCCTGATCGTCGACCGATGTTAAAGTTCGCATCGCACTCCATTCTACCGACTCCACAGCTGCGGCAAGTGAACAGTAGTCTATGCTTCTAAAATCACGATAAGTGTAGGTATAACGACGGCTTGAAGTTTGAAAGTCGTAACAGAGAAAGATGAGATCATGTTTTGAGAAACAGGATGCAGATAGTTGATTATAGTGTAGCGATTTTTGAAGCGAGTTCACAAAAAACAGATCGAGCAGAGTGGAGCTAGAGTTAGTGAAGTGTGTAGGTATCGAAGAATTGGTTGGAAGCAGTCCAAGGGATGCTTAGCTTTAAACTGGAGTCTACGAGCAGGTTGCTGTTGAAGTCACCGGCGATGACGATGTTTTCGCAGTTTATAAGTAAAGGTTCAAGGAACTCTATAAAATTGGAAAAGTTAACATGTTGATTAGGCCTGTAGGTACATCCGATCAAGAGCCTACAGTTGTTTTCGGAAAACACATTAACGAAGACATGTTCGATACTATCACCAGGACTGGAACTGCAGCAAAGTCTGCAGGATAAGGAACATATAACATACATTGCAACACCACCACCATGGCCACTTCTGTCCGCCCTAAAAAGTTGATATCCATTTAACTTAACTAAATTGTTTGTGTGGCGTGAGGAAAACCAGGTTTCGGAGATGCAGATAAAATCGATATCGGAACCTTCGCATATATATCTTAATTCATCAAGCTGAAAAGGGCGTTCTTCGACCCGTGGCCTATGTATCCAGGACCCTTACCCAGGCAGAACAAGGGTATGCGCAAATTGAAAAGGAAGCTCTGGCAATAACATGGGCAGCATGCCAAAAGTTTCCAGACCTACTCATTGGCATCGAGTTTAGTGTTGAAACGGACCACAAGCCGTTGATTGCCATATTTACTACTTAAAATCTAGATGAGCTCACTCCACGCCTACGGAGGCTAAAGATGAAAATGATGATATGTGTTCGAGTTTTATTACACAGCAGGGAAATTTTTAGTCGCAGCCGACGCGCTGTCGCGGTGCCCGATCCAGGACCAATCTGAATATTCAAATATTGACGATGACAAAGATCTTTGTACCTTTGTAAATGCAATAACTAGCACTCTGCCGGTTTCTCAAGAAAAATTAGACATTATCAAGAAATACCAAAAACAAGATCTGGTTATATCAAAAGTCATTAGCCACAGTGTAAATGGTTGGCCAGATAGACACAGAGTAGAACCAAAAGTTCGTAATATCTACAACGATCGATACAAATTGTCAATAAACAACGATGTTTTAATGCGCGGATGTCGAATAGTTATTCCCGCAGAGCTACGCCAAGACACATTAGAGCGGATCCATGCCGGCCACATGGGTATTTTAAAATGTAAAGCTAGATCCAAACAATCAGTTTGGTGGCCAGGGTGTTCGAAAGATATAGAGGACTACGTAAAAAAATGTTCAATATGTATACAAAACGTTGTACCGAGACATGAAAGCGCCATAATGACAGAATTCCCAGAGCGCCCCTGGCAAATCATAGGAGTTGATCTATTTTACCACAGATCCAACTACTATTTACTTGTGAGCGATTACTTTTCCAGATACCCTGAAATAGCACTATTGGAAAACCAGACGACAAATTGTATCATTAAACACATAAAATCATTTTTTTGTAGACATGGAATACCAGAAATCGTGAGATCAGACAATGGACCTCCATTCCAAACATTAAATCTTTCGGAGTTTGGTAAATTTGCTAAGCAATGGGGATTTAAGCACATCACATCATCTCCGCGCTATCCTCAGAGCAATGGATTTATTGAATCAGCAGTAAAGAATATAAAATCCTTGCTGAAAAAGAGCCTGGCTCTTTTGGAATATCGGTCGACCCCATTAGCAAATGGCTTATCACCTGCAGAACTTCTAATGGGCAGAAAGATACGTACCACTTTACCGATAGTTGATGAACAGCTCCGACCAAAATATGAATTGAAGGCCACAATTACTAAAGAGCAGCAGGCATAACATAATTAGACGAGAGCCATTCAAAGAAGGCGACGTTGTTTGGATTGGGGATTTAAGCCTTTGGGGTAAAATATTAAAACCTGCGGAAACCCCAAGGTCTTACATAGTTTCCACAGATCGAGGAGAGTTTCGCCGAACTTCCTTCCATCTTACTCCCTCCGGTATGAAAGACATGCCTTATGCTCCTGGCGAAGTACAAGACGTGCAAATGACACCACCTGCAGCACCTCCAAGTCCCTCGCCACCAGTCTCGACAGAAACAAACGCGGGAGTAACAGCAGAAGGTGACACGGCACCAAACATATCCCGATATGTGACAACAACAAGATCCGGGCGAATAATTACGTACCCAGATAGGTACAAGCCGATGGACTAACAATCTTGTTTGTATTCCTTAACCATATTCTATTTTATTTTATTCAATTTTCCTTCACAATTAATACTGAATTATTAACAAAAAAAAAAAAAAAAAAAAAGTCAAGGAGTAAAATAGTGATAGCTATTATTTGCTATGTAAATATGTATATTGTACAATGAATTAACTAAGAAATTTTGTGATTACCTACGTACACATAGCTTCACAAGACTCAGAGGGGAGATGTTGGATATATACATATGTACATACATACGTATACAGAAGAGAGAGTTGTTATATGTACATTCTTCTTCCTACTGTTCCTGTACCGTTTGCTAATTATGTATACCTAACTTGAAATAAACTCAGTTGTAAAGCAGAACTCGGCGTGTGCGTTTCACTAGTTGTAGGTACACAACAGTTGGGGTCGTCTATAGAAGTCTAAGCATGAAGGGAAAGTTTCTGGCGGTCACTAACCTGGGAAAGCCAGAGCGATTCTTTGGCATGTGGTTCAAGCAACTTATTACTTCCGAGCTTTAGTTTTGTCCTCTGAAAAAATTAAAATACACGTGTATCGGCGATTTTTATATACACGTCAAACAGTTTTTCTGTGTGAAAGACTTTAGATCGATTTTTAACCCTTTTTCCGTGATCCAATCGATCTGAATTTTTGCAGGCAGACTCTTGAAAAAAATAGAGTTTTATCAATTCTCAGATTTTCCTGAATTTTTTTTAAATGGTTATTGGTTTTTTGTAACCCTTTCAGCTCATTAAAAACCGATTTTATTTATTAATTTTATTCTATTAAAACTAAAAATCATGAAAAATTTTATTCTATTAAAACTAAAAATTGGTACATGAAAAATTTCAATGCTTTTAAAAAAACATAGGCGTTTTATTTTTGCGTTTGTAAGCATTTGTGTCAGTATCGCGACAATTAGACCAACAGTATTCGCCAAGCATATGCGTAATGTCTTGTCCTTTAAATCGCTTTTTAATAGCCGCAATGTCCTGGTGGCCATGCTCATCGCTACAAGCTTCTAAATCATCAAAAAATCTCAGCTATTGAGGATCTTTAGCGACGTTAACCTACTCATTTCGCCATGTGGCGAAATCATTTCTACAACAAATTTTTTATAATTGGCAGCTCGTTTTTTGCCAAGAAACTGCTCAATAACGGCAACTGTACCTTTCCATGCACGTTGTTCGATGGCATTAAATTTTGTTCGGAAAAATTTTGCGCAAACTTGCAATCGCCTGGCCCTCACGATCCAGTTTTTTAACTTAATTTGATACGAGACCGCGCTCAATGTATAGTGGTGGGAAAATGATTTGCACCAATTTTAGACTTTCTATACATCTCCTCCTTTGTAGCATGTTCTCGGCATCCACCTTAATTCAGTGTAATGCTGATGGTACAGCGTACTTTATTGTTGACCTCTCATCAGTAAACTTGCATAAACTTTAATAGCAGTAGTCGCACACGACTTCCGGAGTACATCCCAATTAAGGCACAGTCTTGAATGTTTTCTGAAACGAATTAATCACTGTTTTCGTAATATTTTTAAAATTTTTACTTGTTGCGAATAAGCCACAACCGTAGCAAAAATTATTTCGAGTCGGGCACTGCATTTTTTCTTAGATGAATATATGGAAATATGTTTTCGCACAACAGAACGGAAAACAATTGTGCAATTCAATGTTTCACCTGTCATACCAGCTGTAAGTGTTGTAAAAGTCATAATTCACACATGCCGACAGATGTACACTACGAGCTTTAAAAATTAAAATTCTGACGTGTACATGAAAGTCGCCGATACACGTGTATTTTTATTTTTTCTCCCATTTCCGAAAACGTACATCTGGTTCATAGGACAGAATGTGTATAATGCGGTGCAAGGGCAGAGTCGGAGTCGGATTGGTCGTGGTAGAAATAGGTTTCGTACTGTTATTCACTCCTACGGATGAACTTCTTGCGGCATTGCGTATCAAACAAAGATATTTAAATTTCTCGTTTTAAAAGGTTATTGTTACAGAAATAAGCTTTCATTTCTTATCTACTGTTATAAGCTCTTTATTTGAGTATTGTGAGCTCCCACTTAGCTGTGCTCAATCAATAAAGTTCAGTTACTATTTACTACTCAACTAACACGGTATTCTAATCGTTTTCGACATAAAACAGTAACATAGATTTTAGGAACACTTCGAACATACAAACGACGTTTGCCGATTGACGGAAGGTCCTAAAGCAGGGATGAGCGCCTACGATATGATGTCCGATGTTCAGAGAATACTACGATTATGGTAGGAGCACTTATCTTGCCCTTTGAAACGACGAAATCTTGAAAAAATGCAGAACCCTCTCACAATCGAAGATGGAAGAATTTGTTTTCCCCAACCCGAGTGTGTTGAAATAGCCTCCACACTTGGGTCCTGCAAAGCACGCCCCTATTGGTATAATCATGGAACTGCAACTTAACCCAAAGACAAACATAATCTTTGAACGATATCTGTTCAACACAGCTAAGCAAAAAGATGATACTACAAAAGATTACATTGTTAACCTCATAAAATTGGCAAACAATTGTCAGTTTGGAAACACTACAGACTAGTTTATAAAGTATAGATTTGTTGTCGTGTTACGAAAAGTGTAAATATACTATTAGGAGGTATGATTTTAAAGACAATTTCGTCTGCCGATGCAACCGTGCACGGCTTACAAAAAGCTGAAATTCTTGCGAACCATTTTTTTTGCCGAATGGCTAGCAGACTCTAGTTCGCGTTGTTCGGTTTCCGGCCTTTTCCTCTGCGAGCGGCCGAACGAATAGCATCGAACAGGTAAGAACAAAAATTATAATATTATTGAAAATGAAAAAATAAGCTGATTATGCTGCCTTTATTAGATAGACACGGCTATCAAAAGCAGTACCAAAGTACCCAAGGATTGGTTGGATGAAGAGTGGATCAAGTTTGAAAGCGTGGCGCAGCAGAAACATTGTCACCACGCCTGAAAAGCCATAGTACGATACGACAATTGCGAGGGCATCAACAGTCACCACCAACGACAGAAGTCAGAGTAGATGACCCAGCCATCAGTGGGTACACACTCATCCAAACGGTAGTCAAGCACAGGTGCGGTACAAAGAAAAACTCCTCCATGAATAGTAAGTGTGTGTAAAACCACATATGCGATCAACGATTTGGGGTGAGTGCGGAACAACTTAAATCATTTATTAATAGTGTGACCGACCGCATTTGAATACGCATTATTCGAGCGCACCGCGTAGATGGTCATAATCCACAAGTCCATTGCGCGTTGTATACATACATAAAAACGTTCCATCATACACGCATGATTAAAAGGAAAATACATTCTGTAACCAACTGTTAGTTGTGCTTACGGGCGCGCCAGCACGACATAAACAACAACGAACGACGGTGAATGAGATACCACAATCTCCCATACATCTGTGCGCTGTCCCAATCGCTGTGAAAAAAGAAGGGTAGCAATCAACTAGATTCGCGATCCACTGTCGGTTGCGCTAACGAGCGTGCCAGTTGGGCACACAAGAAGACGGGTGACAGTGGATATTATTGCACGCATAAAATTACAGGAGAGTGAGCGGTCGTTCTCTTCCTTAGCAAGAAATGGAATAGTTGAACATCTGTACATAAGAGCTGTGAGCATTGTTAATGGTAGCCAAAATTTTGCGTCGCTGACTAAAAGTAAAATCATCAGTTTTAGTTGATGCACAGGAATGACAAGCTCTTGCGTTTCTTGGCTGCACATGTAGCATTAAATAATTATTATAGTATAACACGTACAATTCATACATTACCTTATCCATAAACATATTTATTGGGAGTGCTTAGCACAGACAGAGGGAGGATTTGGGTAGGTGAGTAGATTTGGAAGCGCTATTTAAGTGCGAGGTCCGATAGCTGATAACCAGGGCGCCTTAGGGAAACAGTTGTAGGATACCTTAAATATTATAAATCCCATAAGAGGGAATCGTCACCCAAAACCAACCGCTCTATCATTTGCTAGGTGGCTCACACAGATTGCGCAGACAGAAGAATTTGGGTATATGCATACGTACATATATATATATATAAGGCATTGCTTGTTGAGGTAGGTCGTGATCAATGTTGTTCGCACATTGGCACATAAACATGTTGTAGTTAGTTTCCTTTTGTTTACGCAACATGCTGCAGACAACAAAAAGTCTGCGAGAGTGGTCTGAAACATTTCTTTTGAGAATGTTTACAAGCCAACAGCTGCCAGCAACATTGATGCTAGTTGTGTCATAGACCAACGATCAATAGCCATATGAAATAGACATTGGTTGCGAAGCTTGCGCAACATGAAAATGTAAACAATACATATCCCTACACATTTTAGTTGACTTAATATACACATTTTGGAAAGTGTATTCATATTTTGAAATCATAAGACAATTTTATTTTTTTTCTGTATCCGCTGTACGCTAATTAAAGCGGAATTTATATTTAAATGACATAATATGTAGCCGTGCATATACACGATAGCATAAAGTAGTAAGCAATTGTGGGGATGTATGCAGACATCCGTTCCAAGCTATTAAGCTGGAATCTTAAAATTTGTAATATTAAGAGTAATGCTCATTGAAGAGCCGATAAATGATCAAGTCAGTTTAGGTTAAAAGCGTTATGAATGTAACATGACATTGTATATTAGTGGATAAGTGACGTGATTAATGTCATTAAATATGAATTGCTAAAGACAAAAAAATACGTGTGATGAATGGGGGATGGAAAGGGGTGATTAGGTGAAGCTTGACGGACGGGCATGGGGACTCATGGCATAAAAGGGGTTGGCCAAAATTGGTCATGGTCAACTATGGATGGGAGGGATAGCTACAGCGGAAAGGCCAGTCTTGGTTTCATGGAGACGAACCGCGCAGACAACGGCAGCATATCTTGAATGGACACTCGGGGTATGCACACAGGCATAGGTCATCTTTTGCAGCACATGGGTACGAGTAGTTTTCTTTTATTTTTCTGCGGTAATACACCATCGGCATGATCCAGTAATCCACCCCAGTCCGGCGAGCTGAGCCGCGCACGCAAGCGTACCCAGCGGATCTTTAGGCCCATAGTCTCTCGTTTTGAGAGATCTTACACGCCGACCCGGTAACAATAGAAGAAAATGGCTCCCAACGTGGGGCAAATATGGGACAATCACGAAATAAAAATTAATAAAAAGTCTTTTTAGAGTAGTTTAAATCTGGGTGTGCTGTTCGTTAGACAGGGACGTACATCAAAAGGGGGTAAATGGGGGGTCATCGTTAGCAGCTTGGAAGGCAGCCCTACAATTGTGTTGACGGGGACAAATATAATAATTCAATTTGTTTGTGAAGGGCGGAATCCGCTACGGACTGACGGATAGTGTGTCCGACTTTCTTGAGGTAGATTTTGCGGTAGAGTAGGGATCTCATACATGAGGCGGCTATTGCTTACAGGTATACGCCACGTTGGCATGAGGTAGGTTCGCTGAGATACTTACTTGAAGGATGAAGAATCCAGCCCACTAGGATGAGGGTCAAATCCTGGTGGTAGTGGAGGTGAGAATGGGGAGACGAAAATTTTAGGACAATGAGGGGGGACGGGACTAAGTAGGACGGTACAGTGGAACCTAGTCACCCAAGGTCCCAGTTCATCACACATCAATTCTGCATTAATCGAATCACACACGTATAGCTTTCTCATACCAATATAAAAGGTGGAAAAAAGGGAGAAGTTATTAACAAATTGACACATTTTGATTTTTTTTTTTTTTGGCATACGAGCGCGTTAAGGATGCCACGTAAGAATAAACGAAAGACTATGAATAGTCAAAAAGCAGAAAGCAGAGATAATGCTTCGGGGTCAGTGGAAGATCTGCGAAGGGGGGCGGCAGATGAGCGGTCATCGTCGAAAGAGAGGCCGCCAGAGTTTTTCGTTACGCAGTCGAAACAGAGGCGGATCTCAGTTGGGGAAATCAACACGCCACAGGCGACCATAGCTGATAAAGTGGGGGGCGAACTTTTGCTAAAGCTCGAAGCAATGTTTTTTCAATACCAGACCGATGTTAATCGCACAACGGTAGAGAACGTATATATTCATTGAATGTCCGGTAACTGCGTTCTACAGTACCCAAAGTTTGGTGATAATACTGCGTTGAAGTTTTATGTTCAATTTTTAATAATTGAGATTTTACACAAACAACAAGCTTGTGTTTCCGGTCTTTATATTTGAAGTATCCTGGTTCGGTACGAGCTATAGACCTATTATAAATTTTTTCTGCAGCGAAAAATTATTGTTGTTTTTGGGTTTCTTCATAATTTCTTTTAATTATTAAAAGTTTTTGTTGAATTGAACAGGAAAAATTTAGAGACAACCGCCATAGCTTTTCTTATAGATCCATTTCTTAAGTTGCTAACTTCACTCATCAGAGAAATTTTGGCACGCATTGCTAACTATTGAGCTAACAATACGCTGGTTTTTTTTTCTTATAGATCCATTTCGGAAGTTGCTAACTTGAGTTGATTGAACAGGGCGTTTAGAAGGCAAAAAAAAAATTATTAAGAAACCCAAAAACAACAATAATTTTTCGCTGCAGAAAAAATTATTAATAGGTCTATAGCTCGTACCGAACCAGACTTTTTAATAATTTCAAGCCTGGTCAATCTTATCCTCAACAATTAGGTTACTTTATCAAAATTTCTACAAATTTGTTTCTTTTTTTGAAATAAATTTTTGAGGGATTGAAACCGAGCTTGACATGTCTTTTTACTTCAAATTTATTTAGAGCTTCGTAAATTTTGGGGTTCTCTTTGTGACTTTCTTTATTTTCAGCATTACTGCTGGTCTGTTTTGCTGCTGATCTTGTTGTTATTTTTAATATTTTACTTGCTTCCACTGACAAGTATTTTTAGTTTGTAATTGTTATTCGGGATAATGCGTCCGCAATATGATTTTCTTTTCCGGCTATATACTCTACTTAAAAATCGTACTTCATCGAGTCTTACTGGTGTCAGCTTAGATGAAGGGCTCTTCATCGAGAATAGGTATGTTAAAGGACCATGGTCAGTTTTAACTAGAAATTTTCTGCCATAAACATATGGTCTGAAGAAGGTTATGGCCCAATGGATTGCGGCCAATTCTTTTTCAATTGTGGCTTTGTTGGTTTCACCTTTGGTGAGGGACCTAGAAGCGTAGTTAATTTTCGTGAGTGTTCTGCGAAATTCGGTACGAATCTTCTGTAATAGTTGCAGAAAGCTACGAATCTCCTAACTTCATCGGCTGTTTTTGGTGTTGGGTAATTTTGGACTGTTTCAAATTTGCTCGGGTCGGGTAATATTCCCTTGTTTGTACATTTATGTCCTAAATAAGTTACTTCTTGGCTGAAAAAAAGGCATTTCTCTGGATGTAATTTTAGGTTGTATTTTCGGCAAGTGGAGAACACGTCTCTTAAATTTTTCAGCATATGGGTTCCAGAACATCCTAAAACAACTAAATCATCCATATAGAGAAATGCTTGTGATGGTTTGAGACCTGCGAATGCCATTGTCATCATTCTTTGGAATGAATTCGGTGCTACCTTTAATCCATAGTGTAGTCTTTTGAATCTATATCTGCCATTATTGGCTGTAAATGAGGTTATATCCCTGGAGTCGTGGTGTAATTCGATTTGATGAAAACCTGACATAAGGTCTAGGCATGAAAAATATTTTGCTCTTCTAAGGGGTCTGGTACGATAAATCGAAAATTAAAATGTCGAAACTGAAAATGTCGAAAAAATAAATGTAGAAAACCGAAAATCCCGAAAAAATAAATGTCGAAAAAAAATATGTCGAAAAAAATAAACTCGAAAAAAAGACGTCAAAAAAAAATTGAGTTAAATTAATTAATGGTGTGTAAAATTCGCGCGAATTTATAGTCAAAATCGTACTGAAAAATGTTTTGATTGTCAAAATTCGAGAAAAAAATTCAAATCAGCTGGCCTATCAACACGACCTTTATTACTGGATCGTGCTTAAAAATTTCCGTTTTATTTTGCTGCCTACTACATTTAAAAATTTGGTAATGGTGCAGCTTATGGGGCCCACCCAAAACTAGACCAAAAAAGTCGAGTGGGGTGTCAAAAGGCGCGTATTCACGTTTAGATTTAGAATCTGAAATGAGATTTTTGTTTTTTTCGAATGTTCAAAAGTTATGAGGGCAAAACTTTCCAACTCGGCGCGTGATCCACGTTTTTTATGTCCAGAACCACTTTTCGCTTAGGCGGCCTGCGGCCGCGCTTCAAAAAATAACCCTGGGCTACGCCATTCCAACTCCGGGTGTGTACCATAGCCGTGGCTACCGCCACGGTGATGTCCTTCTGCGTGCCACGTTTCCCACACTTGTCTCATGTGCCATTACAACAACCACATGAAAACGACAGAAAATTGTGAACTTTAACTGCAAACAACTTTTCAACGGTTGAAAAAAAGAAAAAACTCATTTCAGATTCTATTTCTAGACGTGAATACGCGTCTTTTGATACCTCACTCGACTTTTTTGGTCTAGTTTTGGGAGGGCCCCATAAACTGCACCAGTACCAAAAATTGTACACGGCATTCAATCCTGTGCTTAAAGAAAACATTTCAAAATTATTACAATTTGTTTTCGGCATTTTTCGACCTTTTTATTTCGATTAAAAGAATTTTCGACATTTTTCGATCCCACAAAATATAATTTCGATATTATAAAAATTTTAAAATTTCGATATTCGCGTTTCGACATTTTTATTTTCGACTTATTGTACGGATCCCCTTCCAAGTTGATCCAAAATGTCGTCAATTCTTGGAAGTGGGAATTTGTCTGCTGCTAGCTTTTTATTTACCTGTCTGTAGTCTGCCACTGATCTCCATCTTTTTTCTGTTTTGCCTGGGAGTGATTTTTTAGGGACTAATAAGATTGGGCTATACTCTGCAATAGAAGGTTCTATTATGTCATCTTCGATTAGCTTAGTTACTTTATTTAGTACCGTCTATGAAACAAAAATTCTTACAGACTACTAACAATAGGTAGATACATTTGCATAAAAAATTATATATGTATATGCTACATATTAAATTTAGAAAAATGTAAGTGTAGCGCTTAAACCTTACACAACTATGTATAGTAAACCTACATATATTGTGCGAAAAAGATTTAAAAAAGCTTTAGTGGTCGTTGAAAAATCAAAGACGATTGTTTGAGACAAGGTGTTAAATCACGCATACATCTAGCGAGAGGAGCATTGCTGGCAAATTTTGTTTTAACCTTTTTGCAATAAAAAAGGGTAAGTGACCCGAAGGTTACGCCTGGGAACATTAAAAGTAAGCCTCTTCATAATATAACGACAGTCAAGGATCCCTTGAATAATATTGAATACAAATGCCAACGACAACATAGACCTACGACTCTATAAGGATTGTAGGTCAATAAGCAGACCACGCGAAGCATCTTGTTTGGTTATTTATCCTTTTTTATTTTAGGCAATCTATAATTTTTTATGTAGACGGGGGTGTCATCCATCATGTGTAATTTTTGTTTATAGAAATTATTAGCGAAAATTGGTTCTGTTTCTAGTGCAAATATGTCTATGAATTCTGTGCATAGTGTTGTTAGTTGAGGTTTGACAAATTGTGGGAAGTTTTTTGTTAATCTTTTTAATTTCTCTGTATCCTTGCAATTTTTATTGTGTGTGTTTGTTTTAGTTAGTGTGTAATCGTCTAAATTTTCGGTATTAATCTTGTAATTTTGAATAGTTGTGTTTTTATGTGTTGTGTTGATAATTCGAACAAAAGTTTGATCTTTATTTGTGATAGTGTTTGCTATGAAAATGCCTTCAGATAATTGAGTGGCTCAGTGCCATCCTTGCCTAAGCCTCATTTTAGTCATTTCCTAATAATTCGTGACAAAGTTAATAGGTAATTAAAAATTAAACAGCCTTTTCAGGAAGGTTTGAAACATTTAATTAATTTAATTAATAATTTCGTTCAAAAATTAGGGATGTGCAACTTTGGCACGGATAGTTTGGAGTATTTCTAAGTAGTATATCATAATAACTCCATATATGAAATTTCGAGGGTTAGGCAAGGATGGCACTGAGCCACTCAATTGTTGGTGTGGTATGAAGATGTTTTGGTTATCGGTGTTTACTTTGACTTGTCTAATGACTTCAGATCTAGCAGGGATAGTAAGTGTGTTGACAGACAGACAATTTGTTGGGTGCATTGTTATTGTTTGGGGGAAATCATATGGCCTTAGGATTAATTTGTCCTCTGTTTTGCCATAATCCAAGATACAATTGTATTTCTTTATGAAATCTAGTCCTATTATTCCGTCGCACGGGGTTGGAAAGTCGTCCTCTACGACATGGAACTTATGGTAAATTAGAAGGTCATCAGCTTTTAAATCCGCTTTAGTTGTGCCTAATGTGCTGGTTATTCCATGACCAATGCCCTTTAAATCTGTAATTTTTCTTTATTAATTTTGTGCGTTTTATTAATTTGATGCATTTTTATAATGGAAATGTCAGCTCCCGTATCAATTAAAAAATTTGAAATCGAATTATTTAGGGATGTCCTTGTGGATATATAGCTGCTTAGATTTAGGTTTAATACACATATTTTTCTTTCTATTAATTTTGAAGTGGAGCTTCCTGGTTTTCCGTCTGGGTGCAGCTGCGCACATTACGGGTCTGGTTGTAGGATCTATTGCTGTGCGACCTCGAGTTATTATTGTATCTCGGTTGTGGCCTGAATATCCGATTTTGGTAATTTCCATAGTTGTTACTTCGGTATCCTTCACGGAAATTGTTCCTGTACTGACTCTGTTGTCGTACGTTCAAAATTGTATTTGAGCTGCCTGTTATTTCGGTACAGCTGTTGGTGAACTTAGAGATCGCATCGTTCATTGTTGTGAACGTTCCTGCTTGCATTATCATTTTAACAATATTGTTGGAGCTGTTTTTACACATTGCCTTGACGGCTGCCTGTGTAGAATGTCCCGTTGCAAAGTCTGGGCTTAATCCATTCGAGGTATATGAGATATATGTTCCTTCTAGTGATTTGGTAATTTTTTCTATTTCCGCTGTGTATTGGTTAGCCGTTTTACTACGTTGTTGAACGTTTAGGAGTTTAGCGGTTAAAACCTCTACCGATTCACCTTTTATCGCGCTTTTGAGCTTTGGTTTTATTTGTCCAATCGTGTTTTCATTACTGATAAAATTTCTTGCCGTTCCTTTTAGTTTGGTCTTTATCATTGTTATTGCTTAAAGTTCGTGCTCATCCTTGATTTGATCAAGTATATGGAGGGCATCTAATAAACTGTGCAAGTTTTCTAGCTTCCCATCAAACTACGTGAGTACTGACGAGGTAGTTTTAATGAATTCGACTACTGTTTGTACCATTGTGATGTTTATGATTGGGATTTTTACTTTACTGGTGTCTTTCCCTTGACTTAAAGAGGGTGATGGAGGCCGGCTTCGAACATTTTTCCTCTAATGTGGTTGGTATTGTTACTTCTATATTGTGTCTAGCTACTGAAGATACGAGTTTATCTCGTACGCCAGTGAAAAATTTATAAGCTTCTTTTTGGTGTTCTATGGTAAGTATGTGATTTGCTGCATTGATCACCTGTCTAGTATTATTAAGGCTTCCAAGATTATGTTCAAATGTTTTACTATAGTTTCTTTTGTTATGGGAATACTCTTGTTTATACATTTGTATGATTTATTAGCTTTAATTTTTTCTTCCAGTAATGTGTTATGGATATCTTTCCATAGATTCATTTCTGGATGAAAACTTTTGGCATTTTTGGTAAGTTGTTACTTTTTATTGGGAAAATTATACACGTTGTTGTACATTGTTTAACTGTCTCAATTTATTTTTGATGTAATTTTTAACCAAAATTACCATTGAATAGAACATGTAACTACGATGGCAAACGCGGGCAACCACTTATCGGAAACTTCTTCTATGATAGGGTGTGGTTCGTATTTAACTATTTTGGTATCGGAGGTGTTTTCACCTGACGTTTCTTTTCCTACTTGTTGTTGTTGTTGTTTTAGCAACAAATTACTCCCCGAAGGTTTTGGGGAGTGTTGTCGAAATAACAGTCCTTGGCCGGATATGAATCCGGTACGCTCCGGTCCTCCCTTGCGGTACTGCCCGACTGTCGTGGTAGCGATTTGGTATGACCAGTGGAACCTTCTAGGTCATGTCATCCCTACTTCCGAAAGGAAAGAGAAGATGGGTAATGAGACTGGGAGGCATCATATCCGTAGGTCAACCATCGAGTTGCACATCATTACCTTTGTGCATATTAGTCGCCTCTTACGACCGGTATACCTACCGCGGGCATATTCTAACCCCTACCCGCAGGGGTTCTTTTCCTACTTCGCATCCCGCTATTCATATTAATATGCCGTTTAGTGCAATTTTCCACCAAGTAATTTTTATGTAAAAAAATCTTTATTTAACCTGTGAACATTTTTTAATATTAGTGTGTTAAATTAATCAATCTGTATGTCTCTCTGCTAATGTAGGAGGGTATAAAACATCTGAATGAGAAAAACAATTTTCCTTTTGATTGCTAGCTCCGTTTTTTTTAATTTAATGACAAAAAATATATGTTTTTTTTGTTTATTAATTATAGCTGTCTTATATTTTAAATTTCCTAATTATCCTTTTGGTGGTTCTGTGTTGTTGGTGCTGGGTTCCACCTGTTTTTGCGCAGATCTTTTAGCTTGTTTATCAAGACCTTTTGTTGCCCGCGACTGATGTTAATTAGACGCTGGAGTTCTGCACATTCTTTTTGGTGCTTTCGCTTTCTACTTCCACGTTTTTTCGGTTTATTTTCGCAGCTTATTCTTTGCCTAAATTCTTGAAGGTTGGCTTTTTGGCCGTTTTGCCTTTGCCGATATTCCTCTAGGGATATTGGTTTGGAACCTACTACAATTTTTGTAGGGATGTATTTGGGGTATTCTTCGGTGTTTTTCTATCCTTCTGGAACGTATTCTTCTACCATAATGGACTTAGCCTAGGCAAAGTTGGCAGAGTCTAGTTTTGAGCTTGCAGGAGCTAGCTTTAAGCTTGCATGATCTAGTTTTAAGCTGGCAGGATCTAGTTTTAAGCTGGCAGGATCGCCATGTAAAGTTTCGAAGGATTTAAGTATTGTCTTAGCTCTTCAGCCGCATTTACATGAGCATTAAAATGCCCCACAAAGATCCCAAAGTTAAAACACATTAGTTGAGTCACAATCTATCTTATGAGTAATCTAATTTACAAACTTACATTTCTAAGTTGGTAGCCATGCTTATGAGTCTACGTTATTGTGCATGCATACATAAATGTACATATATGGGTTCAATCGAGTTTATGTTATTGGAGAAGGGCAGCGCAAGCTAAATTGATTTGAGAACTTTGACCTAGTTATTTCCAAAAGTATATTGAACTTTTTACTTCTTATTATTAAACATTTTGTTTTGCTTAGCTGGCATGCTACACTACAGCTTGAACCGCACGTCGGGCACTTAAAAAAGTTGGATGTTTTGTCGCCAACATCCCCACACCATCAGTGATCCGCCACCATGTTTAACGGTTTCTATTAGCTGGTGACTCTGGGTTGCTCTACCTGGTGTCTGGCCAAAAATATTTAATGCCATTTGAATTGAATCGATTAGTTTTACATTCATCAGACCATATTACCCGTTTCCAGCCTTCTGTAGTTCAATGCTGATGAGCTAAGGCAAATGACATTCGAATTTTTTTATTTTTGGCAGAAAGGTTTGGCTTGTTAGGCGTCGACAATTGTCAGCCACAGAAACGCAACATCTACTAGGGCTAGCCAACTATTTCATGCAATTTTTAACAAAATTATCGGTAGTCGTGAAACCAATTCGAAGAACCCTACAGAAGAATACGATTTGGCAATGGACTAAGGAGCAATCCGATGCTTTCGAGCTTTTGGATCAGCTAGTAAAGACAACATCAGTATTGGTACTTCAACGTCGATGATAATGCAACCATACAATGCGATGCGTCTCAATTTGGTATTGGAGCTAGAATTATGCAAAACAGTCGCCCGATAGCCTATGCTTCGAAAAAGCTCACCCAGAAAGAGCAACGCTATGCTCAGATCGAAAAAGAGTGCTTAGCAGTTGTCTATGGCTGTATAAAATTCGACCAACATCTTTGTGGAAAACTAATCAGCGTAGAGTCTGACCACAAACTGCTTCGAAGCATTTTTAAGAAATCAATTTTATCGGAACCACGCCGATTACAGAGTATGCTCTTAGCTTTGCAACGCTACAAATTACATGTCATATACAAAAATGGTAAAGAGATGTGGGTAGCAGATTTACTCTCCAGAACAGTGGCAGCTAGAAGCAACAAACTTATTCAAGAAGAAGAAGAGATATATGAGATAAAAAAGATTTTCGCTGAACTGGAAGATATAAACAGTGTCGAGTTACTTCCAATAAGCGACGAGTGAATTATAACGATTTGGAATGAGAAAGACAAGAAGCGATGCAGCTGGCAAGTTATGTACAAAATGGATGGCCGGATAAAAGGTCCAATGTGCTGTATTCAATTAAGCCATACTGGTGCTACCGCGGCCAGATAACTTCAGAAAATGGTTTGCTGGACAAAAGCGATAGAATCATCGTACCTGAAATACTTCGAAAATACATGTTCATGGTAGTCAGCAGGGCATTGAAGTGAGTTTAAAGGTGGCCAGAGAATCCGTATTTCGGACAAATATGAATGCTGAGATTAAAAAATAAATTCAGAACTGCGAAATATGCAACAAATTCGACTAGTTGCACAGTGCCGCGAAGGTGGACAAAAATACAAAAATCGACTGTCTTGAAACTTAAATGTTTTGATGTCAAGTTACAGCTAAAACTCCAACTAGAGAAGTTCATAAGTTATTTTGTGATAAAAACAACTTTCAGCCTCACACACCCTCTCAAAGTACATCTATTTTCTAAATGCCATTTAATTTCGGCGCTTCGCACATAAAAGTGGTCGCAGTTAAAAATTTGTAAAAAATACATTTTTGTTCGTATCAAGATCGGCTTTTGTACTTTAATAAAGATATATGCGAGAAACGAAAAAATGTATGGTTCATGAAAAAAACGTTTATACAAATATTTTTTTTTTATTAATAAATAAATATATGATCAAACATACCAAAATCCGAAAATTGGTAAACTTTGGAGATAAAAAAAAAACATCATGAAATACCGTGAAATGAAATGAACATTTGAAAAAGTGACTAAATGCCCTTTTTTTGGTATAATTTTAGCTGACCAATATTATAATACTTTTTGTGAATGCCCTAAGGTCTAAAGTTTTTGTTCGATAATTAAAAATAAGATGTGGAATTATAGCTAAAATTGCCAAAAAAAAAAGGAGGTACAGGGTGCTTTATAACGAACAAATAATAAGCTAATTAAAATACTAAAATATGCATCACGGTATAGGAGTCACATATTTGTAAGTTTTGCAAGCTCGAGACACAGAGAAACAATAATTCGTAATGAATTTTAATTGTCAGTTTTTGGGAAAAATTGATAATTGGAGAAAAATTACGTATAGGAGTCAGAGGCAAAGGTATACGAAGATTTACATATAGTTATATACATTTATATGGATAGCAATAACACCACTTACAAATAATGTGCTAACTAATGCAGGTAAGCAAATAAATGAAATCGAGCGATGTTTAAGCACCCACTTATTAGACGATAGGCCAACAAAAAGAAAATAAAAATAAACAGCATACCTATTACTCTTCATCTGCATAAAGAATAATATTTTGCTTAATCACTAAACAACAACAGCTTGCGAAAATGATAGTTCACATTTATGCACATGAGGGAGGTAAATTTTTTTATAATTTTGTTCACCTAACTAATCACATTACCAGTGCACTTTTCAACTTTCAATGTATAATTTGTATTTGACATATTTTTCTACCCATTTACACAAAAAAAAAAATTTTAAATATAAAACATCTATGAGCGCCCTTTAACTGATTTTTCTTAAATTTTAAATTTAAAGTATATTAAGTATGCAAGTATACTGAAAAGCCAAAAAGTTTCTAAGAACATAAGAATTTTGAATATAATATAAATTCAATATTAATTTAATATAACCATCCATGTACATAAGTATATACGTGTGAAAGCAAGTGAGCGCAGCAGGTAAATCATCTTTTGTTTATTTCACTTCAAAATAAAGTGTCGAAGGCAAAAACGTAAAACTTTTATAATAAATAAATAGAAATGTCAATTAAAATTATAAATAGTGATTTGGTAGATTTATGAGTAGAAAAACCACTCAAAGAAAGATTATCAGTAATTTTTTCTTTTGTTTGTGAAAAACTAACTAGTGTTAAATTTGATACAAATGCTGTGAGTTCAAAAGTGTATAGGTTCAATGCTGAAATGAACAATAGGTGGAAGGAAGCTTTTTATATAAAAGAGCGTTTGATTAATTTGAACTCTTCTTCAATAACTTCTGACAAATCCTTGATGTTTTAGTCAACACCACAATCAGCAATGATTATGCCTAATTTGTCTCCCATATATCAATGTCAAATGTGTAATGGGTACCCGGTACCGAAAAATCGATTTCATTTTTGAATTAAGCATGGATTAGTACTTTTAGGTGTAAAGTCTCAATCAGTTATGACTAGTAATTCGATTCTTATAAACATATGTCTACGATGATTATGAGTTATTTTACATTTTTATAAAATGTTAAAAAAAATTTTAATTAATTCGTAACAGATGCTGAAAAACTGATTTATTTTCTAAAATTGGCATAATATAGTCCTTTGGGGTGTAAAATTTCAGCCCATTCTGAAGATTCCTTCCACTTATATCAACATATGGCCACAATGACTATTTTCATATAAAAATGGAAGAAAAACCCGGTTTTCTGGAAAGGAGTCACCGGTACAGAAAAACCGATTCCATTTTTGAAATAAGCGTGGCATAATACTTTTAGGTGTGAAATTTCAGATAATTCTGACAACTCCTATTTTTGTCCATCGTTTGTATGGAGTCGCGGCACTGTGAGTCGTCGAAAAAATTACCAATGCAAACTCACGAAATACCAAAGCTACCTTTCAACAGAGTTGCAATGGACATATCTCAACCACCAATAAAAAATCCAAGTACTTGATCAGTTTTGACTATTTCTCCGACTTTTTCGAGTTAAGTGAGACACGTCATGCTAAGCTGATATGGCCGGAGGTCAGAGCGAGCAGGTCGGCAGACCTGCTAAAACTGAGAAGAGAAGAGCTCTCTCTACTTACGGGACTATTAACGGGACATATAGGTCTAGGTCGTCATGCAGAAAGACTGGGCATCCCCTTTAATGACTTCTGCAGAAGCTGCAGAGATGAGGAGGAGCCTGAAACGGTGAGGCATCTCCTATGTGAATGCCCTGCGCTGTGGGGGATTAGGTTAAAGTATCTGGGGTCGGGCTTTCTCCAGCATCTCGGAGAATTAACCAAAATTAAGGCTAAGGACATTCTGCGATTCGCAAAATCCACAAAATGGTTCGAGTAGGGGGTCTTTAAGGTCTATGTGGTATCACAACGGGACCTCCGGAGCCTATGTGCGCTAGCTCCCTTACTAGCAGCCACTGCCTACCTACCGATCTCTAGAAAAAAGGTTGTTATTGGAAATCTTCCACAAGCACATATTGATAACAGTAAGATGAATATCTCTACATATAATAAAATTGTAAGAGGTCGATGTCTGTACATGGCAGATATCAACAAAAAATTGATTGGGGGAAGCATTATTAAACGAGTAGAATCCAAACCATTTTTTTAATTTTTGTATGTCTGTCTGTCTGTCTGTCTATCTGTCTGTCTGTCTGTCCATATGTTTGTGGCCGTATCACTCTGAAAGTACTGAATGGAAATGAATGAAACTTTTTTCATTGGATTGCTAGATACTCAACTTAAAATTTAGGATATTAGTTTTTGCGATATCTCAACCGGTTTTGTAGTTATCGCCCAATATGTGGACCAGGGGTGACCAAAAATGTCTTAGTACAATATGGATGTCAAACGAAAGGTGTCAATGAGGGCTGTAATATGCGATGTGATCAATTGAAATATCCCAAATGGTTTCGGAGATATCTTGAAGTTATCGACGAATATTTGCAAAAAAATGTGTTAGTACAATATGGGTATCAAACGAATGGTGCCAATGGGTACTGTTATATGCGATGCGCTTAATTTAAATATCTCAAATGGTTTCAATTATATATCTTCAAAAATTTCGGACGGAAAAAGAGAAGGGTGGGTAGATGCCATGTACAGACATCGACCTGTTACAATTTTATTATATGTAGAGATATGAATGTATTTCAAATTTCGAAAACTGGCCCAAATGTATTTTTTTATTTTTTAATTGTTGTGGTGAACTATACAATCAAGTTATAGAAAGAAAGTTGAACTTCGAAAAAGTGCGTATAGGCTATAATGATTAAAATCGGACTCAGTCTGTTATAAGTTCTGATACGCAGCGAAGCAAGCGGGCCTTACTAGTTGTTAATAAAGTTAAGAACCTGGGATTCATGGTGAACTCTAGTCTTACTTGTGTTGATCACATTAATTTCATGGTAGGCAGAGGGTATTGTACACTTCGAAATCTAAGGCAATCGTCTATGTTCACGCCAGTTTTCATTAGTAAGAAACTTGCAATTCAACTATTGTTGCCCATTATAACTTACTCTGAGTTGGTATATAATAAATTAGACTCTTTTTCCGCTCATAAAATTTATGTTGTTTATAACCATATAACCCGTTATGTGTATGGCCTAAGTAAATTTGACCACATTCTGCTTGGAAAACCCAACTTCTTGCCTGTGAAATCCATGCTTACTTGAAAGCCAGAAGTTGCATTTTCCTCGTGCAACTTATTGCCACAAAAACGCCCTCTTATCTTTATGAGAAGCTTATTTTTACTAGATCTAGTCGCGTGAATGACTTAATAGTGCAAATATCAATTTTGTGGCATCAACAAGACTGTTTTTTGTAAAAACCATACGAACATGGAACTCCATACCTGCTAACATTAGAAACTGCATAAACGAAAGGAACTACAGAAAAATTATCTACCAATACTTTTCAACGTAAATTGCTTAAATTGGCCACCTATTAAAGCATCTAATAAACCATTGATTAGTTTTTATCTTGTTTTGCTGTTATCTTTTTACTATTTATTATCTTATATTTTGATGTGTGATATACTTTAAAAAAGTTTTCCATGAACAGTATTGTATTATACGCTACTTATTTTAATAGGCTCATTCCATTTCAAGACAACCGGTCCGCGCGAGTTATGTTTACCTCCCGGGGGTAAACTGGGGCAGGAGGAAGTTAGCGAATTTCTTTGGTTTTGCAGTAACAAATATAAATGATAAGGCAAACACCGTTTTTTAATATTACAATATAATTTCACTTTATTTAGTATTAAGAAGTGTTTTCACTTAAATGTTATTAGAACCGAACCGATGTAGGTGTGTATGTATGTATACACAAATGAATTTATATGTGACAATCAGAAACCTACTTGGCTTTTGATGTCTATAAGTATATATGAATATATATGAAATTAAGCCAGACTACATTGTTGCTGGCAGCAATGGACTTATTGCAAGCCTAACTATTTATTTATACAAAATGTGGAATGCCGAGTATTACATTTCTTTAATTTTCCCAACAAGAGACCAAGATTCAAAATATACTTGGTGTCTTGTTAGGTTTTGTGGGTTGTGGGCCATTCCACATAACTCCCCCACGGTTTGAGTAAGAACTCTCCTGAGTTCTTTTATTACTTTCTTCTTTTGGAAGGATCTCTACAAGTGCGATCTTGTTATGATATCCATTGACTGAGCGTGACGATATCACGATCAAGGACGAAAGAGGAGTAGTGCTTGTGGCAAGGTGCCGTGACCACGGTGTGTGCACTGGCGTTTAGGCCCGGAGCTTCAGCTTCGTGGAGTTCGATGACGTGATCACTGCACAGCACTACTCTCCTCAGCCAATGGTCAAACACGATAATTATTATTTGCACACGGGACTAAAAGAAAACTATAAAAAAAAATCAAAACTTCTACAAAAACCCAAGTTGCACTTACTTGCCACACTTCACTTTTACCCTCCTTTACCGCTACCCTTATGCCAGGCAGCTCGTTTCAGATATTTGGTGGCTGCCTCTATACCCGCCCTACCATTGGCCTCATTGATGTTATTGAGGCCCCAAATACATTACCTTTCAACTACCCATGTCTCAAACCAAATAAAAGAAATTAGTTAACCATTATTTTAATTATTATTTTAACAAATTCAATCCATTACAAAAATGTTTGTTTCTTACTTAAACTTATACTTTCGCAAAACCCTGAATTTCGATCATTTACTATTTTCAACAGAATAAACTTATCGTGAAAGAATTGAATTTACAAATTGGTAGAACTTTTATTGGTCCTCTCAACACTTTCAAAGTTATCTTAAAATTTCATTACAGAGATATAAACATACATATGTATTTTCAGTTTAATATATGTACATTTGTATGTAAATATGCCTTACAACCTGGTATACACAACTTGTGTATGAACAACGTAAAAAAATGTATGAACAAAATTAGCAAACCCAAATCAAGACTAATCAAACTTGCTTAAGGTTGTCGAACATATGTGCATACATATGTATGTACAAGCACAAAAAAAAATATACATAGGTATGTATGTATATGGAATATTAAATATAAAAATAATATGTAATGAAAGAATATAATTAAATATATGTATATATACATGTGTATGGATGTGGGTGATCAGGGAATCAAAAAAAAACACAAGGTCAAAATTAAATTTTAAAGACTGTGCAAATGTAGCACACCTAGCTTAGAAGGCCTTCTCGCTGGGGATAATAAAAATATTAAATGATTCCCTAATCCTGGCGTGAATTTCATCGCCAATGATTAAAATTACAAAAATTCAAAGTTTCCAAAAAAAAAAAGTCTCAATACATAATATTATTATTAAGTTACGGCAACCATACTTATGCACGCAAATAAGTTACAAGTGCTCGCAACTAAAACAAGGTTTGTTTCAAAAGTTGTCAATACGGCGCGCTCTCAAACATGTCCATTAGTGTTTTCTTCATACATGCTTATGGAAACTTCATGTTTGAGAGAGTGCTATACAACAACAACACAATAATATGCTGCTACAGCTTAGTTATATATTCTAAGCTTAATAATTATATTTAAAATCTAATTATTAATATCTGATTGACAAAATTTAATGTTACCAATTAAACTACAGTTGGTACTAGGTAAAAAGGACAATTGGGCTTTTAACCTAACATTAGGCCATTGGGCAAATTCCAGTTGACAAAGAATAAATGTTTTTAATCTTTCTATTTAATTGTTACAATGCATGTTTTAGGTATACTATATTTTAAGTTAATCTTCTTCTTCTTCTTGGTGTTGGAGTTGGTTCCTCTTACATTTTGGCCTTTATTGAATGCAATTTACGTATGTAAATTAAATGATGAAATTTTGGTTTTGGCCGATGGCTTTTTCTGCAAAACTTGCAGCGGTTCAGAAATTTATTAAAGATTTGGAATGCTTCCTAGGTGGTCATGCTGTTTAAGTGGAGGTATGGTTCATAGTAGCTTCTTCAGCGATTCATAGGGATTTTGGTGGGCTTTGAATTGCGGTGCTCGTTAGCAGGGGGAGTGAGACGAGGTGCATGTGGTTTGCACAAGCAACCCACATGCACAATAAAACAGATTTGTTGAGGTTATAATAATCGTGATAAATCTATAGAAAAATAACACATCGGCGTGTTAGAAATTGGGCATTGATAATTTATAAACACAATAATAAAGGGACAGGGAATATTTATTGGATAACTGAACACTTACCAAATGGTTTGGTTTATAAAAGGATGGTTGGAGCTCCAGCCGGCAACGATCGTATATTTGATGCTCAGGAACTACGGTTTACGCGCACTGATTTTACGATAGCGTTAGTTAATAACATTAAAGTTTAAAAAAATTAAGTCTTACTTTGACTTCACTCCGAATCAAAAATTATTTTTAAAGTTTCGCCACCACTTACGTGTTGCCGGTTTCAGATCTCCACAGAAAAGAAAGAGATTCTTTCGCGGAAGTTCTGTCAGACCCGCTCGGCTGCCAAAATGTCGGTAAGTCAGTTCAACACCATATGTTTTTGACAAGAGCTATTTGGGGAGCTTAATTGGGGTTGTGAAGTTGGGACAGTGGTGGCGAAATAAAAAAGTTAACGAATGAAATAAAAAGGTTTGGAAGCAAAGGGAAATGAAAATAAAAGAAATATTATTGTGGTCTTGTACACCGGTACACATCCCCCCACCTAGAGAGTTGGTGCGGTGTCGTCTATTTGCAATCCTGGATGTCTTTCCTATGGTAAACTTCTCTTTTCCCTGTATCAACGTCCTCCAGCTCATACATGCAATTGCCCCTCAACGCAAGAACCCTACACTTCACAAATTTAGGAGCCAATTTTGCTGAAAATTTCTTTGAAGCATCGCTTTGAACAAAGTTACGCCGGAAAACGAAATCGCCAATTTCAAAACGCTTGTCAGAGCTTCGCAGGTTGTAACGTTTGGCAGAATTTTCAAACGCTTTGATAATATTGTCGGCAATTTGCTGTCGAATAAGTCTGAGATGGTCAGTTCTTTCTAGTACGGTGTCGTCTAGGGTCTTGAGCCTCCTCAACAAGTCGTAATCGCCCGCATGCGAAATCATTTGCTGCCCAAACAAGGCGAAGTACGGTGATACTCCGATGGTTTGGTGAAATGAGCTCCGCAGCGCTTCAGCAATTTCTGAGATGTTTTTGTCCCAGTGGGATTGGTCCTTCTTAAAATAAGCTCTTACCCCAGCGACTATAGAGCGGTTTACACGTTCGCTTGCATTAGCTTGGGGGCTATATAAGGCAGTATAAACGTGTCTTATACCACGGGCCGACAATAAGGTATTAAACTGCGATGATCTGAACTGCTTGCCATTGTCACTCATAACGATTTCGGGAGTTCCGAAAATATTGAAAACGTTATCGCGAAGAAAGTCACATATTACGGACGTGTTAAACTTTTTGACGGTTTTTAATAGGGGAAACTTTGTCAAATGGTCAAGGACGATGAAGATTCCTATGTTTCCTTGCTTGGATCTAGGGTAAGGTCCAAGAAAATCCACATAGATCTTTTGAAACGGTCTTTGTACCGTGTATTGTTTGCATATTTCGCATCGGCCAACATAATCTTTGACATCGACTGTCATATTTGGCCAGTACAAATTATTTCGCAAACGCTCCAGTGTCTTCGCAATACCACCATGACATTTATTTGGCGGACAGTGCGCGTTTTCTATGACACCCGGAACTAGGGATTTGGGAATCCAAAGCTTCCAAGTAAACGATTCCCTTTCCGGATTGCCATCAGCATGTTCAGTCCTCTTATAGAGGAGGTTGTCGATCACCTGTAGATCAGGCAATCTACTTTCGTTTTGACGGACATGACTTACCAATTTCTGGTAATCTTCGGACAAAAACTCGGACGACTGTAAATCAACTAACGGACGGACTTCAATCTCTCTGACTTCACTAATTTCTTCAAAATTTTGACGTGACAGACAATCAGGCACTATATTGAGCGAACCTTTACGGTGCACACTGGATGATAAAGGGCTTGGTATAATCAGGACTAGCCAGTACTGGTGCCGTACAGAGTTTCTCTTTCAAGGCATCGAACGCCTGCTGTGCATCATCGTTCCAGTCAAAACCTCTACCCTTTTTTAGCAAATTGGTGAGAGGACTTGTCAAGGCAGCAAAATTGTCTACGAATCGGCGATACCAACCCGCCATTCCCAAGAAACGCCTCACCTGCTTGACATTCGTTGGAACTGGGTATTGGGTTACAGCCGAAATCTTTTCGGGGTCAGTACTTATGGTTCCGTTGCCCACAATATATCCCAGATACTTAACTTCTTTTATGCAAAATTTACTTTTGTTGACGTTGATAGTCAACCCCGCTTTCCTTAAATGAAGAGCAACATCGGATAGAACGGACATATGTGTGTCAAAATCTTCTGACACAATTAAGAGATCGTCTAGATAGACGAAAACTTGGTTTCTTAAATTGGGCGGTATTACGCGATCCATCAAACGACAAAGCGCTTGCGGGGCGTTACAAAGACCGAAACGCATTACGCGGTATCGGTAAAGCGGACGATTTGGGACGGTGAAACAGGTGTAATCACGGGACTGCTCAGAAAGGGGAATTTGCCAAAAGGCACGACGTAAATCGAGAGAGCTAATGAATTCCGCCTTGGGTATTCTGCTTAGAATCCCATCAATGTGAGGAAGTGGATATGCGTCCTTAACGGTAACTCTATTGACCTTTCTTGAATCCAGACACAGACGGACTTTACCTGGCTTTTTCACTAGCACAACCGGACTGGACCACGGACTGTTTGGAGCTTCCTCGATTACACCTAACTTTATCATTTCATCAATTTCGGCATGTACGAGTTTCTCGACAGCTGGTGAAATTGGAAAGTAACGCTGCTTAATCGGACGGACATTGGGTTCGAGTTGTATCTCGTACTCCAACAAAGACGTTTTTCCCAAGCCTTCTTTCTCACAACTTGGAAATCTATTTTTAACTAACTTTAACTGCTGTTGTTGCTCAACATTCAACGAAAGTGAGTTTTCGTCAAACGTACTATTCTGTTCTAGGGCAATTTCTGAAATTATATTAGGTGCGATTTGGAATTTAATCCAAAAGTCAACACCTAATATCAGATCTTGGGACATACTGGGGACAACGAAAAACGTTATCAATTCTGATTGGTCTTTATACTGGACACTAAGATCTATTGTACCGAAAACGACTTGACATTTGCCATCAGCTGTGCAAATTGGTATATGGTGTTTTCGCAACTGTTGCTTGGCGACCTCTTTTGCCAACTTGCCTCCTAAACAAGAGACTTGCGCTCCACTATCTAGTAAACCTAGGTGATCACTTTCTAGCAACCTAACCTTAGCATACGGTCTCAAGTCATTTTCTTTATGCTGCAATGAGCTAATAGTTTTTTTCAAATTTCCTTTATTTCGTTTTACTTTTATCCAAAAGTCTTTCATACGAAGAGAAGAACGTTTGGTAGTATTGGGACTGCCAAAATCTGAACCAAATATTCTATTCCTAATTTCATTGTATCTTTTTAGACGTACGTCGTATGGTATAATTTCTTTTTTCAATGGAGTAGTATGAATATGAGAGTCACCAGTGCGTATACTTGATGGTACGCCGCTAGCCTCTTTTTGCATGTGTATGCATACGTTATCGCTATCTAGCGTTTGCTGTCGTTGCGAGGTATCGGTCGCGATTCCTCGCTCGGTTGGCAGTTTCCCGGATTACATTTAGGGCATTTAGGGCGGTAGGTATTAGGTGCGCCACAACCGTAGCAAAACACGGTACGCTCCTCAAGGCAGTCATAATACCTATGTCCTTCTTTGTTGCAATTCCAGCAACCAGGTTTTAGTTTGGTAGCTGGCTGGGAAACTGCGTCTACTTCCAAAAAATCAGGTTGGCTTAAAAACTCATCGTTTAAATCTTGATCAAGGTAGGCTTCATTAACTTGTCGCCTGGAAAATGGTCGGGAGTTGCTCGTTTGGGAAAAAGGCGTAGACTTGGCAAGTTCGTTTGCCAAACTTTCACCTTTTAGACAGAGTCGACGTAATTCTGCCAAAGAATTGATTGAAACGAATAGAAGTTGTTGCCGAATACGTGGCCGTAAGTTATGCTTCATAATTTCCAGCAACTCTAGTTCTGAAAGTGGACTTTCAAGAGGTTCCGCGATTTTAAAGATAGCATTACGAAATTCGTCAAAACTTTCGTTTTGACCTTGCTTCCTAGCACGAATCGATTCCTTGATCTCAAAATCGCTTCGGTGCAGCTGAAAATTTGTACGTAAGGCTTGGCAGAGAGCTGGCCATGTAACGCGTTCAACAGATCTGCGGTAGCGCCAGTACCAGTCCTTTGCCTCATTAACAAACAAGCTCTGAACGTGTTCGCATAAAATACTAAAATTTCCATTAAGAGTGTCTATTACTAATAGCTCTACACGAGACAAGAAGCTATCTACAGATAAACGCGAAGTGCCATCAAATTTCACATCCCAACTAGAAATTAGCTGAGCGATTCTTCCGGTGTATGGTACGGTTGATATATCACTCAACCGGAACTGGTCAATATGATTATTAAAGTTATTGTTACTCTGGCTTGGTAGTGGTGGTGCGTCTCTTGGCCATACCGGTGTAGACCTATTAGGGAGGTGTTGTGCTGAAGTAGCATTTGCAGTTTGGCTTAAGTCATTGGCTACAGGGGCGGTTGCAACAGGATTAATATTCAACCGTTCTAGAAAATTGGAAAGAGTGCTTTCTATGCGCTGCTCTACCATTTGGGCTACGCGATTCTCTAAACCCTCAAAAGCAGTGGCAGATCTCGCTGACACAATGGCGGAGACCATAGTCCTTATACGCGCTTCATCCTCATTTTCTGCTGGTATATCACCTCCATGCGCTCCTTCAGATGCTAAGTTGTTTGCATTATCTAATATTTGTTGTAGCTGTCGCTGTGACTCAACACTGGTCCTAGGTTGATTTTCATTCCTACTAGTGTTAGCTGAACTTTCTTGCTGCATTGTTTGTAATCTCGTGTTAACACCTTGGTTTTGGCTAAATTCCCTACTACTACAGGGACCTCTACACAGGGGGCAAGAAGAATTGTTCCTCAACCACGATAGAAGGCAGTTCCTATGGAAGCGATGGTCACACGCTGTAACAAGCACGTTATCCCTCTTAAGAAACGCCTTTTTACAAACAGTGCAATGAGTTTGCAAGGGTACGTGTTCGTCACTATGACGTAGTGGCATAGTTATATCCGTTCAAAGAAAGGTAGTTTCTCACAAAGATACTAGGTTTCAAAAAAAAAAGAAGTAAGAAGATTGAACTAAATGGGTAAATGTTAAGTTTCGAACTTTGTTCTATAATTCAATTAAAATGTTTTAAAGGAAATTATATTCCTCAACTCGATTTCACAAAAACAAAGGTAACAAGAATGAACAAAATGTGTAATTGAAAAGCTTCAAACTTTATTCAATAACGCAATAGAAATATTTTAAAAAAATGTTTTATCCTTATTCTTGCACTCAAAAAAGAATATATATGAATAATAATAAAAAAAAGTAGTAATTAAGTTTCGGCTTTTTTTTTTTTTCCTCTTAAGCAAAAAGAATGTTTATAAAAATGTGTATACTGACAAAAAAAAATCATCAAAAGGTTTTGGTTTGAGAACATGGGTGTCTCTCTGATGGTAATGTGGCATAAGGTTAAAGCTAGTAAAGGAGTCATATTGTGTTGTGGCATGCAACATAATGAAAAAGAATGATTGGTTGCGATTGATTTTATTTACAACCACACCTTCCCACATATTCCAAATCTTTCCCAAAAGGTTTGTAACAATCAAAAAAAAAATCTATAGAAGTGGCATCTCGAAGGTGGGTTTGAGATGAACTAAGTCTTTGATGACTTGAATATATTTTTTCTCTTTGCAATGTAGTTTACGTGAACCTTTGGTAAGCTACCTGGCATTTAGCCTTAATGAGCAAATTTCCAAAAAGGTATATGACGTACCTATGTTTCTACAAAAACAAAAGAAAATGCTGTGCTCAACCAATCCTTAGGGCACGAAATACTAACGAGGTACGAATCTGGAAGCATCTAGCCTGTCCGATCGTAATTCCATCGAAAATAATTCGTATCCAAACAAAAGTGCTTGAACACAACAACACTCAAAAAAAAATATCTAAAAAAAAATTGTCAAACGTTAAAAGCGGACAGACGAGTCGATTCCAGGAGGGAATCCTTCATGTGAAACCACGAGTTGAAAACAAAAAGTACTAAAGTGACTTTCCTTCTTTCGGGCCCCACGTTGGGCGCCATTTTATCTGTTATGATATCCATTGACTGAGCGTGACGATATCACGATCAAGGACGAAAGAGGAGTAGTGCTTGTGGCAAGGTGCCGTGACCACGGTGTGTGCACTGGCGTTTAGGCCCGGAGCTTCAGCTTCGTGGAGTTCGATGACGTGATCACTGCACAGCACTACTCTCCTCAGCCAATGGTCAAACACGATAATTATTATTTGCACACGGGACTAAAAGAAAACTATAAAAAAAAATCAAAACTTCTACAAAAACCCAAGTTGCACTTACTTGCCACACTTCACTTTTACCCTCCTTTACCGCTACCCTTATGCCAGGCAGCTCGTTTCAGATATTTGGTGGCTGCCTCTATACCCGCCCTACCATTGGCCTCATTGATGTTATTGAGGCCCCAAATACATTACCTTTCAACTACCCATGTCTCAAACCAAATAAAAGAAATTAGTTAACCATTATTTTAATTATTATTTTAACAAATTCAATCCATTACAAAAATGTTTGTTTCTTACTTAAACTTATACTTTCGCAAAACCCTGAATTTCGATCATTTACTATTTTCAACAGAATAAACTTATCGTGAAAGAATTGAATTTACAAATTGGTAGAACTTTTATTGGTCCTCTCAACGCTTTCAAAGTTATCTTAAAATTTTATTACAGAGATATAAACATACATATGTATTTTCAGTTTAATATATGTACATTTGTATGTAAATATGCCTTACAACCTGGTATACACAACTATGTGCATACAAATGTATGTACAAGCACAAAAAAAAATATACGTAGGTATGTATGTATATGGAATATTAAATATAAAAATAATATGTAATGAAAGAATATAATTAAATATATATATACATGTGTATGGATGTGGGTGATCAGGGAATCAAAAAAAAAACAAGGTCAAAATTAAATTTTAAAGACTGTGCAAATGTAGCACACCTAGCTTAGAAGGCCTTCTCGCTGGGGATAATAAAAATATTAAATGATTCCCTAATCCTGGCGTGAATTTCATCGCCAATGATTAAAATTACAAAAATTCAAAGTTTCCAAAAAAAAATGTCTCAATACATAATATTATTATTAAGTTACGGCAACCATACTTATGCACGCAAATAAGTTACAAGTGCTCGCAACTAAAACAAGGTTTGTTTCAAAAGTTGTCAATACGGCGCGCTCTCAAACATGTCCATTAGTGTTTTCTTCATACATGCTTATGGAAACTTCATGTTTGAGAGAGTGCTATACAACAACACAATAATATTTAAAATCTAATTATTAATATCTGATTGACAAAATTTAATGTTACCAATTAAACTACAGTTGGTACTAGGTAAAAAGGACAATTGGGCTTTTAACCTAACATTAGGCCATCGGGCAAATTCCAGTTGACAAAGAATAAATGTTTTTAATCTTTCTATTTAATTGTTACAATGCATGTTTTAGGTATACTATATTTTAAGTTAATCTTCTTCTTCTTCTTGGTGTTGGAGTTGGTTCCTCTTACATTTTGGCCTTTATTGAATGCAATTTACGTATGTAAATTAAATGATGAAATTTTGGTTTTGGCCGATGGCTTTTTCTGCAAAACTTGCAGCGGTTCAGAAATTTATTAAAGATGAAGATTTGGAATGCTTCCTAGGTGGTCATGCTGTTTAAGTGGAGGTATGGTTCATAGTAGCTTCTTCAGCGATTCATAGGGATTTTGGTGGGCTTTGAATTGCGGTGCTCGATAGCAGGGGGAGTGAGACGAGGTGCATGTGGTTTGCACAAGCAACCCACATGCACAATAAAACAGATTTGTTGAGGTTATAATAATCGTGATAAATCTATAGAAAAATAACACATCGGCGTGTTAGAAATTGGGCATTGATAATTTATAAACACAATAATAAAGGGACAGGGAATATTTATTGGATAACTGAACACTTACCAAATGGTTTGGTTTATAAAAGGATGGTTGGAGCTCCAGCCGGCAACGATCGTATATTTGATGCTCAGGAACTACGGTTTACGCGCACTGATTTTACGATAGCGTTAGTTAATAACATTAAAGTTTAAAAAAATTAAGTCTTACTTTGACTTCACTCCGAATCAAAAATTATTTTTAAAGTTTCGCCACCACTTACGTGTTGCCGGTTTCAGATCTCCACAGAAAAGAAAGAGATTCTTTCGCGGAAGTTCTGTCAGACCCGCTCGGCTGCCAAAATGTCGATAAGTCAGTTCAACACCATATGTTTTTGACAAGAGCTATTTGGGGAGCTTAATTGGGGTTGTGAAGTTGGGACAGTGGTGGCGAAATAAAAAAGTTAACGAATGAAATAAAAAGGTTTGGAAGCAAAGGGAAATGAAAATAAAAGAAATATTATTGTGGTCTTGTACACCGGTACAATCTCTTCCTTTCTAGGGCTTGGACTTTCTTGTACAATTCTATTAGTTATTTTGAAATTTCTTCTTTTACAATACAATGCCATTAACAATATTGTTATTATCAAAATTATTACAATATTTATGCCATATGAGACATTTTTGTGATTTACAAGTTCTTCTAATTTTTTTGTATTTTCTACTTCCTTTATACTAATTTTTTCGAATTTCAGCTCAGTATAGGTCTGTTTTAACATTTTAGCTGGATAATAAAATTTTTCTGTAAATTCGACTTTTCGATTTTCGAAAATTTGATCATTTATATTTAATTCACAGTTTGCATAATGCACCAAGTAGTTTCCTTTTATTTTTAATTCCCTATTGTCACAATTTTGACTTATTTGCTCTTGGTGTGCATTTATTATTAACAATGTATCATCTTCCAAAGTATTTATTTTAGTTTTGTTATTGAATTTAAATATGCAATCATTTCTGAATATGCAGTGTTGGCTTCTTTTTAAATCTTTAAATGCTGTATCTTTTCTATATTCAAAATTTTCTTTATTTATTGTTACAATTAGTTCCTTTTCTGTTTCAACCTCTAAATGATTTATATTTGGCAAAGGTACCAGCAATTTCAAATCTGTTTGTATGTAACTGTTCGGAATTTTTATTGCAATCACAATGGATTGGTTTTTATATGCCAACACTGCTATTTTAGATAATTTCAATTTATAAAAATCTATTTTGAAATAATTTATTTCATCCTTCGTTAGAATTCCCGGATGAATTAAATTGTACTTGGCTGCCGCTATATTATTCTGTATATCATCTATTTTATATTTAACAAATCTTGTTTTATTTATTATATCATTAAATAGCAGTTGGTTAAAAATCTCCAAATTTTGTTGGCTCATATCTTTAAAAAGTATATTAATCTTTTTCCTATCTTCTACTATGGCATCCCTGATCAAATGCAGGGTGTCATTAAACTGCTTATTTATTAAAATTTGCTGATTTAAATTATCAATTATGCTATGGTCATTTTTCTGTTGGACCTCCAGATAGCCCAATATTTCCTGCCTATCATCGTCATCCATTAATCCGAACAGCCAATTATAAGTTGTTCCAACAAAATTAATTAAACCCCTCTTATTCCTAATTACCTTTTCTGGTTGTATTGTTTTTACCCTAGACTCCAATATTTCTAATTCATTGAGGAGGAACCCCTTTCCTTTAAAGGCACCTCCCTCAATGTCCTGCCTAATTTGATGTAATACATTCAAAATTTCCTGTGGCTGTATTACATGTAATATAGTAGTGGTCTTATTAACTATCTCTACCTGACCCATGTGAATCATTGTGTATCCTGCTTCATCCAGTATTGGTGTCACTTGAAGGTGTCCCTTTACTAGCCCTGTAGCCTACCTCATTTGGGCTACAAACATCAAAATCATTATGGAAAACATAATCTGAAATGGCAACAATAATAAACTATATGTTACCTCACCATCAATTATACGAATTACAAACTTATAATGTATTCCTATGACTACACCTATTTAACCAACTGTCATATCAATAATTTTTCCACCTTCTTTTTTTTCTTTTTATGTATCCCCATTATGAGCTACTGTACTAAACCTATCATCATTTTCGTCAGGGGTGGAATCCTGTATTCTAGCAAATTTTTGTGGTCTTTTTATGTTAGCACTATGAACATTTTGCAATGGATTAATCCTGAAATATGGTTGATCCTTATGCCTTACCCTTTTATAATTTTTGATGGGTCCTGTTTCTCTATTTTCTATGTATTCTTCCCTATTTCTATTATGTTATTGTTTTTTCTTTTACTATTTTTATTCTATCTTGCAATATGGATGGACAAAGGTTTTCCTTTGCGAATCTGGGAGAACAGTTGATGGTTGAATGATGCCGATCATTATAGTTCGCTATAACGATCTGCATTCTCATTTCTGTTGAGAGACTCGGGTCATCAATTCCTGTTAGTTTTTCCAACAGGGTTGAGTGGAGGCTCTCAATATCTGCGTTACCTGTGTGATTATTAGGTTTGGTAAGGTGGATCTCAATGTTTTCATCCTTTAATTATTTTACTAGTTGTTCTGCTCTAAATTCATTATCCATTATAATTTTTTTTGGTTTTCCAAATTTTGCAAAATGTTCCATTATTATGGTCTTCTTGGCTCTCCAATTCCTATCAGTTATTGTATATGCCGCTGCAAATTTCGTTAACTTATCAATTGTTGTAACAAACGAATGTTTGTTGAAGTGAAAAATGTCAATATGTATTATCTCGTTTTTGGCGGAGGGTGTCTCAGTTAGACCAAATACAGGTTTAATTGGCTTTCTATCGTATTTAATTTGCTGGCATTTTTCACAATTATTTATTATTAACTGAATATGTTCCCTAAATTTTGGATAAAAAATCGTATCTTTCAATGTGTTGTACGTTTCACTAATGCCACTGTGCATAGATTCAACACTGTGATACAATGAAATTTGTTTATGCAATTCTTCCTCCTGTAAGATTTCTGTTGCTCTTTTCGTGCACTTTATAAATTGCAACTTACTATTACAAGAAAACATGGACATCAACAGCAACTGTATTCTGTGATAATCATGTTCCTCAACTTCTGAAAAAATTCCTACTTTGCCATTTCTAACGTTCCTCTCCAATACATTCCTCAATGTATTCTCATTATCTCTTGGGTTTACTTCGATAATCTTTCTACCATGTGCCGTACTAACCTCGATTTGTGGGCTGTATGTTATTATAATTTGTGTGTTATATTTATTAACAATTTCTTCCTTAATCACAAAGTGATCCAACAACTCCTCTTCAGCCGAATGTATCGTGTCGGACATCTCTAAATTCGATTCTTGATCATTGTTTTCATCGATCTTCGGAGAGTCCTCTATTCGGCTTAAAAAGTCCGCTACTACATTATTTCTACCCTTTACATATCCTATCTCGTAGTTATATTCCTGCAGTTTCAAAAGCCATCTTTGGTGGCGCTGCGAAAATTCCTTCCCTTTGTATTTATTATTCAAATACATAATTGGGCAGTGGTCAGTAATTATTTTGAATTTATTCCCGTATACATACGGTCTAAAGTAGGTAACCGCATATATTATGGCCAGAAACGCCTTATCAGTGGTAGCATAATTCTGTTCGTGATTATTCAAGGTTCGAGAAATGTAGCACACCGGCTGTCCCTGCTGAGACAATACTGCGCCAATGGCATAATCACTTGCATGCGTTGTAATTGAGAATTCCTTATCATATTCTGGGTATTTAAGGATCGGATGAGAGGCAATCAATGATTTGAGATTTTCAAAACTCGAAATGTACTGCGGGTCATTGGGATTTATTTTACATCCCTTCTTTAAATATTTAATCACTGGGTACGCAATTCTAGCGTAATCCCTCACAAATTTTCTGTACTAGCCTGTAGCTCCTAGGAAGCTTCTTAATTGTCGTTCAGTTTTCGGTACTTTTAAATTTAGAATGACCTCAATTTTGTCTTTATTTGGCTTTATTCCCTCTTTGGTCAGTGTATGACCCAAAAAGTTGGTTTCTCTCTTCAGAAAACTGCACTTATCTGCCTTAATCTTTAAATTATGCTCTTGTAATTTTGAAAAAAATTTTCCCAGTGAGCTTAAATGTTCCTCTAATGATGTGGAAAACACCAATATGTCGTCTAGATAAACGAGGCAAATCCTATTTATATAGTCCCTCAAAATGTCATTCATTAATCTTTGAAACGTAGCCGGGGCATTCTTTAGCCCAAACGGCATCCTGACATATTCGTATAAACCTAGTGGGGAAACAAAGGCTGTCTTTTCAATATCCTTAGATGCCATTAGAATCTGATGGTAACCCTTTGCAAGATCAAGAGTGCTAAAGTACTGTGCTTTGCCCAGCTTGTCCAGAATTCCATCGATATTTGGCAAGGGATATTTGTCGTCGATAGTTATCTGATTCAACCTTCGATAATTATTATAATCAACGACTAAACGAAACCGCTTATTTCCCGCACTATCCTCCTTTTTTGGTGCTATAATTATGGGAGAACTATATTTGCTCCTACTTTTTTGAATTATACCCTGTTTTTCCAGGTCTCTAATTTGTTTGATAGCCTCCTCCTCATGTTTTGGAGGCAGTCTATATATTCTTGAATTTATTTGCTGAGGACTGCCACGAACCTTATTTCGTGCACCACGGCTTTTGTGCTTGTCAGTGCATCGCCCTCCTTGTAAATTAACCTTTCGTATTTCTTTAACAACCCTTCAACTCCTCTACGCTCATCTGATTTTAGATGATCAAGTTGAATATTTTGTAATGCCCCCGAATCCAATGCATAAACCTGTTCCTGCACTGTTTTTGAATAAAATGGAATCTTGACTCCACTTCGGAGCACCATTTCTTCTTTTTCTATGTCTATTAATTTCACATTCTTTAAAATGAAGTCGTTTCCTAATAGAAGGTCATATGGCTTATCGAAGTCCATTTTTAACCATCTCATTTTGGCATTGTCACCACATTGAAATTCTAATGGGCTAGGGGTGCTAACTCTTTTGTTTGGTCCTTTTACATTGCCGCTCAATGTACTAACCATTATGTTTTTCTCTTCGATTACTGGGAGACTATATTTATTGAAACTTTCCCCCTTCATTATACTTATGGTAGATCCCGGATCCACCAACGTCAGCCATTTTTCTTCGAAAAGTGTTAATGTTATAAAAATTTTGTTCTGATTTTCCGAGGCTAGTGTAAAAAAAAAACCTTCGGTTGAATTTGTTTCTTCCGCTGTACTAGCGGCATCTACTTCCATGGGTTGTGGCCCATTTGAACGTCTCGTCTGTTGAGACGCATTCTGCCTATTTGCCCTGCTATTGCTGTTACTAGTTCCAGCATTATTGTAATTGTTGTACCTATTCTCGCTGTTATTACTGTTGTACCGACCCGACTCATTCTGCGGTCGATTACCTTGAGGGTTATTCTGTCTATTTGGGTAATTGTGCTGACCCGATTCCCTATTGTTATACTGTCTTGACGAATTCGTCGTCTGCCAATTATTATTATTTTGGCTCGAATTAAGGCGGGAACGAGCCTGCTGCCAGTTGTTTAACCCTCTGTATTAGCATACCGCATACAATTTCCTTGAGCATGCTACCGTTTTCACTCAATACTCCCAGCTCGGTAATGCTGTCTATAATATCTTTTGTTTTTCTACTCAATTCTAATATAGTGGAAACCCTTAAATTTGTGATGTCGTTAGTAATCGACATCTGGTCCTTAGATGACCTGAAGTGCTGTTTGAGCTTTATTTTGCATTGCTCCCAGTCCTCCGGCTGACTCAGAGCGAGAAAATTCTTCGCAGACCCCGAGATCTTCAGGTCATATACGACCCGGTATACTAGCTCCTCTTGGCCAGTATACTCCCCCAGGATTCTATCTACACTTTGTATAAATGAGGGCAACTTCTTAGTGCTGCCCTCGAAAGGCTGTAAATATTTTAAGTCTTTTTCCACCCTTTGTCTAAGGGTGGTTCTCTGGTGAGCAGCGTTTTGCTGCAACAACTGTGTTATGGCTGTAAGACAATTCTCTATGCTTGCCATTTTGCACTTTGGGTGAAAGGAAGTCCAACAAAAAATTAGGGACACACCCAAAAAGGGGAGACAAAAAAAACACAGTTAATGATAAAAAAAAAACTCAACGCCAGGCGTCAATATGTATTGGCGTTATGACTTCTCTTTAGTGTCACAATCAGTAATTTCGCCTACAAGTTACAACGTGATAAATGGCACTATGGCCCTGTATTCCGATAAAATACAGTTACTAACATACAAAATGACGCATTCGCTCACTAGTAAGAAGCAGCTACAAGGAGTTTTCTCGGATAAATTAAGTGCAATAATAGTTTAAATTCTTATATTTTCATTGACAAATGTTTGCATGCATATATTTATAAAAAAATTCTTAACTCGTTGAATACAACATCTTAAAAATTTAGTTTACAACGCTGTTTTAAGCCCGAGCACTTTTTTTTTTCATACAAAATTTCGTTAACCTCGCTGTGCCAGCTTTTCATTCAACAAGAATCACTACCTAAAAACAAATAAAAAGGAACTTCCTGTATCCCACTTCACTTTTGCACCTCTTCGGCTTAGTCTGCTTAAAGATCAAAGTTGTGCCGTCAGGACCTCCTTATTCCACTTCCTTATGCTCTACAGCCGGTAGCTCCACTTATTCGTTTCCTTCAGTTATGTTTCCTTCAGTTACGTATTCCACTTTGCGTATGCCGCTGATTACCTTGCGTTGAGTTGCCGCTATTATCAATTTAAAATTATTTTCCTTTTTTTTTTTTATTTAAATACTTTTAATATTTTTGTATTATGTTTTGTTTTTGTTTTTTAATTGTAACGTTTCTAATTGCTGTTGTTGTTATTAATTTTTCCGTTTTCTTATTTATTTGGTTCTTCTGCAAATTTTGAGACTATTTTTTTTGTTTGTTTTTCACTGATTAACCGGTTTTTGTTTTTCTTGCTGCTGCTGTTGTTGTTTTAGTTGTAATCCAAATTTTGTTGTGAATTTGGTTTGTTAAATTTTGAGAAACTAGCAAAAAATCACTTTTGTTGTATTTGTAACTGAATATAATGAAACTAATAATTTTTGATTTAGATCTGATTTTTAATTAATTAACTCTTTTTTTCCGTAGGTTTTTGCCGCGACTGCGCCAGTTATGTTTACCTCCCGGGGGCAAACTGGGGCTGGAGGAAGTTAGCGAATTTCTTTGGTTTTGCAGTAACAAATATAAATGATAAGGCAAACACCGTTTTTTATACGCATATTGCCACTTGCGAAGCGAATACATTTGGCGAGTCGAACAGATTGGCGAACTCACCTAAAATTTGCATTGTGAGTGGCGAATGAACTTTTTCGCCTGCCATGTTATGTTGCCATTCAAACAAATTCAAAAAGTTCATCCGAATTTGACGTTTCTGTCATTTTTGTGTCATTTGCATATGTTTTTGTTTATTTATTTGTACAAAAGAGCGCGATGTTTGTGTAATTGTAGTAGGAAGCGAGGATGATGTGCGTAAATTGGAAATGGCAGCTCATACCGATATCATAAAAAGTGGTGCTAGTTCGGTTACAGATGAGCTGGATGTGGGAAGTAGTGGTGCAAAGAAACGTAAAACCCACAGTGGCACCAATTATGATTTATTGATAGTAGAAGACGTTTCGCAATCACATCCACTTGAATATAACAATTGGCAATAGCGCAAAAGATGCGCATGAATACATAGTGGTGCGCCTGCGTTACTTCAAACGTTTGTGTTTTGCCACTGCAGCAACATTACAAAAAATTATACCAGATCTTATTAAATCCATTTAACAAATGTGGAACTCTCGCTTGAATTTAATGAAACAAATCCGGGCTTTGGTTCAAAAACAAATTGATTTACATATATTTGAAAGAAGAATGTTTATCCACTACTCGCCCCTCATGCAGTCTTGTACAATGGACTTCACTTACTTATGAGGAGTATGTTGCATCTGCACCCGGAGATTGTCAGTAGTAATCATTTTTTTTAACGTGCCATCGTTTACCCACATTGACCTAGAGGAACTATTATTTAATTATTAATCTTATATATATACGCATATTGTCACATGCGAAGCGAATGAAAATTTTGCCGAATTTCGCCGTCTCGAATTGCGGCATGCGAATCTGTGGCGAATTCGCCAAAAAGTGGCGAATGAGTGACGAAAATGAACTTCTCGAATTGCCAGTAGCGAAAAACTTAGATTCGCTTCGCCAAATGTGTCAAAATTTGACGAATGCTTATTTCATTCGCATTTGAGAAAAAGAAGCGACACATTTTGTGTTTATTCATATATTTTGATAGAAAAAAGAATTTTAACCGAAAATAAAACAACATAGAAGTGAGTAAACAACTTTTGTGTGTTTTTTAATGAAATTAAATAATAGTTCCTCTAGGTCAATGTGGGTAAACGATGGCACGTTAAAAAAAATGATTACTACTGACAATCTCCGGGTGCAGATGCAACATACTCCTCATAAGTAAGTGAAGTCCATTGTACAAGACTGCATGAGGGGCGAGTAGTGGATAAACATTCTTCTTTCAAATATATGTAAATCAATTTGTTTTTGAACCAAAGCCCGTATTTTGTTCATTAAATTCAAGCGAGAGTTCCACATTTATTAAATGGATTTAATAAGATCTGGTATAATTTTTTGTAATTTTGCTGCAGTGGCAAAACACAAACGTTTGAAGTAACGCATGCGCACCACTATGTATTCATGCGCATCTTTTGCGCTATTGCCAATTGTTATATTCAAGTGGATGTGATAGCAAAACGTCTTCTACTATCATTAAATAACCATTTGTGCCACTGTGGGTTTTACGTTTCTTTGCACCACTACTTCCCACATCCAGCTCATCTGTATCCGAAATAGGAACACTTTTTATGATCTCGGTATGAGCTGCCATTTCCAATTGACGCACATCATCCTCGCTACCTACTACAATTACACAAACATCGCGCTCTTTTGTACAAATAAATAAACAAAACCATATGCAAATGACACAAAAATGACAGAAACGTCAAATCCGGATGAACTTTTTGAATTTGTTTGAATGGCAACATAACATGGCAGGCGAAAAAGTTCATTCGCCACTCACAATGCAAATTTTAGGTGAGTTCGCCAATCTGTTCGACTCGCCAAATGTATTCGCTTCGCAAGTGACAATATGCGTAATAAAATTCTCGTGTCACAGTTTTTGAAACCATACTCCTCCGAAACGGCTTGACCGATTCTCATGAAATTTTGTGAGCATATTGAGTAGGTATGAGAATCGACCAACATCTATTTTTCAAGCCCCTATGCGACCCCTTTTCCGAGATATCGAGCAAAATGTGGATCAGGGGTGACCCTAGAAGGTGTTTATACTATATGGGTATCGAATAAAAGGTGTTGATGAGTGTTTAAAAAAGAGGTAATTTCCAGGACCCTATGCTACCCCGTTTACGAGATATCGAAATGTGGACCAGGTGTGACCCCAGACGGGTTTTCTACAATATGGGTATCAAATAAAAGGTGTTGATGAGTATTTAAAAAATAGGTGATTTTTAAGATCCTATGCGACCCGTTTTTCGAGATATCGAACAAAATATGGACCAGGCGTGACTCTAAAAAGTGTTTGCTCAATATGGGTACCAAATTAAAGCTGTTGATGAGAGTTTTAAAAGGTAGTGGTTCAAAGTCCAATATGGGACCCCATTTCCAAGATATTCACCAAAATGTGGACCAGGTGTGACTCTAAAAAGTGTTTGCACAATATTGTACCAAATAAAAGGTGTTGATGACGGTTTTAATAGGAAGTGGTTCAAAGTCCAATATGGGACCCCGTTTCCTAGATATCAAAATGTGGACCATGTGTGACCCTAAAAAGTGTTTACACAATATGGATACCAAATGAAAGGTGTTGATGAGAATTTTAACAGGAAGTGGTTCAAAGTCCAATATGGGACCCCGTTTCCTAGATATCGACCAAACTGTTTACCAGGTGTGACCCTAGAAAGGGTTTGGACAATATGGATACCAAAAGAAAGGTGTTGACTAAGGTTTCAACAGGGAGTGGTTTGGTACGCCGATGGATGCCGTAGCGTATAAAAGTATAATATATCCTTTTGATTATATGCATATTATTTTGACAAGAAAATTAAGAACTTTTTATTTATTGTAGCTTTAGTATCATAAACCTTGGTTAATATTACCGCGAGGTAAGAAAGCTTTCACTACCCCTCTTCCTTTCAATCAAAATATTTTAACATTTGACAAATTTTTATTTCAAATTTGATTGGGGAAAAAACATTTACATAAATCAAATGAGAATATTTTCGCTTTTGAATAATTTTTAATTTAAAAAAAAGTTTATGTGCTGTGATTATATTACCATATTGGCTATTGAATAATTTGTTATAGACAAAAATTGTTTATGTGCTGTGGATGTATTATTGGCTAATTAAATCAATTTATATAACCGTTATTTTTTAAAGAAATACAATGAATTGAGAAAATTAGTGGTGTTTTCTTCATATTTTTCTTTTTAACAGAGGCTCACAATGATCTTAGGTTCATGATGATCCTAGGTATACAATAACAAAAACACAAAGACAAGACAACGTTTGCCGAAATATTCCAAACTTTTTTATTTATCTTGCGATTTTTTCCCTAAATTTGGGCAGAACAACGTCTGCCGGGTCATTCTAGTATTACAATATAATTTCACTTTATTTAGTATTAAGAAGTGTTTTCACTTAAATGTTATTAGAACCGGACCGAGATACGGCTGGGTCGACGGAGGAATTAGCGGCAACTGCCTTTACAATATCCAACTCCGTCTTTTCTAACCCATAATACATAAGTTATTTAGTTAGCCTAAAACATATATAACCTAACGTACATAATTGCATATACATATCGCACCCTAAATACAAAAGGGTCACAACTCAAAAAAATTTCAGGTGGTTTTTTCGACATTTATCCTTTCACAAACGCTTGATCAACTATAACAGCCGATTTTTTTCTTAATGATTATCATCTTCAACTAAACGGCTACCGTCCTGCTTGGTTTTAAAAAAATAGAGCTAATCTAGCGCTATCTAGAAGCGTTCAAAGCAAAGAACCTCTAATTTTGAGTTGTGACCCTTTTGTATTTAGGGTGCGATATGTATGTATATCTTCGCAGTCCAGCCCTATTTGCTTACTCAGCATCCCACGGATTTTGAATGTATATGTATACACAAATGAATTTATATGTGACAATCAGAAACCTACTTGGCTTTTGATGTCTATAAGTATATATGAATATATGTATATGAAATTAAGCCAGACTACATTGTTGCTGGCAGCAATGGACTTATGGCAAGCCTAACTATTTATTTATACAAAATGTGGAATGCCGAGTATTACATTTCTTTAATTTTCCCAACAAGAGACTAAGACTCAAAATATACTTGGTGTCTTGTTAGGTTTTGTGGGTTGTGGGCCATTCCACATAACTCGCGCGACATGATTTTTGATTTCGATGAAATTTTAATATGTTGAAGAAACACTTGTTTTTTTTTCCTGAAATAATTTTTTTTTTGGATTATCGGCCGTTGAAATCAGTGTACGAAAATAAACTATATTGTACAGTACTATTTCGTTTTGTTTCTTACTTTCATAATTCAAAACAAAACAAAACCCAACGGCTCAGTTCACTTTTCAATTGTAAAATACTTTTTTTGAAAATTACAGGAAAATCAGAAAACAAAACCAAACGAATCAGGTGCGCGTATAGTGATGACGAAAACTTCGCCCGCTGGGCGACGCTGCCAGGCTTGCTTGAGGGTAATAGGCCAAACAGAATCAGTCCGTTCTATTTTTTCTCTGCTAACGATTTGAGTTATTTTGACCTCCCATATCTGCCCTTACTTTTTTTTAACAAATAGTCTTGGTATATTTTGAAATGAAAATTGTTCAAATGCCTTTCTAAATTGCCCGCGTGGCTATTTAAAGCTTTGCCACCGCAGTTTTCAAACTTGCATATGGCTTTGTCATTATCAAAATCGAAGAGTTTGCGCAGTATACTATTTTTCGGTCGCGGCATTTTTGAGTTAGTTTTAGAGCGAAGTTAATCTCTACATCTCTTCATATAATAAAATTGTAACGGGTCGATGTCTGTACATGGCAGATATCAACAAAAAATTTATTGGGGGAAGCATTATTAAACGAGTAGAATCCAAATCAACCATTTTTTAAATTTTTGTGTGTCTGTCTGTCTGTCCGTATGTTTGTGGCCGTATCACTCTGAAAGTACTGAATGGAAATAAATGAAACTTTTTTCGTTGGATTGCTAGATACTCAACTTAAAATTTAAGATATTACTTTTTTCGATATCTCAACCGGTTTTCCAGTTATCGCCCAATATGTGGACCAGGGGTAACCAAAAATGTCTTAGTACAATATGGATGTCAAACGAATGGTGCCAGTGGTTATATGCGATGCGCCTAATTTAAATATCTAAAAAATTTTCAATTACATATCTTCAAAAATTACGGACGGAAAAAGAGAAAAAAAAAAAAATTAATTATACGCATACGAAGTCGCGTGCACCAGCTTGTTGTGAAATACAATATTTTTATTAAACGGTTTTATTTAGCTCACCCCGTTTGTTTTATTCTTTCTTGGGTCAAATTTAGTAATTCAAATTTTACCCTCTTCCTGTCAACCGATTAATCTGAAATTTTGCATACACTTTGGATTTTGGTGACAATACAATTATGTTTGGGTGTTGCCACTTGGGGTGGTTTACAGGGTTGCCACCTATCTCAATGTTTTCTAAATATAGAGCTAGATATGCCAATATGGGTATCAAATGAAAGGTATCTTCGTCCGTATTCCAAATATGACAATTTCAAGCAGGGTTGCCACCTAGAGTTGCCACCTAACCGCATTTTATGTTTTTCCTTATATCTCGGGATCTGCTTGACCGTTTTGAATGAAATTTAGCATATAGATAGCATGATTCATTCTAAGATTATATTCGTGGGTGTTGCCACTTGGGGTGGTTTACAGGGTTGCCACCTATCTCAATGTTTTCTAAATATAGAGCTAGATATGCCAATATGGGTATCAAATGAAAGGTATCTTCGTCCGTATTCCAAATATGACAATTTCAAGCAGGGTTGCCACCTAGAGTTGCCACCTAACCGCATTTTATGTTTTTCTTTATATCTCGGGATCTGCTTGACCGATTTGAATGAAATTTAGCATATAGATAGCATGATTCATTCTTAGATTATATTCGTGGGTGTTGCCACTTGGGGCGGTTTACAGGGTTGCCACCTATCTCAAGACGAATCCCTACCACCTCCAGAAAAACTGGGGATAGTGAAAAAGTAGGCGTGGTACCTCCCATACAACTGGAATATTTCGTGGTCAATATCTCTAGGTTAACAAAGCTATACGAAATTAAATATTAAATCATCCAAGTTAATTTTAAATCTTTGCAAAATGAAGTAGACTACTTCTTTTAAAAATTCTTGAGACCGCGTATAATTGATAAATGTCAATTACAAATTTCAAATTTAATTTTAAATCTTTGCAAATGCAGTAGGCTACTTCTTTTAAAAATTCTTGAGACCGCGTATAATTGATAAATGTCAATTACCAATTTCAAATTTAATTTTAAATCTTTGCAAATGCAGTAGGCTACTTCTTTTAAAAATTCTTGAGACCGCGTATAATTGATAAATGTCAAATACGAACATAAACGAAAACCCTTAATAATAGTAAAAAACAGTGATTTAAATTAATTCAAACAAGTGAAGTGTAAAGCAACTTCTAACACAAAACATAAAAAAAAATCACTGACTTATATATTTAAATGTCCATTACTCGTGGGAACAAAATGGTAAAAAAAAATATAAAAAATACAAACACAAATAAAACAGAAACTGCAACACAACGGAAACGAAAGCTTCAAAAAGCGAAAGAAAAGTATAAAGCAAAACGAGCGAAAGAAAGTGAAGGTGATAGAAATAGTCGATTACAGAAACGACGGGAACAATTAGCGTCAAAAACACCTGAGCAATATGAGGCTAGGGTAAAAAAAACAGGTAAAAAAACTTTTTAAGTTAAACGGTTTTATGTTAAACATACATTGCAATGTTTAAGATAAATGTACTAAAAACCAAAAAATAAAAATAGGTAAAAAACTTTTTAAGTTAAACGGTTTTATGTTAAACATACATTGCAATATTTAAGATAAATGTACTAAAAACCAAAAAATAATAAAATAGATACAGTCGTGGGAATTATAAACATATGCATAGACTAGATTAAAATAAAACCGGGGAGCACGTCAATTGTCTACAATTGTTGATTAAAATGTTTGTTTTGTAATGTTGCACTATAATTAGGCAGTTGTTCAACCGACAACGATGGACGTGTGATAAGTAGGGCTATAATGTGGAAACAAGCTAGCAAGCTCGATTATAAGCGAGTTTTAGGGTTTCATAGTGGTGAGCGAGTAGTACTTTTATCATATGTTTTGTCGATTAAAGACACACTACGAGCAGTGAAACGATTCCTCGCCAGCCAGCAGTGTGAATGTCCAACGATAAACTAGCTGAAACATCTCTTTTATTTACATGGAGTGTATAACTATTGGAATTTCCATGAGCAAGAAAATAGTAAGTAATTTCCTCACCGTCTGCGGGCCAACTGCCTAACGACGAATTAAACGATTCTTCTATCGCACATTAAGTTGATAATTTGTAGACAATTGACGTGCTTCCCGGTTTTATTTTAATCTAGTCTATGCATATGTTTATAATTCCCACGACTGTATCTATTTTATTATTTTTTGGTTTTTAGTACATTTATCTTAAATATTGCAATGTATGTTTAACATAAAACCGTTTAACTTAAAAAGTTTTTTACCTATTTTTTTTTTAAGTTAAAGTTTCAATTTGAAACGTTTGTGTGTACAAATAAATATTTGTTGGAATTGTCACAAACAAAAGGCAAACGTTTGGAAAATGTAACAAAATGGACAAAACCAAAATGACATGATACACGATGAGCAAATGTACAGTATTTTGTACTGTTTATTTTCGTACCCTGGTTGAAATCGTTAAAATGCAATGAACATTTTTTTCGCCCATTTTTTCAACTGCCAATAACTTTGTCAAAAATTAACCGATTCTCATAATTTTTTTTTTCTATGTTCGTTATTACTTATACTTTTATATAAATTTATAAAAAATGGAATATAGTTTGAAAAAAAAATTTTTTTTAGTATTTAGTAAAAAGTTATGACTTTTTTCAAAAATTAATATCTCAAAAAAGGTTACTTTTTTTTAAATTTTTTCTATATTGATTCAACAGTTTATATTTCAACTTGGCTAAATGCCTATTAGCCAAAATCCGTTGTTTTCGAGATATGAATTTTTGAATATTAAACATGTTTTCCCCCCATATATTGATGCAATGCATATCAGCATACAAGGCGATCAGTGCCAAATGCTTAAAACTAATCAAAATATCACATTTATTATTGAAAACATTCATTTATTGTCTTTTTTTTTAGATTACAGTGCACAAAGTCATTTAGAATTATTAAAAACAGTTTAATCATTACTTAACATGATTTCTAGTTGTCAGGGAGGAGTAGGCGAGATAAACATGATGTTTCATGAAACACTTGTTGTAAATCTTACATACTAGCAATTAGTAGGCGATGCAAGCGGTATAGAAAATATTTGAGATGGTAAAAACGAGTTAGGGCTTAAAGGAAGTTTGTTGTGTGCGTGCGCGTCAATTAATAATTTTTACAGTGACGAACTAAGAGATATTAAAATCGCTAATAAGTTACAGTTGAAGGAGTAATCGGAAAACTAACAGTATTTGAAAGAAGAAATTATGTTTGCTATTTGGGAAGGAAATTACTTAGTAAAAAAAAAACACTTCAATTGAAATATTTATTAGAGCTTTAGCTGAGTGTACATTAGTGCGGATCGGTTCCCATACAAAAAAAAAAGTGTTTCCAGTCCACCCCTAGGAATAAAGATATTTTGAAGGCGATCCCAAAAAATTTTTATTTTTTTTGCCACGCCCCCCCGATGGGCTATTTACTTTTTTTGACACTACGTCGCCATTTTAAGTCCAATTTTAATGAGCCGTACACCATTGTTCATGGCTTGAAAGCCGCCACAATTCCTCCCTTAATCATTTTTTATTCTGAGTTCAAATTCTAGTAGTGGCTGTCGGTATCTCGTTTCACATCATACCTAAATTCCATTTTTTTTAGTCTGTCGAAAAGGCCTTTAAATTCTGTGAAACTTTTCCTTTAACAGTTACTACTTTTGTTCATAACTAAAAAAGTTATAAAGGTTTCAAAAATCCAAATATTATTATGCCAAATTTTTTTTTACTAGAATTGGCAACACTGGTTACTATTACTTTCAGTTAAATGTTTTTTGTTTATGATTACTCAATTTTCTCTATGATAATATTTCAGTTTTTTATTTTTTTTTTCTCTCCTCACTAATTTTTTTGTTAATTATACTAGGCTATAAATTTTAATTGGGTTCGCCTTCAAAATATCTTTAATCCTAGGGGTGGACTGGAAACACTTTGTTCGTCGATCGACCTTAGTGTACATCAAAGGTTAATATTCATTTGCGGTGTAAGCATATACAACAAGAGGGTATAAAAGAATTTAAAAAACATCGAAAGAAAACTCATCTCCTAGTTTTAAGCATTTGGCACTGATCGCCTTGTATGCTGATATGCATTGCATCAATATATGGGGGGAAAACATGTTTAATATTCAAAAATTCATATCTCGAAAACAACGAAAAAAAGTAACCTTTTTTGAGATATTAATTTTTGAAAAAAGTCATAAATTTTTATTAAATACTAAAATTTTTTTTTTTTTCAAACTACATACTATATTCCATTTTTTATCTCTACATATATCTACATATAATAAAATTGTAACAGGCCGATGTCTGTACATGGCAGATATCAACAAAAAATTGATTGGGGGAAGCATTATTAAACGAGTAGAATCCAAATCAACCATTTTTTTAATTTTTGTGTGTCTGTCTGTCTGTCTGTCTGTCTGTCCGTATGTTTGTGGCCGTATCACTCTGAAAGTACTGAATGGAGATGAATGAAACTTTTTTCGTTGGATTGCTAGATACTCAACTTAAAATTTAGGATATCACTTTTTCGATATCTCAACCGGTTTTGGAGTTATCGCCCAATATGTGGCCCATGTCTGTCTGTATGTTTGTGGTCGTATCAATAAAAGTACTGAATGGAATTGAATGAAGCTTCTCCGCTGGATTGTCAGACGCTCAACCTAAGGTTTAAGATATTAGTTTTTGCGATATCTCAACCGGTTTTGGAGTTATCGCCCAATATGTGGACCAGGGGTGACCATAAATGTCTTAGTACAATATGGATGTCAAACGAAAGGTGTCAATGAGTGCTGTAATACGAGATGTGATCAATTGAAATATCCCAAATGGTTTCGGAGATATCTTGAAGTTATCGACGAATATTTGCAAAAAAATGTGTTAGTACAATATGGGTATCAAACGAATGGTGCCAATGGGTACTCTTATATGCGATGCGCTTAATTTAAATATCTCAAATGGTTTCAATTATATATCTTCAAAAATTTCGGACGGAAAATGAGAAGGGTGGGTAGATGCCATGCACAGAGATATGTATGTATTTCAAATTTCGAAAACTGGCCCAAATGTATTTTTTAATTGTTGTTGTGAACTATACAATCAAGTGCGTATAGGCTATAATGATTAAAATCGGACTCAGTCTGTTATAAGTTCTGATACGCAGCGAAGCAAGCGGGCCTTACTAGTGTATAATAAAATTGTAGCAGGTCGATATCTGTACATGGCAGATATCAACAAAAAATTGATTGGGGGAAGCATTATTAAACGAGTAGAATCCAAATCAACCATTTTTTTTATTTTTGTGTGTCTGTCTGTCTGTCCGTATGTTTGTGGCCGTATCACTCTGAAAGTACTGAATGGAAATGAATGAAACTTTTTTCGTTGGATTGCTATAAACTCAACTTAAAGTTTAAGATATTAGTTTTTGCGATATCTCAACCGGTTTTGGAGTTATCGCCCAATATGTGGACCAGGGGTGACCAAAAATGTCTTAGTACAATATGGATGTCAAACGAAAGGTGTCAATGAGTGCTGTAATATGCGATGTGATCAATTGAAATAGCCCAAATGGTTAGTACGATATGGGTATCAAACAAATGGTGCCAATGGGTACTGTTATATGCGATACGCTTAATTTAAATATATCAAATGGTTTAAATTATATATCTTCAAAAATTTCGGACGGAAAAAGAGAAGGGTGGGTAGATGCCATGTACAGACATCGCCCTGTTACAATTTTATTATATGTAGAGATATGTATGTATGTATTTCAAATTTCGAAAACTGGCCCAAATGTATTTTTTAATTGTTGTTGTGAACTATACAATCAAGTTATAGAAAGAAAGTCGAACTTCGAAAAAGTGCGTATAGGCTGTAATGATTAAAATCGGACTCAGTCTGTTATAAGTTCTGATACGCAGCGAAGCAAGCGGGCCTTACTAGTAAATTTATAAATGTATGAAAAAAAAAATTATGAGAATCGGTTAATTTTTGACAAAGTTATTGCCAGTTGAAAAAATGGGCGAAAAAAATTTTCATTGCATTTTAACAATTTCAGCGGCCGATAAATCCAAAAAAAAAATTTTTCAGAAAAAAAAAAACAGGTGTTTCTTTATTTTGACCAAAGACCAACATATTAAAATTTCATCGAAATCAAAAATCATGTCGCACGCGGACCGGTTGTTTTGAAATGGAATGAGCCAATATTAACTTCGAAGTTCGAATGTAATTGCCCTTGTTTACATATACCTATAGATATTGTTACAAAAGCTTTATGTGATAATGGTTGTACTAAAAAAGACTGTCTTATTGTACTAATGTTTAATTATAATAAATGTAAATGTAAATTGTATGTGAGCAAGGAAATTTTAAGCTTTTTCAAAACTTGGGAGATAAGAGTAACAACGTCCTCCCCTAAATATGCGCAATCAAATGGTGAAGCAGAGTCAGCAGTTAAAATCCCAAAACGCCTCATAAGAAAAGGTGTCAACAGTGGGTAAGTGGCTATAATAAGCTCTAGAAACACGCCAAATGCAATTGGGTCAAGCCCAGCGCATCCAAAAAAGCTGCTACCAGAAGCACAAAACAACGTGTATAACAAAATTAAGAAAAAACGCCAAACAACCAAATCGTACAATGATCGCAGAGCAAAGAGGGTGCCGCAGCTGGAAATAGGGAATAAAGTGTTTCTTAAACTAAAACACACCAACGCTACAGCTGAACGCGGTACAATTCACGAAATATTAAACACGCGGTCTTACCAGGTCAATGTGAGAGGGAGCTTTTATCGTCGCAATATCCAAGACATTAGGAAACAGTTACCCAGCAAAACTGACCACGGCGAAAGCTCTTGTGCAGCAAGCAAAAGGGCGACAGCTTCAAAGGGTTCTGCATCAGGCGCAGATATCAAGAAAAACAACACAAACAAAGAACGAACCCAAAGCGTCACTTCAAACTTGGCAGAAGTTGAGGGACCAAAAGGCAATCGCAACAAGCCCGCTTGTTTGGGTTATGAATAGAAGCTTTTATTATTTCAGTTCGGATAGTCATTATTAATGATTCCTTTTGCAAATACTTTACTATGTGTATACATACATACAACAATGCTTATGAAAGGAAGGGAGATGCTACAGTAATAAGCTCTCATTTCATATCTACTGTTGTAAGCTCCGTACTCTGAGTATTGTGAGTTCCCACTTATGGTTCAGTTGCTTGCATAGCAGGGTCTAGCATACCAATACAAAGCACGGAAAAGAAAGTTTTGATTATACTTCGCACAACGGACAGCCCTTCAAAATCAGATGTTCCCGAAACATACAGAATTTCATGGGCTCGCACACATTCTATCAGCTTTTCTTCTTCCACTACAACGCTTTTAGTTGTTTTTTTGCTAAAATTTATAATAACAATAATTAATTTTCCCGGTCTTTTTATCGCCTTGTGTCAAAACCGAAACTTCAAAAGCAAAAGTTTTGACAGTAGGTATGTTAAGTTACATAGAGATCAAACTTTAACAGACTTCTATGCCATGCTCTGGGTTGCCATGCGTTGTATAATCGAATACATGTAAAACCAATTCAACAGATATCGAAAATGACAGAACCCATGCAATGTATTGCTATGATATGCAAGCATAATTAAACCATTAGCTGTGCTCAAGCAATAAAATTCAGTTACTATTTGCTACTCAACTAACACGGTCTTCTAATCGTTTTCGACATAGAATAGTTATATTTTGGAATATACAAACGACGTTTGCCGAATGACGGAAGGTCCTAAAGCCGGTGTGAGCGCCTGCGATGTGATGTCCGATGTTCAGAAAGTACTACGATTATGATAGGAGTACTTATCTTGCGCTCTGAAACGATGAAATCTCCAAAAAATCCAGAACCCTCTCACAATCGAACATGGAAGAATTTGTGTTCCCCAACCCGGATGTGACGAGTGTGTTGAAATAGCCTGCACACTTGGGCGCTGGAAGCACGCCCCTGCTTGTATAATCAATATATATCAACGAATACAATTAAAACAACCGGAAATAAAGTTCGTCTATACGCGAACAGCTCCAATCGTCCGCTGTGCGGAATCACGTCCATTCCCCAGCAAATCTCATAGCGCTCTGGAACTCGATTTTAAATAAATAAATATTCGACCGTATGTCAGGGTGGGTTGGAGATTCGGCCTCTTCAACCATCCTGTGAATAATTCAGGATTTCCAAGTACAACATTCATTAATAATTATATCGTATGTGAGGGGGGATTGGAGACTCGGCCTCCTCAACCACCCGGTGAGGATTGAATAGTCAAGATTTTCAAGACCATCCTTAAGGGAACAACCGATCGTTTTATAAGATGGACTGCAATCACGGCCACTCTAATCTTTCCAGTTAATAACCAACTAGCTCTGATGACAACACTGCAAGAATAATCGACTACTTGTTGTTTCCAAACGGCACCAGTTTTCAGACAGAGAAGAAACAGTGCAATATATGGGGCGGCCAAACTCGTTTCGAAAAAGAAAGAAAAACTTGTTTAGCGTTGTTTATTTTAATTTTTTTTAAAAAGTTTTACACAGTACCTTGCCACGTGTAAATTTCTTCCCCTATTATTCCTTTCCCTAAAGGTGGAGTGCACGTTTCCAAACTAAGGTTATTAGTTTTCAGAATCCCAAATGGAATTTCGGCAACGGGCAAAATAATATAAAGTCTATTCGAGTCAAGAGGAAGTAAGTTAAAAATCGATCGCAAAATTCCCAATTTCAAATAAATTTTCGAAATTGATAGATCCGTGCTTCACCTAGTAAGCTGATCAGACTTTGTTGGTGAAAAAGGAGGACAAATGCACTAAAAATACAAAAATCGGTAGGGAAATCTAAGTTTTTGGCAAAAAAACACACTTTTTTTAATTTTTGTTTATTAAAGAACATAAATAAAACAAAAATTAACACTGTTTATATAACAAAAAAACAATTCACAGTTTATATAACTAAAAACATGTAAATAGCGACAGCCGAATTTAAAAATTAAAGGAACTCTATTCACTGATGTTCCTAGGAACATGCATACATACATACATGTAAGGGGCTCATTAAAGATTTTCCCTTTTTTGAGATCACATTTTTTTTATATGAGATAAAAATTTCGCATTTGAATGAATTTTCCTCAATAATGCATCATTAATTTTTTAACAAATTATAAAATGACATACATACAATCTAAATCGATATTACATTTAACAATTATCATTGCTGCTAAGGTTTTTACATCAAGCCTTGACTTTTCACTAGTCCATATATCATTCGATATTAAAAAAAAGTTAAAAATATTGATCCATTTTTTATCTATTTCTACATCTTCCTTTTCATTCAATGTATTATTTCTTAAAACCTCATTAACTCTGCCTACCTCATCAAATATCAAGTTATCATCAATTACAATGTCTAATTTGTATTTACAAAACTCCAGGGTTTTCCATACATTTTCCCATTCGATTTCATCTGCATTGCAATGAAAATTTACTTCAGTCGATGTTATGTTTTCTCTTGCAATCTTTTTTATCAAAGAATGAAACATCGTGGCCTGACTATGTATAAACAGAAGTGTTGTTTCAGAAGTTTCGTTCAAAAAAAAGTTTTCCTAATTAAGAGGACATTTTTCTAAATAGAAAATACGATTTTATTGGTTCAAATAGTTTCAGCACTCGTTCAATTGCTGGGGTTAGTGCGAGCCATCTCGTTTTTGAATAACCTAACAGCTTTTTGTACTCCACTAAGGCGTATTCGCAAAAACCTTTCAACGAAGTGACCCAAACAGTAAACCGTTCAAAATGTAAATAAATTTGCACTATTATGGTTTCAACATCAATACTCATTAAACTGGAAGCAATATTTAAAGCATTTGAAAAAATATGAGCATTGCACCCGATTACGAGAAGTGTTTTTTAAAATGTTTTTATTAGGTCGCTTTCGTCGTATCTGTCCGCGGATTTTTGCATTCGATTTTAAACCAACTGCCTGTTGAGCTAGGGTCTTGAAATTTTCACCATAGGTCAGGTCCCGATGACAATGCAATATTATGAAAAAACAATTACGATAGGTGGCGCGTGGGTCGCTATATATAAAAAATTTGCGTTTATGATCCGATTTCGATGAAATTCGGAACATGTATTACTACGATGAAAAGAAATTTTTCGGAAAAAAAAATGCCGCTAGGTGGGGCTGAGATCGCGGTAATAAAACTCAAAATCGTAATTATGGACCGATTTGGCTGATATTTTACGTGTGTGTTACTTAATAAATTTCCAAATGCTCAAAAAAAAATTGGGCCCGCTAGGTGGCGCGTGAATCGCTCTATTTAAGAAATGCGAAGGTCTGTTTTCGGTGTCGATTAATTCGTTTTTTAACGAGCTTCCCGTTGAGGTAGAATCTTGAAATTTTCATCATCGTTTAGTTTTCTGCCCCCACAAAATATAACAAAAAAAAATTCCGATAGGTGGCGCACGGGTAAAGATATTTGAAAAGTTTAATTTCCAGAGATTTTGCTTTGGATTTTGAACTAACTTGCAGTTGAGCTGGGGTTTTGCAATTTTCATCATCGTTCAGGCTTCGCTAACAATGCATTATACGAAAAAAATCTAAAATATTGATTAATTTCATAAATCAAATTTATCGTCCTATCTTGAGTTTAGTCGTTTAGTCTTATTGCCACAGATATTAGAGGAAGTAGTTGATTATAGCATGACGTTCGTTAGTTAATCTTCGGCGCCATCTGCTTGTGAAAACGCATATTTAACACATTCGGTCGGTTGAATGCAGATGGCGCCGAAGATTAACTAACGAACAACATGCTATAATTCAATAATGTGCAGATGGCGCCGAAGGTTAACTAACGAACGTCATGCTATAAACCACTACTTCTTCTTTACCCGTGCGCCACCTATCGGAATTTTTTTTTTGTTATATTTTGTGGGGGCAGAAAACTAAACGATGATGAAAATTTCAAGATTCTACCTCAACGGGAAGTTCGTTGAAAAACGAATTAATCGACACCGAAAACAGACCTTCGCATTTCTTAAATACGGCGACTCACGCGCCATCTATCGGGTCCAATTTTTTTTTGAGCATTTGGAAATTTATTAAGTAACACACACGTAAAATATCAGCCAAAGCGGTCCATAATTATGATTTTGAGTTCTTATTACCGCGATTACCGCGAATTTCATCGAAATCGGACCCACGCGCCACCTATAGTAATTTTTTTTTCATAATATTGTCATCGGGACCTGACCTATGGTGAAAATTTCAAGACCCTAGCTCAACAGGCAGTTGGTTTAAAATCGAATGCAAAAATCTGACCCAATAAAAACATTTTAAAAAGGTCTGCTGACAAAACATATGTGCGAACATACGAAATAGAATGGTTTCTATTTCCTTCTGACTTACAGCTGTTGTTTGACTTTGCTTTTGCGGAGGTAATTAAAATTGCGCTTGGATCGAAAACTTGACAGGTACATATGACAATACATATCGTGTATAACAACCTTTACCGGGAAGTTACTTAAAAATCAATATCAAAATACCAAATTTTTAATAAAATGTCTGTATGTCTCGATTCGTGCGCCTCCTATCGGATGTTTTTTTTGGTCCACACTGCTTTTTCATGGAATTCGAAACTATTTCACAAGTTTGAAGTGTGTTGCTCAGCGGGTGGTTCCCTAAAAAGACATTACAATCTTCCGAAAGTTCGCATGGATATGAATTTACACGGGAGAAACGGAGTTAATATGAAGATAGTAAAATTTATTTTGAGAATATGTGAATTGATAATGAGAATAATAAACATGAAAATTAAAAAGACGAGCATGATAACGGGAATATTTACAAATTCCTCGGAAAATAATTGTGTCAGAAGTAAATTCGTAAAACAAACCACCAAATTAGTATAAACACGTATTTCCTCATTTTTTATATTTTTTCAATATCAATAAACACCTTCAATTATCGGCTTGTGTTTTCTCAATATGAACTCACATATTCCATTATCGACTTGTCTTTTCTCAATATGTACTTACATATATTTTTATTTCTCCACCTGTACTTTCTAAATCTTATAATTTTAAACGACTTATTCTTGTATATTTGTATATCCACTACTATCTCCCGAACGACTTCACCGATTTTAATGAAATTTGGTACACAGGTACTATGCTTTGTTCTAAGATTTTCTACTTTGGTGTTGCCACTTGGGGTGGTCCTGAGGGTTACCACATATATCAATTTTTTTTTTTTAAATATTAAGCAATATATGGCAACATGGGTATCAAATGAAAGATATTTTAGGCCGTATACCAAGCAAAATATTTTCGAGTAGGATTGCCACCTAGGGTTGCCACCTGAACGCATTTAATTTATTCCTTCAGATATAGACCACTATCTCGGGAAAGGCTAAACCGATTTCCATGAAATTTGGTAGATGAATAGTATGCTTCCTTCTTAGATTTTCTACTTGGATGTTGCCACTAAAGGAAGCTTAGAGAGTTGCCACCTTTCCGAATTTTTTTTAAATATTAAGTAATATATGGCAATATGGGTATCAAATGAAAGGTATTTTAGGGCGTATACCAACCAAAATATTTTCGCGTAGTATTGCCACCTAGGGTTTCCACCTGAAAGCATTTTATTTATTCCTTCAGATATCGACCACTATCTCGGGAAAGGCTAAGCCGATTTGGATGAAATTTGGTAGATGTATAGTATGCTTCCTTCTTAGATTTTCTACTTGGATGTTGCCACTAAAGGAAGCTTATAGGGTTGCCACCTTTCCGAATTTTTTAAAAATGTTAAGTAATATGTATATGGCAATATGGGTATCAAATGAAAGGTATTTTAGGGCGTATACCAACCAAAATATTTTCGGGTAGTATTGCCACCTAGGGTTTCGACCTGAAAGCATTTTATTTATTCCTTCAGATATCGACCACTATCTCGGGAAAGGCTAAAACGATTTCGATGAAATTTGGTAGATGGATAGTATGCTTCCTTCTTAGAGTTTCTACTTGAATGTTGCCACTAATGGAAACTTAGAGGGTTGCCACCTTTCCGATTTTTTTTAAATACATACATATATGGCAATATGGGTAACAAATGAAAGGTATTTGAGGGCGTATATCAACCAGAATATTTAATACACAACAGGTGTCGCCAATGTATGTTAAGTGACTTTTTGTGGTTAGTGTTCGATATTTTGGAAATTTAAAAATAAAGAGCAAGTCACCCAGGTACTAAGAGCTTATGCTGCTCATTCTCAACTTGTGTTTTCTCAATATAAACTTATATTTCCCATTATCAATTCGTGTTTTGTTAATATGAACTTATATTTTCCATTATCAGTACCTGGGCTACCCAGCTTTGGTCGGCATTTTTATAGGTTGCCATACAACTTAGCTTGCTTTAGATACTCATCAGTAAAAATATTCTGAAAGTTTTTATGAATAATTATATTTATTTTGAAAATTAGATTTTAAAACATCTTTTTATAATAGAATGATGTTTAAAATTTTTTTTAATGGTAACCAAGATTTAGTACACATAATCACTCCATGCTGGTGGCTCAAACAGCCCCAAGATTACTCGCTGAAATGCATAGTTAGAGGTTGTCTATGTTATGATATCATCGAAAAAAATGGTATATTTGTCGGTAAGTGCTCTATATATCGGTCAACAAGCTTTGATTATTTCTTCATTTTTCAATGTACAATTATCCATCGGTGAAATTATCTGCACTCCAAACTCACAAGTTTGTCCTTGAACTTAATGCACGGTTATGGCAACCTTACCTTTCGTAAGCCATTGTCGAGATATTCTGAATAGCTTGTCTAAAATTTAAATATAAGCTCAGGTTGCAACACTAAGTGGTAACTATCCCTAGTCATGTTTTTTTTTAATGCGAAGCGAAATACCTTTCGTTTCATACCCATATTGTCATATTTCGTTGCATAAAAAAATCAGATTGTTAGCAACCCCATTAAAATGTGGCAACATACAGATATTACCACTACCAAAATAATTGAAAAAAAAAATTCACTTTAAATGGTTGCCGAAAGAGTCGCTCTGCATATTTTGGGACCTTTTTTTACCCCTTCATGTCCACTAGTACGAGAGTTGGATAAACCAGAAAAACCTATAAAAAAACATAATTTTTTGGTAATTATTTAAGGTACTCCAGACAAATTTAATTTTTAGGTTAAACAGTGTTTTTATATTTTATATTTTCAGATATTGGAGTATTATTTCTTGAAGACGAATCTGGTGATTCGTCCCCCCCGGAAGAGGAAGCTTCAGAAGATGGGGAAACAGACGATCATTCTGATGAATTTAACTTTGCTGATCATCACCTAGAACGACAAAATACTAGCGCAAATATGCGTAATGATTTGGCACCTCAATCTATGCAATGGGCGATTCGCAACAGGGACACAGCTCGTTCTTCTGCTCGCGTTCCCGCTGGATCGAACTTAGTTTTTATTGACCCCATGGCACTGCGTCGTTCGGCCGTACAAACAAGTTCAGCAGTTCCTTCTCAATCACCAGATCAAAACACTATGGCAACAACCGCAAGCAACCTGGCTCGGGCATTTGGCACCATTGTTCGGCAAATTTCAGATCTTCTTACAAACTTCGCTTGTCAGCTTACCCGTGATGTCGATAGACCTAGTTATAAAGCTCAAATAGACGAGGCGATTGACTTGCAAGTAAGATTGTTCATATATATGTATGTTAAAAAATATAACATTTTAGCTTAGAAAACATTATACAAATTTTTTTATATTAACATCTTAAGAACAAATGTATTTCTATTTATGTTGACGGAATTTATTATTTGCCTTGACGATTAGAAAATTTTAAAGTGTTTAAAAGAACTAACTTTTATATGTACTTAGAGATGCTCAAGCCTCCACTTATGGGCATTTTTGACAGAGCGGCAGTGTGTTTCTCGAGCTGGAAGAGTCGAGGGGAAGATCGCAAAGGAGCAGAGGTATAGACAGGATTTAAGAAATAATGGGCTTAGAAGAGGTTGGTGACAATGCTAAGTATTTTTATTATTTCGGAAAATATTTGCAAAAAACTGAAATATAACAATAGGCCGAACCAAAATCGAGCGCGTAATCCATAGTTTCTATGTGCAGGACACAATTGTGGGTTGGCGTCTACCACAACACTATGAAAATAACAGAAATTTTAAACGTTAAACTGAAACACTATTAAAAATGCTTTAATTATTATATTTAATTATTTTCAAATCTTCTTCTTTAAATGACCATCTAACCGCATAACGATATTGACCATCCAACATAGCTCGCCAGTCATTTATGCGTTGCGCCAACTGGCGCCAATTGCGAGATCGCAGATCGTTCTCCACTTGGTCCTTCCATCGGAATGGTGGTCTTCCTCTTCCTCTGCTTCCACCGGCGGGTGCCGATAAGTATACCTTCTGGGCTGGAGCGTCCTCGTTCATCCGCACGACGTGAATGCGCTGACTCTTTGTTTGATGCCAGCATGTACTTCGTTTTGCCCTCGTTCACCACCAAACCCATTTTTTTCCGTAGGCAGAGGTTGTTAACACCGATAATGCCAATGTCGTCAGCATACGCTAATAGTTGCCCGCTTTTATAGAATATTTTGCCGGCGCTGTTAAGTTCTGCAGATTGTATTATTTTCTCCAATATCAAACTGAGTCGCACGAAAGGGGGTCAACTTGTTAGTTTCAAACGGCTCCTTCCCAATTTTGAATGAGCTGGTGGTGTTGTTCAATGTCATTTTGCATAGTGAAAGTGAATTGCTGAACATGCCTGTATGGCGTGTTTTTAAATCGACGAAACGCATTTCGCTCTCAATTTGCCAGTTTATTCGAGTTTTAAGCCATTTTTTTAGCACTAAATGGGATTTAGCACTAAATGGATATATGTATATCATCGACAGGCTATCACTACTTAAGAACACCAATTTTTATTGTTTTATTGTTTTTTTTTTTTTTCTTTATTGACAACCTATTTAATTAAGTAAGGTTTTGTCTAAAAAACAATAGGGGTATTCGGAATCACGATGCAAGGGCATTGCATCGTTGCATAGCAAATTATTATTGCAAAATAATGTCAAGCCAACAACAAAATACATGCGGATGCAAATGTCAAGCAATTTGCAGAATGCAACACCAAAAATCTATTGCATAGCATATTTTGTTGCATTGCATTTCTAGAAACAGCTGTTGAATTATGACTGCTGTCACACGTTCAATATGTATCGCGATCCGTATTGATGGGTCGGCTTGAATTTAGAATAGCTCCATCTCCCAAATTAAAAAAAAGTGACTGGGATCGATAGATATTATTAAGGTAAGTACAAATATATATTTTTTTTGGCGGAAACAACAACAACAAGAATTATTAAGGGTCAAAATTCATTTAAAACGTTTTTTAAAATCAAGATTTTACAAAAACTAATGAAACGGTTTTCAAAAATTCAGGTAGGTAAATGAATTACCTTTCATTTCATGTGGCCTTGCTTGGGTGCAAAACCGCGCATATGCAAAATTTAAAGCACTTTTTATATCAAAGTTTCTCATTACATTTTTGAAGCACGGGCGAAGGTCTCCAACGCGAAAAGATTTTCCGTACAGAGGTACTGCAGTACACATTTGCATCGCGGAGCCGGTGTTGGATCGGATAAGGGTTATTTTTTTTGAAGCGTGGCCGAAGGCCACCAATGCGAAAACGTGCTTTGCACATGAAGATGTCGCTGAAGTATTGTGAATTGATTACTTTGCCTCGTTGATATAAAAAAGCTTTAAATTTTGCATATACGCGGTTTTGTACCCCAAGAAACGTTACATCAAATGAAAGGTAATTCAATTACCTATCCAATGCAGAAAAAAATAGGGAGTCGGTTCGTAAGTTTATGAGAAATTTTGATTTAAAAAAATGCGTTCAACGAACTTTGACCCTTAATAACTCTAGTTGTTGTTGTTAGCTAAAAAAAAATATACATATTTGTTCTCATCTTAATGATATCTTATCGATCCCCATCCTTTGTTTATACTTGGGAGTTGCAGCTATTCTGCATAAAAGGCTTATTTACACGGGTCAATTTTTCTAGTCGATTTGTGTCGTTCCACCGTGTAAAGGTTGAACGTAAAATCGACACGTTTAAATCAGCCTTCAAGCCGATCCATCAATACGGATAACGATTTATATTGAACGTCTGCAGCATGCAATCGAACAGCACACGTTTCACACGTTTGCAATTAGAGTTGACAAAGGGCGCTCACGATTCGGTGCATTTTTATGCAATTGCATAATTTTGTCAACCCATATGCTATTTATTATGAATTCCCTTAATGTTTTTGTGCGAGAATATAACTTATTTCTATTTAACACTAAATGCCATCAATCATGGTAAAGGGTTGCAGAGTGAAGAAAGAAGAAACAAATAATAATAATAATAGTTTTTGTGATGAAAATAAAATATTGTACAGAATAAATATATAATAAATCAATTTTAGTTTTTTAATGTTACAATTTAATTTACACCTCAAAGTTAAAGTTATATGGTCAGAAATAGCCGTTTGACTTCGGTCTTAAAGCATTGTAGGTTTCTTGAATTTTTGACATCACCAGGAAGTTTGTTGAACAATTTTACCCCATAGTGTCCTATAGATTTTGCACATCTTTCTGTTCGAAATAAACGTGGCTTGATATTTGTTCTAACTCCAAGCGCGTACTCAGGGGTTTGTTCTTCTGGTATAATCAGGTTATGCTTTATTAGATTATTTTTAATTTTATAAAATGCTATTAAAGTCTGGGATATAGAATATTTGCGAATATCCAACCTGTCTTGATATAATAATACACTGGGTGTAGTTCGTGGTAAATTTAGAATGTTTTTAATTATTTTATTTTGTATTATTTGTATCTCGTTTATTAGTTGTTCCATGCAAATATTCCATATGGGATTCAGATAATTAATATGTGACATGAAGAGAGAGTTGAATAGAAGCCACATCTGTTTTTTAGGAATCAATTTCCGATTTCTGTAAATCGCTAAAAAAAAATCCGTTCATAAATTTGTATGGAAGAAAATTCCCAAAAATCAGTAGTATTTCTCACGGACTTAAGACTTACACTTTATCATGCTAGAATTGAACCGTCTTTAAAACTGCATACTCAAAAAATTCTTTTTTTATAGAAAATTAGTAAAAATAATTTTATCAAACCAAAAATGGGTGAAAATTACAAAAATATACCTGAACGCAGACTTATTCTGCCGAGTGTATGTTCTCGCCAAGAAAAAGATTACGCGGGCTAGCAGGAGTTGTAAGCTTCTCTATCCTGGGAAGTAGTCCCAGTTCTATACATAGATTTATTTGCAAACAAATGTTTGATGCATATTGAATTTATGAAAAGAAAAAACAAATTTTATTTGTAAACAAAACAAAAGACTTTGGGAGTAGGCGGCTTTCGAGGAACAGGGGTAATCTGTTTAAACCCAAATAATATAATAGATTTATTTGCAAACAAATGTTTGATGCATATTGAATTTATGAAAAGAAAAAACAAATTTTATTTGTAAACAAAACAAAAGACTTTGGGAGTAGGCGGCTTTCGAGGAACAGGGGTAATCTGTTTAAACCCAAATAATATAATACATTTTGATTTGTTTGGTGTTGTATTATAATTGTGCTGCATCCGGTCTAGTCAATTTGTTGTATTCTAGTCAAAGAACTTAACAGTGTAAGCTACAATCTACAAAGAAAAACCGCGTTTATTTTCCCAAATTTAATTTATGATTTTACCTACTTTTCTAGCCAGCCTTACAACAGAATAACTTCAAGTAATGTATACAGAATGGTTTCTAGCTAGCCCTAAAGTTATGCGGGCCTTGAACTGTTACGTCAGTATTTTTCTGATTTGTTAAAAAAGGTTGTTCATTGAGCATTCATAGACTATAATTTACTTTGGCTGATATTACAAAATTAAAGTTCTTATAGGCAAGTTTAAAAACAGACTTCAGTGGTTTTATTTCTGGTACATAAAACCTTTATTTTTTCAGACAACTTAAACCTGTTTTCTCTTGATTGTGGCTTTTATTTCTTGTTCCACAGACATGTTTAAGCTGATTACTTAAAGCAAAGCTAGCTTCTCAAAAATTTGTCTGTATGCCATCGCCTATGAAAAGTTACCGGATTTTGCTTGCTGGACGGCTTAAAATTCTTTTTTACTACTCGTTTTTGGTTAAAATTTTAAAATCTCATAGACAACAGGCTAGGGTAAAGCTAACATTAGTTGTCTGTGTGGTGGGGGAGTAGGCCCGCCTCACCCCGTTTCTTCCTACGCTTATGACACAAAAATCAAAATGTCACCCTGGATTTGACAAACTTTTTAATAAAAACAAAAGCAAACACATGACGGGTCTTTCGCTTTTCGCCGTGCGTTCACCTTATTTCGCCATGCGTATGAGTATGTGCCATGGCGTAATTAATAAGGTGACATTTTCCGAACAGCTGATTGCTTCTTCTTCCCTGGCGAAATCGCGAAAGTGTCATATAGTCACTTTTGTTTACATCGCTCCTTTCTATTTACATTTAGTTGGTAAAATTTTATTTGAATTCTTAACAATATGAGGAAATCAGTTTAAACGGGAAGATGGATGCAATTGCATAAAGTTAGGAGTCCTCCACTATCATGGCATAAGTGAGGGTCTCAACATTCAATGAAGGTCTAGTGAGGGGCGGGCCCAGCTTCTCTTTTAACATTAGGACTCAATAGGAACTAAAAGATTGTATGTATTTCATACAAATAAGTTAGCGGAAATAGTTAGAGGCTGGTCAGCCTAATTAAATTTTTGCAGCTAGTTTCTAAATACATATGTACATATCTTTGTATGTAAAAGACAATGTGCAGGATTCTATGCGGCCACAATTTCTTCAATCACAAAACTCTTCTCTGAGCATCCTGTTTTTTAATTAAAAATCACGCACCAAGAAAAAGGGACTTCCTTTAAGTGGGTTATTCAAATACATTTTGCAGTGACCTGGAAGATATAAATATTATTAAAAAACATGGAAACAGTTAAAATAAAATTGCACCAAACCTCAAAACAAAAATTTAATTTATTTCACATTTTGACATTTCACTCATTTTCTTAGGCATTTAAATTAGCTAGAATGAAATGAAGAGGGGTACTGAAGTAAATTGATTACTTTCTTTTCTGTATATAACTGGCGTAATCCTTCCGCTCTGCTCGCCTGCCAATATAATTAACAATCGACCTTTTTTATTGACTTTTATTCATATTACTCTATCTCCATCATTTTTATTATTTTTTATTCATACATAATCAAACACATTAAAATATGTGAAAATAGTTGTTCCCGCAGTGGTCTTAAAACTTTCGAGTGGGTTTCTCCCATGAAAGAGCTTTTAAAGGATACAACTAATTCAAGTCCAAAAATGCCGGTAGAAGTATCAAAAATTGTAATCACATATAAAGTCGTTTTGCAAAGTGCAGAACGGCTTAATATTATTTCCTCTTAAGAGCGACCGAAGTCCGCCTACCCAGTGGATTATTGATACCGAGGTCAAAACGCGTCTTTTGATACCCCTCCCAATACCGCTCAAAAGGCCTGTGTGAACAGTCGTCATAAAAGTACTGGCCATTTTAATACGTTATTTTATAACCCCACATAAATATCTGTGGTTCCAAACCATAAACGCCTAAGTCGAGATATGTTATTTTGATAAATTAATTTTTGTTTGTATTTGAACTAAGAAACTATTGTACTATATATAAGTTCGGTGGCGCGAACTAACGTCAGTGGAATTAACGTCAGTGACGTTAATTCGCACCCAAAAAGCGAATTAATGTCAGTGACATTAAGACGCATGACCAAAAACGAATTAAAGTCAGTGCCGTTAATTCGTATAATATTTTGACTTTAGTTCGCTTTGGACATGCGAATTAATGTCATTGAGGCATTTGGGTTTGAGATTCGACGAAGTAGCGCCGCAGGCGATAATTTGACTTAGGTCAGATCCCCAATTCGGGGCGTGATCCATGGTATTTATGTGCAGAACTCCTTTCCGCATTGGCGGCCTTCGGCCGCGCTTCAAAAAATAACCCTGGGCTACGCCATTCCAACTCCGGGTGTGTGCCATAGCCGTGGCTACCGCCACGGTGATGTCCTTCCGCGGGCCACGTTCCCCACACTTTTTCACTTTTTTGGCTCAGCCTAATGTGCCATTACAACAACCACATGAAAATGACAGAAAATTGTGAACTTTAACTGCAAATAACTTTTGAACGGTTGAAAGAAATCTCATTTCAGATTCTAAATCTAGACGTGGGTAATCGTTTACGTGGGGTACCGAGCGCTAATACACAACCAAAAATGTTGAGATATGTATCAGGAGACGCGCTTTGGTCCCAGGAGCATGAATATAACTCCGCTGAACCAATATTTTTAGTAGTTTGCGAAATATCTGCAGTTAAAGTCATTTTCATGTGGTTGTTGTAATCACATTACCCTGTGAGAAAAGAGTGGCACGCGGAAGGACATCACCGTGGCGGTAGCCACGGCTATGGCAACCACCCGGAGTTGGAATGGCGTAGCCCAGGGTTATTTTTTGAAGCGCGGCCGAAGGCCGCTAATTCGGAAAGGAATTCTGCACATAAATACCATTGATCACGCACCGAATTGGGGATCTGACCTAAGCCAATCTCAGATTCATTTTTTAAATCACAGATTCATGATATAATGATCATAAGTCGAAGGTGATAATGAAAAATGAAAATTTGGAATATAAAAAAAATGTACTGACTTTAGTTCGCTTTCTTAATGCGAATTAATGTCAATGACGTTAGTTCGCTAAAAATATTGACCTTAGTTCGCTTTTGGCATGCGTCTTAATGTCACTGACATTAATTCGCTTTTGGGGTGCGAATTAACGTCACTGACGTTAATTCCACTGACTTTAGTTCGCGCCACCATAAGTTCGACTGATCTAGAATGATTATTTGGCAAATCAAACTGCAGATTCGAGATTCAATGGCTTTTCTGCAACGCCTTTTATTGCATAATTTTTGACTTAGGTCTTTATGACTCGTGACCACAGATATACGTATGTATATCAATAATAACAACAAAAAGCAATTAATTGTAATATAGCCAAATTAATAAAATATGGGTCAACGACCCTAACTGGATCTACCCCCTTTATATGTGCCCCTTCATTATTATGTGTTTTTCTGACACTTAATTTGTTCAAAACGAATTCGCCCTTTTGTTCGTATGTGACTTTGTCTGACATTTGAACCATTCCGAAGCAACAGCAAAATACATGGAGTAGATGTGTTTGTGTGTGTTGCGATCACCTTATATAGATTCGCCTTGGTATGTGCTTTTATATTTTCAATACAAAACACACACACGTGCCAGTGCTATGTTTCAAACTGCACACACACGTGCTGTGTGCTTAATATTTTTTTTAAAAGCACAGCTCATGTGCATAAGCTATAAATTTTGTGAGTATTTTTTTCGCGTGTGTGTGCTATGTGCGTGCGTGCAAATTCGAACCCTGGTTTTAGTGAATTTTTTAACCCAAAAAAACTAAAAAAAAAAGTGTTTTTTTTACCCTCAACAAGATCACCCCTAAAATCTTAGGAATTTTTAGAACATGGTTTCGTGTATTATTCGACCAGGCGAACAATTTTTGCTTGGTCGCTTTAAAAGTAAAAAATCACTATAGCAGTATATAGTGTTATTATTCATGATTGCGATAATTAAAATAAAAGTTTAATAATTGAATTTAGATCAAAAAATTTTACTCAAGTTATAATGATTATCTTTGATTAATACGGATAAAACTTAAAAAATAGGAATCGTTACAATTTCCACAGCTTATACCAAAGCAAAATTTGGTGGTATAATAAAAATTGTTCTGCAATGTTTAGAACATTGTAATCGCTCCGATGGAAGGACCCAGTCGGGAACCGATTGCGATCCCGTGGTGTTTCCGGAAGAAGGAATGACTGGGAAGTTATGTTGGACAGCTAAAATCATTCCGCACATTGATTTTTGGATTTTCAAAAAAGTTAATCTTTTGAACGGCTTAATGTGCATATGGATAACGTGTATATTCTGAAGATGTTTTGTGTTATTTCACAAATTTTTTAAGGATATCATTGCCGGACATCGAAATCTGGAGCATTTGCATATTGGTTCTGGTATCATTCCGCTTTCGCTAAAATCTTTGCGGTTTTTCTTACAAATCCTATTATCGAATATTGTATTGACACAATGTAATCGACAAGCTTCTAAAACTTGAACTGATCCCGAAGTTAGTAATAAAAGTTCACGCAGGTTCAAAAATATATTTCGTTTTGATAATTACCAAAATAAAAACTTTTTCGTTGAATATCAAATCAAAAAATAACAAAAAATTTTTTTCGTTAACGTTTATTCATTTGCAAACTAGGCTGGGTCGGAAATCCAAGTTATTTCAATTTATTTGTCAAGTACAAAAATTAATTAATAAATCAAGGAACACAACAAAAAAACATAGTGGCTAAGTACTAAATAGGCGCATGTACATTAGGCTCGATCGAATATTCATGTTTTTAGTTTGTGTTGTTAAAAATAAAAATTAATTAATTAGTTAACGAAAACAAATTATTTAAAAGGTACTAAATTAGTTGAGAATCAATATTAAAATAGCTTCCGTGAGATCGTCACTTAGAGCTGCCTTGTAGTAATTAATAAGACATTTTAATGTAGAAAACGCGATCCACGCTGACTTGGGTAGCGGGAGTTCCGGGGATTATTTGATACAATTGGCATAGACTAAATCGTTTTGGTTCCCAAAAGTCCTGCTTATTAGTGTTAAAATTAGACGATTCATTGAAGTTTTCAATTATAGAAAATGCTTCATTTCTGCTTGAGATGTCCGATTCAGAATGTCCTATTTGGCTCATTAAAGTGTTCAGTAAATTACCATCATCTTCGGATGATTCTACGGAGTTGGTAGTAAAAGATTCAGGTGTCTGAAATTAGCAACAGCTACTGGCTTTAAGCTTGCAAACTCCGGAAGCTGAAGCAATCGCCCCAAACGATTACAAAATTAAAAAATATACACTTATCATTGACGACCGCACTGATTCCTCCTCTCTTTTGCGACCCATCTTAACTTAATTTGAAATATGCAGTTCAAATATTTTTTTTAATCGTTTTGATGAAAACCGAAACGAAATTTATTTTGATAATTATTTTTTGATTTTCAACGCAACGATATATCTTTTTGTTGAGCTTTTAACGTTAATATTATTAATAAATTTAACGTTAATTTTCAGCCCTGGGTTCAGGTAAATGCAAAGGCAAGGTACAGGACGGCAAAATAGAAACTGAAAGGAAATTAGGAAAAGTAAAACTTGAAGGGAAGTGGAAAACGGGGAAACAGTGTGGGGAATCTCAAAGTAGGACGTCTACTGTGCTTTCTACATAAAAGTATTTTGACTGCTGAAATCCTCCAACTTAATATTCGTCCTCAAGAAATATTGAATTCGGTCATTGCAGATGTTATACAAAAAACTGTTAATATCCTCAAATTTAATATATGTATGTCCTCAACCAATATTGAATTCGATCTTTACAGATGGACATTGAAAGACGCCTTAAACCCACTTGGGAATGGATGTATTTAATAATGGATGGAATAGAACCGCAATTAAAATTTGGTACATATCTAGCAAACTATACGGATCCAACACACCCTCTTCATCCTCTTAATCTGGACGCTCAAAATAGCAGTAATCAATCTAGTTCCACATCAGCTGGAGCAAATATGATGGGTATATTATGGTTATAAATACATTTTTACAACAGATTTTAGTATACAATTTTATTTCGAAGGTTCAGCAACTCGACGGGATTTTTTTACATATTGTTTGTCCTTGATGAGAGCCCACACATCTGAACATCGTGATACCATGCCAGTCCTTGACATTACAGCATTTCGACATGTTGCATATGTTCTTGATGCATTCATTTATTATATGCGTAACAAGTCAAGTTTACCCGAAAAACATAGTGAAGAAACCGATGAAAACCCTAACGCAACAAATGTGGAAATGTTTCTCGATTCAAATTCTTCTACTTCCGCAACCTCGGTCCGGCATTCTTTTTTTGTGCGTTCAGAATCAACTTTAAGCCTTGGTTATTTGGCTCCGAATATGTTTGATTTGCCATTGGATGTTGCGATACCTCTTGCTGATAAACCTCATCTTCTTCAACCAGATTCAAAAAGAAAGGATTTGTTTGTGAATATACCGTTACCAAGTGCAGGAGCAAAAAATGTGAACTCTGTCGAAAAAATTAATGTGGCGGCAACAAAGCTCGGATTTTCTAGTTGCATATCATTCTCAACCCAGGAAGTGAGAGGAGGAAATTTTAAAAAAGGTAAATCAATTTTCAGCTTTTTGGTCACACCAAACTCATGCATAAATTTCATTGACTAGCGCTAAAAGATTATGGGCGGTTTGAATAAAAAACAGTATTATGTATATGAAGTATTTATGGGAAAAAGTTATTGTTCGTTATAAGCATGAATTGCACGCTCTTACAAAGTTTTGTTTGAACATTGGTAAAGTTCTTGAACTGTTATTAATAGCATCAAATTAAATAAATCAACTGATGGGGGAACCTTGACGCGACTAGCTTCGAACCGGATTTAGTGTTCTGTTGCTTTTCGCGTCATTATAATCGAGGAAGGCGTAAAGTAAGAAAAATCGTTTCACGTTAGTTTGCAGAAGAACATTTTAAAATGCGTTTACCCAAGTTTTTGGGCTTTTTTAAGGTTTAACGTCAACACCAACACCAACTGTGGCGTTAGCTTTTTTCACTTAACTTCAAACCAAAAATTTAAATTAAAACGAGAATCGCAAACTGCTTTTCCGTTATTTTAACCCGCTATACGGCTTATGCGCAGAACAATATCCCACTTTTTTCAAATTTTGTATGATAAAAAGTTAACGTAACTAAAAAATTTCGTTTAAAGGAAGGCATCGCGTTAAAAAGCCATCGATGCCATTACTAACCCTTTCGCAGACACGTCGGCATAATCCGACACAACGAATGGCTTAAATTGGGACACGTCGGTGTATGCCGACATAGAAAAAAAATCGTATATAAACACGTCGGACATAGGCGACGTCTACTGCATTGGTTTTACATATATGTAGTAGCTTATTGTGCGCCCATGCAGAAGCAATCAGATTTAAGTTAGTGTCCCAATTCGATTTGCTTTGTTATTTTTTTGTTTACTATAACGGAAATTTTCGTGAGTGGGACAAAAACATCACGTCGGTTATAGCTGACGTACTTATATGTATTTTTGCACAGTTGCAAAAAAAGTGTCATTGTGTGAGGACGTAGTATTTGTGGTAAGTTTTATTTTTTTACTTTCTTTTTCCCTGTGTTATTTTTGGTTTGACACTGAAAAAAATTCACTTATAGAAATGGATCACTAAAAACAACAACACATTTACAGAAAATGTTTGATGAGTGCTGTTACAGTGTTGCCAGGATGCAATTTATTTTGGAGCTAGATTCGAGAAAAAAACGAGCTAGAAAAGAGCTAGATTAGTTCAAGAAAATCCTAACATGTAAAAAAAAACACCTAAAAGGCACTTAATTGTTTTGTATGCAAGTTTTTAAATTTATTTCATACTAGCAGGGTACCCAGCTTTGTTCGGTATGTCCCAAAGTAGTTAATAAATTCCTGCTACCCTCAATTGCGAAAACAATTTACAGGCTGAAAAGGTTCAGAACAATATTTATTTTCCCATATTATATCCCGTTTATGTCTACGGCAATCAACTAAAGTAAAGGCGTTTTTTAATAGTCTAACTTTGACATTTTGTCATCTCCCCTCTATTTGACTCTTTAGATGTGCCCAGACATTCCCCAAGTCCCCAGACATTTTTCAAAGAAATTTCAAATATACAGACACAACTAATTCAGAGTTTTATTATAGTATAGATATGCTGATACCCACAAAGGACGGCCGCGTACCTATGCAATCGATTTTTGATTAGGTGAAATTGAAATAAAGTGAACAAAAATTTTAGAGAGGCACGCTTAGGTTTTTTTTTGACAAAGTAAGTGAATTTTTCTTAATATAAAATTATGTAAGGAAAAAATGTCATAGTTACATACCTCGCTAAAAATCAGTATATCTTTTTTGTTTGGCGTTCGATTTTGATAAAACAAAGTGCAGGTCCCTTTTTAAGCTTCAGCCAGTTCATTAGTGAAACTCTCATCAAAATGCATTCCTCAGTTTCCGAGATCCTTAAGTTCAAACAGACAGACAATAATTTAAAAATTGCTCAGATGGACTCTATAGCATTACCCAAGTCATCCCCAGTCATTTTTTCAAAGAAATTGTAAAGTTACGACTTTTCTAGCGATTTATCTTATACATACATATGTATATAAAATTCTCGTGCCACAGTTTTCGTTCCCATACTCCTCCGAAACGGCTTGAACGATTCTCATGAATTTTGTGAACGTATTTAGTAGGTCTTAGAATCGGCCGTTATCTATTTTTCATTATTCCGGGAAGTGGACCAAGAACCGAAATATTCCAAACTTTTTATTTATCGAGCGATTTTTTCCGTAAATTTGGGCAGAACAACGTCTGCCGGGTCCTTCTGGTTATAGTATAGATTTAACTATAACAATGTTTAAAACGTATATAAAGTATACATAATTAGCTGAGCAAAAAAAAAAAAATAAGTGTGCTCTTGAAAAATTATCAAACTTGATAAATAGTTAAGAAAAAAATATTTAATGTTTAGTAAAACTCAAAAATTATTTTTATTTTTGTGTCAAAGCCAAATGAAGTCATTTTATTTCTGCTCAGAATTCAAAACGCTTGAAATATTTTTTCTGATCTTTTATGATGAAGACAGAATCGGAGGGTAAGGCTGTTCAGAATCTTTAGCAAATTAGCAAAGTGTTTTTTACACACAATTTACTTACCTTTCCAATATGATTCTTGTTCGCAAAATAAACATATGGCATTTAGAAATGTTACTCAACACAGTTAACCGATTTAAGGAATTTGTTATCGGTGAGGGAAACTGAGTTGCCACATGGTACACAATGAAACTAATATAATAATTTCGACGTCGATTATAAAAGACTAGCAGACCCGGCAGACGTTGTTCTGCCTGACCAGTGACTTCCCTAGAAATACATTTTCAAATATTTTTCTTTAACTTTTAACATTCCATTTATTGCAGTGCTTTAGGATATACAATGTTTCTGGCTTTAAAGTCTTTGGTATAAACAAATAAATTTTTTGATGTCCAACTCAAAAAACGGATATTTTGAACTCAATGGGTATGACAAAAACCATTATGCGCTGCTGAGCAGATGTATAGTTAGTACTTATTTAATTTTATCCTATATCTACCTATAATACTCTGGATATGTATGAACGGCAATAACAAACAAAAAAAAATTAAGTGCTTTGATTAAGATTTAAGAACGTTAAAATGTCACTAAAGCAAATACATTCAGGGATAAACCGAATTGATATATTACTTAGCTTGTATTGGAAAAGTTTAAAACAGATCAACCATAAACTTTGGACATTATTGAAGTACAAACAAAGCTTTGAATACAAAAAATGTGGGCGTGGCACCGCCCACATTTCCCAAATTATATAATTCTTGACCAAGGGACACACATATCCAAAAATCTTTAATTTAGACCCAATATGTTCAGAGTTATGAAGAATTTAAATTTTATATAGCCTGGGGCGTGGCACTGGCTACTTTTCCAAAAATTGATGTAGCCTGAATCGTACACAACAATTTTCTTAACCAATCTTGAAAGTTTACAAGAGATCGACCATAAACTTTGGACATTATTGAAGTACAAACAAAACACAAAACTTGTGGGCGTGGCACCGCCCACTTTTCCAAAATTACATAAATCTTGACTAAAGGACACACATATCCAGAAATCATTAATTTAGACCAAATATGTTCAGAGCTATGAAGAATTTAAACTTTATGTAGCCTGGGGGCGTGGCACCGCCTACTTTTCCAAAAATTGATATAGCCTAAATCGTACACAACAATCTTCTGAACCAATCTTGCAAGTTTAAAAGAGATCGACCATAAACTTTGGACATTATTGAAGTACAAACAAAACACAAAAAATGTGGGCGTGGCACCGCCCACTTTTCCAAAATTACATAAATCTTGACCAAAGGACACACATATCCAGAAATAATTAATTTAGACCAAATATGTTCAGAGCTATGAAGAATTTAAATTTTATATAGCCTGGGGGCGTGGCACCGCCTACTTTTCCAAAAATTGATATAGCCTAAATCGTACACAACAATCTTCTGAACCAATCTTGCAAGTTTAAAAGAGATCGACCATAAACTTTGGACATTATTGAAGTACAAACAAAACACAAAAAATGTGGGCGTGGCACCGCCCACTTTTCCAAAATTACATAAATCTTGACCAAAGGACACACATATCCAGAAATAATTAATTTAGACCAAATATGTTCAGAGCTATGAAGAATTTAAATTTTATATAGCCTGGGGGCGTGGCACCGCCCACTTTTCCAAAATTACTTAAATCTTGACCAAAGGACACAAATATCTAAAAATCATTAATTTAGACCAAATATGTTCAGAGTTATGAGGAATTGTAGTTTTATATAGCCTGGGGGCGTGGCACCGCCCAAATTTCCGAAAATTAATATAGCCTATGCTTTAACGCATGATCCCAAGAATATACTGTGAAAATTTCATAAAAATCGGTTGAGTACTTTGGACGCCCATAAAGGACACACAGACACACAGACACACATTCATTTTTATTTATAAGATGGGTTTGTTATTATAACTTGGGGAATCACCAAAAATTATCTTTATATTTCTTCTCTTTTGTCGAAGGTTTATGCATCTCTTAGTCAAAATACATTTTCTCTACGTTGAGTTCATACACACACGCACATACATTTTTGTTCCGCTGTAGCTTGAGTTTGATCTATGAAAATTCTTATGCTTAGATTGTTTGAAGCTTTTATAAATTTCATCCTAGAAATAAGGGGCTTTAAGTTTTGAAAATGGAAAAAATGAAAACGCCACTTGGTTTATTTTTGGGAAAACTTGCTTCTTAAAAAAATTTCATAAAAATTGGTCCATCACTTTTCGAGATTAGCCGTTACGAATATTTTCATATAAGCAATTTTATATAATTAGTATAGATATATTCGTATTTGTTTATACATTATTTATGTGCACATGACAATTAAAGTAATAAGGGCGATGTGTTTATGTAATGCTACAGAACTAAGAAGCGAGCTGTCCAGAAACTGTGACGCCTCTTCGACCAAGAAGATTTCGAGACAGCCGACTCGACCGGGCAGGATATTTAGAATTATTACTTGGAATGCTTTACCAAACGTCATCAAACACATGAACCGTTACGTCCCGCCAACTAAGGGAAATTAAATATTGACTGTATGGCAGCACTACCGCACACATTTACATATGTATTTTCTCTCAATTTTCTGTCATATCATTTTTGCAATTATAATTTTAAAGAGTTAGTCATTCTAAATAAACGGTTCAATCTGTAGTTATCTTATACTAATTCCGTGGTCCAGTTATTTATAACAAATACTTCGTTGATTCATGAGCGATGCGTTTATGAAAATTTGTGCCCACGTGAACTAGTTTTAGACTTTATCTATATATTAATAGGCTAACATTTTTTCCATACAATCAATTGCCAGAGTGTATCTCATAAAACAATGCATAACTCTAAATATTATGTATTTTGATATGTTTTCATGGGCCAGGAGCTTTGCATAGGCATATTATATTTAACAAAAAATGCTTCATTAATTTGTAATAATTCATCAAAGTTTTCACCAAAACCCAAAGCTGTTAACTACAGTATCTGACTTTTTTGTTGTACATACAGCAGTGGCGCAGGTGGTGAGCGTGCCGGCTATGATGCGTGCGTTCGTAGGTTCGAGGACGTGTTCAGGGCAGGTTAAGTTTTTTTTTTTTTCTAAATTGAATTTGCCTTAAAATATACGAAAACTTTTTATTATATTTTTTTTTTAATTTATTATATTTGTAATCCAATATTTTTCTGTTTATTATGTTTATGACATCTATCTTGGAGTGAAAAACCCAAATTTTTTGAAAAAATATAAAAAATTATTCCAATTTATCAATATTTACCAATTTATATTTTTTAAGAAATATATCATATTTCATATGGAAAAAGTAAAAACACAGTTTGTAGCTTCTTCAATTTTACACTTACGAAATAATTAGAAATCGCGTTAATTTTCCTAAAGACATCAACTATTTTGTTCCTAAAAATTTTTATTTACAAAAGAGTCGACATATAACCCAATATTTCAATATTTTTCTGTTTATGCAATCTATTTTGGAGTGAAAAAACCAAATTTTTTTAAAAAAAAGCTAAAAACTTATTTCAATTTATCAATATATATTTTTTAAGAAATATATCATATTTAATATACCAAAAGTAAAAACACAGTTTGTAGCTTCTTCAATTTTATACTTACGAAATAACTAGAAATCGCGTTAATTTTCCTAAAGACATCAACTATTTTGTTCCTAAAAATTTTTATTTACAAAAGAGTCGACATATAACCCAATATTTCAATATTTTTCTGTTTATGCAATCTATTTTGGAGTGAAAAAACCAAATTTTTAAAAAAAAAAAGCTAAAAACTTATTTCAATTTATCAATATATATTTTTTAAGAAATATATCATATTTAATATACAAAAAGTAAAAACACAGTTTATAGCTTCTTCAATTTTATATTCATGTAATAGTTTGAAATCGCGTTAATTTTCCTAAAGACATCAACTATTTTGTTCCTAAAAATTTTTATTTACAAAAGAGTCGACATATAACCCAATATTTCAATATTTTTCTGTTTATGCAATCTATTTTGGAGTGAAAAAACCAAATTTTTTAAAAAAAAAAGCTAAAAACTTATTTCAATTTATCAATATATATTTTTTAAGAAATATATCATATTTAATATACAAAAAGTAAAAACACAGTTTGTAGCTTCTTCAATTTTATACTTACGAAATAACTAGAAATCGCGTTAATTTTCCTAAAGACATCAACTATTTTGTTCCTAAAAATTTTTATTTACAAAAGAGTCGACATATAACCCAATATTTCAATATTTTTCTGTTTATGCAATCTATTTTGGAGTGAAAAAACCAAATTTTTTTAAAAAAAAAGCTAAAAACTTATTTCAATTTATCAATATATATTTTTTAAGAAATATATCATATTTAATATACAAAAAGTAAAAACACAGTTTGTAGCTTCTTCAATTTTATACTTACGAAATAACTAGAAGACATCAACTATTTTGTTCCTAAAAATTTTTATTTACAAAAGAGTCGACATATAATCCAATATTTCAATATTTTTCTGTTTATGCAATCGTTTTTGGAGTGAAAAAACCAAATTTTTTTAAAAAAAAAGCTAAAAACTTATTTCAATTTATCAATATATATTTTTTAAGAAATATATCATATTTAATATACAAAAAGTAAAAACACAGTTTGTAGCTTCTTCAATTTTACACTTACGAAATAATTAGAAATCGCGTTAATTTTCCTAAAGACATCAACTATTTTGTTCCTAAAAATTTTTATTTACAAAAGAGTCGACATATAACCCAATATTTCAATATTTTTCTGTTTATGCAATCTATTTTGGAGTGAAAAAACCAAATTTTTTTAAAAAAAAGCTAAAAACTTATTTCAATTTATCAATATATATTTTTTAAGAAATATATCATATTTAATATACAAAAAGTAAAAACGCAGTTTGTAGTTCTTCAATTTCATATTCACGAAATAGTTTGAAATTGCGTTAATTTTCCTAAAGACATCAACTATTTTCTTCCTAAAAATTTTTATTTGTAAAAGAGTCGACATATAACCCAATATTTCAATAGTTTTCTGTTTATGACATCTGTCTTCGAGTGAAAAAACCAATTTTTTTGAAAAAAAGCAAAAATATTATTTCAATTTATCAATATATATTTAATATGGAAAAAGTAGAAACACAGTTTGTAGCGTCTTCAATTTTACACTTACGAAATAATTAGAAATCGCGTTAATTTTCCTACAGACATCAACTATTTTCTTCCTAAAAATTTTTATTTGTAAAAGAGTCGACATATAACCCAATATTTCAATAGTTTTCTGTTTATGACATCTGTCTTCGAGTGAAAAAACCAATTTTTTTGAAAAAAAGCTAAAATATTATTTCAATATATCAATATATATTTTTTAAGAAATATATCATATTTAATATACAAAAAGTAAAAACACAGTTTGTAGCTTCTTCAATTTTATATTCATGTAATAGTGTGAAATCGCGTTAATTTTCCTAAAGACATCAACTATTTTCTTCCTAAAAATTTTAATTTGTAAAAGAGTCGACATATAACCGAAATCCTTACATATTTAGGCTAATTTTGCCAGTTAAGATATGTGTTTTCAATATTTCCGAGTTGAATTTGACGAAAGAAACCAGAAAACCATCATATGTGTAAGTTGTAACATTCTCCCGCTAAACGGACTTCAAAAAATCCACAACTAAAGGAAAAATTGAGAAAACAGTCTGTATCACCAAAAAAAAAAACACAATTTGGAAACCGGCTAATATTAAGAAGTTAACGGAATCTCAAAATGAACTTTCATTCGTTTCAATCCATATGGCCAATTTTGTTCGATATGGCATCATTCTATGTGACCATTATCTATATATTAATAGGCTAACATTTTTTCCATACAATCAATTGCCAGAGTGTATCTCATAAAACAATGCATAACTCCAATTATTATATATTTTGATATGTTTTCATGGGCCAGGAGCTTTGCATAGGCATATTATATTTAACAAAAAATGCTTCATTAATTTGTAATAATTCATCAAAGTTTTCACCAAAACCCAAAGCTGCTAACTACAGTATTTGACTTTTTTGTTGTACATACAGCAGTGGCGCAGGTGGTGAGCGTGCCGGCTATGATGCGTGCGTTCGTATGTTCAAGAACGTGTAAGAGGGCAGATAAAATTTTTTTTTTTTTTACTAAATTGAATTTGCCTTAAAATATACGAAAACTTTTTATTATATATTTTTTTTTTAATTTATTATATTTGTAATCCAATAGTTTTCTGTTTATTATGTTTATGACATCTATCTTGAAGTGAAAAACTCAAATTTTTTTAATAAAATCTAAAAAATTATTCCAATTTATCAATATTTATAAATTTATATTTTTTAAGAAATCTATCATATTTAATATGGAAAAAGTAAAAACGCAGTTTGTAGTTCTTCAATTTTATATTCACGAAATAGTTTGAAATTGCGTTAATTTTCCTAAAGACATCAACTATTTTCTTCCTCAAAATTTTTATTTGTAAAAGAGTCGACAATAAACCCAATACTTCAATATTTTTCTGTTTCTGACATCCATCTGCGAGTGAAAAAACCAAATTTTTTGTAAAAAAAAGCTAAAAAATTATTTCAATTTATCAATATATATTTTTTAAGAAATATATCATATTTAATATATAAAAAGTAAAAACGCAGTTTGTAGTTCTTCAATTTTATATTCACGAAATAGTTTGAAATTGCGTTAATTTTCCTAAAGACATCAACTATTTTCTTCCTAAAACTTTTCATTTGTAAAAGAGTCGACATATAACCCAATATTTCAATATTTTTCTGTTTATGACATCTTTTTTCGAGTGAAAAAACCAAATAGTTTGAAAAAAAAAGCTAAAAAATTATTTCAATTTATCAGTATATATTTTTTAAGAAATCTATCATATTTAATATATAAAAAGTAAAAACGCAGTTTGTAGTTCTTCAATTTTATATTCACGAAATAGTTTGAAATTGCGTTAATTTTCCTAAAGACATCAACTATTTTCTTCATAAAAATTTTTATTTGTAAAAGAGTCGACATATACCCCAATATTAAATTGGGCCAGTTAGGTTATGTGTTTTCAATATTTCCGAGTTGAATTTGACGAAAAAAACCAGAAAACCATCATATGTCTAAGTTGTAATATTCTCCCGCTATACGGACTTCAAAAAATATACAACTAAAAGAAAAATTGAGAAAACTGTCTGTATACCAAAAAAAAAACACAATTTGGAAACCGGCAAATGTTAAGAAGTTAACGGAATCTCAAAATGAACTTTCATTCGTTTCAATCCATATGGCCAGTTTTGTTCGATATGGCATCATTCTATGTGACCATTATCTATATATTAATAGGCTAACATTTTTTCCATACAATCAATTGCCAGAGTGTATCTCATAAAACAATGCATAACTCCAATTATTATATATTTTGATATGTTTTCATGGGCCAGGAGCTTTGCATAGGCATATTATATTTAACAAAAAATGCTTCATTAATTTGTAATAATTCATCAAAGTTTTCACCAAAACCCAAAGCTGCTAACTACAGTATTTGACTTTTTTGTTGTACATACAGCAGTGGCGCAGGTGGTGAGCGTGCCGGCTATGATGCGTGCGTTCGTATGTTCAAGAACGTGTAAGAGGGCAGATAAAATTTTTTTTTTTTTTACTAAATTGAATTTGCCTTAAAATATACGAAAACTTTTTATTATATATTTTTTTTTAAATTTATTATATTTGTAATCCAATAGTTTTCTGTTTATTATGTTTATGACATCTATCTTGAAGTGAAAAACTCAAATTTTTTTAATAAAATCTAAAAAATTATTCCAATTTATCAATATTTATAAATTTATATTTTTTAAGAAATCTATCATATTTAATATGGAAAAAGTAAAAACGCAGTTTGTAGTTCTTCAATTTTATATTCACGAAATAGTTTGAAATTGCGTTAATTTTCCTAAAGACATCAACTATTTTCTTCCTCAAAATTTTTATTTGTAAAAGAGTCGACAATAAACCCAATACTTCAATATTTTTCTGTTTCTGACATCCATCTGCGAGTGAAAAAACCAAATTTTTTGTAAAAAAAAGCTAAAAAATTATTTCAATTTATCAATATATATTTTTTAAGAAATATATCATATTTAATATATAAAAAGTAAAAACGCAGTTTGTAGTTCTTCAATTTTATATTCACGAAATAGTTTGAAATTGCGTTAATTTTCCTAAAGACATCAACTATTTTCTTCCTAAAACTTTTCATTTGTAAAAGAGTCGACATATAACCCAATATTTCAATATTTTTCTGTTTATGACATCTTTTTTCGAGTGAAAAAACCAAATAGTTTGAAAAAAAAAGCTAAAAAATTATTTCAATTTATCAGTATATATTTTTTAAGAAATCTATCATATTTAATATATAAAAAGTAAAAACGCAGTTTGTAGTTCTTCAATTTTATATTCACGAAATAGTTTGAAATTGCGTTAATTTTCCTAAAGACATCAACTATTTTCTTCATAAAAATTTTTATTTGTAAAAGAGTCGACATATACCCCAATATTAAATTGGGCCAGTTAGGTTATGTGTTTTCAATATTTCCGAGTTGAATTTGACGAAAAAAACCAGAAAACCATCATATGTCTAAGTTGTAATATTCTCCCGCTATACGGACTTCAAAAAATATACAACTAAAAGAAAAATTGAGAAAACTGTCTGTATACAAAAAAAAAACACAATTTGGAAACCGGCAAATGTTAAGAAGTTAACGGAATCTCAAAATGAACTTTCATTCGTTTCAATCCATATGGCCAGTTTTGTTCGATATGGCATCATTCTATGTGACCATTATCTATATATTAATAGGCTAACATTTTTTCCATACAATCAATTGCCAGAGTGTATCTCATAAAACAATGCATAACTCCAATTATTATATATTTTGATATGTTTTCATGGGCCAGGAGCTTTGCATAGGCATATTATATTTAACAAAAAATGCTTCATTAATTTGTAATAATTCATCAAAGTTTTCACCAAAACCCAAAGCTGCTAACTACAGTATTTGACTTTTTTGTTGTACATACAGCAGTGGCGCAGGTGGTGAGCGTGCCGGCTATGATGCGTGCGTTCGTATGTTCAAGAATGTGTAAGAGGGCAGATAAAATTTTTTTTTTTTTTACTAAATTGAATTTGCCTTAAAATATACGAAAACTTTTTATTATATATTTTTTTTTTAATTTATTATATTTGTAATCCAATAGTTTTCTGTTTATTATGTTTATGACATCTATCTTGAAGTGAAAAACTCAAATTTTTTTAATAAAATCTAAAAAATTATTCCAATTTATCAATATTTATAAATTTATATTTTTTAAGAAATCTATCATATTTAATATGGAAAAAGTAAAAACGCAGTTTGTAGTTCTTCAATTTTATATTCACGAAATAGTTTGAAATTGCGTTAATTTTCCTAAAGACATCAACTATTTTCTTCCTCAAAATTTTTATTTGTAAAAGAGTCGACAATAAACCCAATACTTCAATATTTTTCTGTTTCTGACATCCATCTGCGAGTGAAAAAACCAAATTTTTTGTAAAAAAAAGCTAAAAAATTATTTCAATTTATCAATATATATTTTTTAAGAAATATATCATATTTAATATATAAAAAGTAAAAACGCAGTTTGTAGTTCTTCAATTTTATATTCACGAAATAGTTTGAAATTGCGTTAATTTTCCTAAAGACATCAACTATTTTCTTCCTAAAACTTTTCATTTGTAAAAGAGTCGACATATAACCCAATATTTCAATATTTTTCTGTTTATGACATCTTTTTTCGAGTGAAAAAACCAAATAGTTTGAAAAAAAAAGCTAAAAAATTATTTCAATTTATCAGTATATATTTTTTAAGAAATCTATCATATTTAATATATAAAAAGTAAAAACGCAGTTTGTAGTTCTTCAATTTTATATTCACGAAATAGTTTGAAATTGCGTTAATTTTCCTAAAGACATCAACTATTTTCTTCATAAAAATTTTTATTTGTAAAAGAGTCGACATATACCCCAATATTAAATTGGGCCAGTTAGGTTATGTGTTTTCAATATTTCCGAGTTGAATTTGACGAAAAAAACCAGAAAACCATCATATGTCTAAGTTGTAATATTCTCCCGCTATACGGACTTCAAAAAATATACAACTAAAAGAAAAATTGAGAAAACTGTCTGTATACCAAAAAAAAAACACAATTTGGAAACCGGCAAATGTTAAGAAGTTAACGGAATCTCAAAATGAACTTTCATTCGTTTCAATCCATATGGCCAGTTTTGTTCGATATGGCATCATTCTATGTGACCATTATCTATATATTAATAGGCTAACATTTTTTCCATACAATCAATTGCCAGAGTGTATCTCATAAAACAATGCATAACTCCAATTATTATATATTTTGATATGTTTTCATGGGCCAGGAGCTTTGCATAGGCATATTATATTTAACAAAAAATGCTTCATTAATTTGTAATAATTCATCAAAGTTTTCACCAAAACCCAAAGCTGCTAACTACAGTATTTGACTTTTTTGTTGTACATACAGCAGTGGCGCAGGTGGTGAGCGTGCCGGCTATGATGCGTGCGTTCGTATGTTCAAGAACGTGTAAGAGGGCAGATAAAATTTTTTTTTTTTTTACTAAATTGAATTTGCCTTAAAATATACGAAAACTTTTTATTATATATTTTTTTTTTAATTTATTATATTTGTAATCCAATAGTTTTCTGTTTATTATGTTTATGACATCTATCTTGAAGTGAAAAACTCAAATTTTTTTAATAAAATCTAAAAAATTATTCCAATTTATCAATATTTATAAATTTATATTTTTTAAGAAATCTATCATATTTAATATGGAAAAAGTAAAAACGCAGTTTGTAGTTCTTCAATTTTATATTCACGAAATAGTTTGAAATTGCGTTAATTTTCCTAAAGACATCAACTATTTTCTTCCTCAAAATTTTTATTTGTAAAAGAGTCGACAATAAACCCAATACTTCAATATTTTTCTGTTTCTGACATCCATCTGCGAGTGAAAAAACCAAATTTTTTGTAAAAAAAAGCTAAAAAATTATTTCAATTTATCAATATATATTTTTTAAGAAATATATCATATTTAATATATAAAAAGTAAAAACGCAGTTTGTAGTTCTTCAATTTTATATTCACGAAATAGTTTGAAATTGCGTTAATTTTCCTAAAGACATCAACTATTTTCTTCCTAAAACTTTTCATTTGTAAAAGAGTCGACATATAACCCAATATTTCAATATTTTTCTGTTTATGACATCTTTTTTCGAGTGAAAAAACCAAATAGTTTGAAAAAAAAAGCTAAAAAATTATTTCAATTTATCAGTATATATTTTTTAAGAAATCTATCATATTTAATATATAAAAAGTAAAAACGCAGTTTGTAGTTCTTCAATTTTATATTCACGAAATAGTTTGAAATTGCGTTAATTTTCCTAAAGACATCAACTATTTTCTTCATAAAAATTTTTATTTGTAAAGGAGTCGACATATACCCCAATATTAAATTGGGCCAGTTAGGTTATGTGTTTTCAATATTTCCGAGTTGAATTTGACGAAAGAAACCAGAAAACCATCATATGTCTAAGTTGTAATATTCTCCCGCTATACGGACTTCAAAAAATATACAACTAAAAGAAAAATTGAGAAAACTGTCTGTATACCAAAAAAAAAACACAATTTGGAAACCGGCAAATGTTAAGAAGTTAACGGAATCTCAAAATGAACTTTCATTCGTTTCAATCCATATGGCCAGTTTTGTTCGATATGGCATCATTCTATGTGACCATTATCTATATATTAATAGGCTAACATTTTTTCCATACAATCAATTGCCAGAGTGTATCTCATAAAACAATGCATAACTCTAAATATTATGTATTTTGATATGTTTTCATGGGCCAGGAGCTTTGCATAGGCATATTATATTTAACAAAAAATGCTTCATTAATTTGTAATAATTCATCAAAGTTTTCACCAAAACCCAAAGCTGTTAACTACAGTATCTGACTTTTTTGTTGTACATACAGCAGTGGCGCAGGTGGTGAGCGTGCCGGCTATGATGCGTGCGTTCGTAGGTTCGAGGACGTGTTCAGGGCAGGTTAAGTTTTT